>CM076574.1:705626461-706111677 GCA_034641835.2 Pinus albicaulis
GAAATGTTTTCCGATGCATTGGTTCTCCTCCGATTGCGATTGATCACTCCTGCTCCGATTGCGATTGATCAGTGCCGATGCGATTAGAACCTGGAACTGAAACATTTGTTAATCATAATTTATAAGTCCATCGGGTCCGAACTCTTAATCGCAATCGTAAGTCCTTTAATATGTGTTGCTATGGTTTGTTTCTTTCCGATGCGATTGGAACTGGACTTCAAACACTTTGTTAAACATGGTTTATAGACCCATCGGGTCCGGTCTTCCAATTGCAATCGCAAATCTTATGTTCTCCGATGCGATCATCACTATTCACTGGAACTCAAACACACATGAATTATGGTTCATTTATCCATCGGGTCCGGATTTCCATCGCAATCGCAACTTTATGTTGGTTACATGTTCCTCTACCCTTGCGATCTCCGATTGTGATTGAGTGAGGGTCCCACTTTATATTACTTCCTTTCCATTGATCATAACACGCTCCACTTAAATATATATTAATGTATATGCCTTGGACCATTGCAGAATATGAAATGCGGGACATTTATATGTATTGTGATGGATATTATATATATATATATATATATATATATATATATATATATATATATATATATATATATATGTGTGTGTGTGTGTGTGTGTGTGTGTGTCTGCCAGCGGGTTAGGTGATTCCCGGAATAATGTTTATGAATTATGTTAAATCTATAACTCCGGTTGGAGTGTGCGATTCCCGAAATTTGGTTTTGCATTATATGTGTAACGCTCGGCTTGGGGTATGATTCTCGGAATTATATATCTGTCCTCCGGGTTGGGCGATTCTCAGAATTATAACGGCTCTGCTTCTGCCTCTGTCTCTGCTCCTCCTGTCGCTTTGCCTCTGCTGCAGTGATAACGACTCTGCCTATGTTATATTCGCTTCCTCTGCCTCAGCGCTGCCTCCTTTGTCTGAGTGCTGCCTCCTTTGCCATCAATGACAATATTTCCAATAGATTAAACAGTTTGGTCAGATTTTATTCTCTATTTCTAAAACATGAAATTGAATGATGAACTAGCCAAGTTTAGACTGTTTGACTGTTCATAAATTGTGGCATAGGATACAAGTTGCACACAATTTTGTTTATTACATCAGAGCAAAAAGTAGTGGCATTTAGACTTGCACACTTTCCTTGGCCTTTCTTTTGGTGGGGTTCATTTTCTTTTACTTTTTTGGCCATTTTTATTCTTTTCACCCTTTGATTTTTCTTTTAGGGTATACCATCTTTACATTTTTTAAATTTTTGATTTTTTTGAATTTTGGAAAATATGGAAAACCTTTGCAACAAGAAAAGGTGTGAACATATTACATAGCTCATTTAGTCAATCATGAAAAATGACACCTATTGGTATAGGAGTCTAACAAAATACAAGAGTAAAATATTGCTTATTAGCATATGCAAAAACCAACCAAGTCAGGGACTTCCTCGTACCACTTGAACATAGATTGGGTTGAACCAAATATTTCTTTCAGCCAATCACCCCCGTTCCATATTGCAAGCATGAATGTGGGACTCAAGACCAAATAAATGAGGGCTTCTTGGAGATTAAATCACCTCCACCGTCATGATTTACTGTAATCTCGCCAGAATAAGTCAAGGGATATCTAGGCCAAGAAAAAAACATACACACTATCAGGCTTTATTGTAATCCCACCAAAACCAGTCAAGGGATCACTAGGCCCTAAAATTTTTTGTATTCCTCCATATTTCTTCACCAATACCTTGATAAATTTTTGTCTCTGCCCTCAAGATTTACTAAAATCCCACCAAAACCGGTCAAGGGATTCCTAGGCCCTTAGTAATTATCCTAAGACCAGCTCACCTAAATCCAAAACCATCTAGCAGTCCAAAGTTCAACCCACTTAAAGAACCCCATCACACCATGACTATCTAGAAATGGAAAAGCAAGGTTGAAACCACTGTAACACATGGAAAAGCCTATGCCAATGACAACAAGAGAACCAAATACACACATGAATGACCATGCATGCCAAAAATAACAAGGAAATCATACATGAAACTCAATACCTACAAGGAAATCCCATTGTATCCGCTTGATTCAACTTTTCCTTGCTTGATCCTTTCTTTCCTTTTCTTTATTTTACTTCCTTTTCCTTTCTTCCTCCAATGCTAGAGTGCTCCAAGAATGATCTAAGTGTGCAAGAGTATGGGAGAATATAAGAGATCTCCAATTAAACTCACATAATATAACACTGACAAAAGTCTGTGAATTGATCCTCAGAAGCCTTTTTCTCATCGAGGCCTCTATTTTATTCATTTTCCTCTATTTTTCCTTCAATTTCCTCCTCACATGAAACATGTGACCTTAAACCTTCCTTTTCTCCTATTTTCCTTTATTTTCATAAATTAATGCTAATAAATGTCTTTTTTCCTTGCCAAAGCCTATTCCAATGCCTTTTCAAATTTCCTTAGCCAAAATAAACCAAAATTAACACCCAATGAGATGTTTTTCCCAACACTAATTTTGGAATAAATTTCCCATGACCTTGGTCTTATTTTTCCTTTATTAAGTTTATTACATGAAATTTTAACCTGGGGTTGTTAAAATTCAATAGCTATGCAATCAGAGAATAAATGCATCTACAAAATATAAAAGGCTACAAGTTCCACTCAATCACTCTTACAAGGCCATGCCCAACTCAAGCATGTGGCATATATCCTTTGGATAATTTGAATCATGGTCATGCGAAGATGTAGACCCAATTCCAGGGCAACTATCACAACAGATGCTCAAAGACCCTTATGTAAGGCCACAAATCATTAAGTTTAGTAAGGAGAATTACCCAAACATTATTACAATGCAATGCAACAACAACAAGGGCTAGTAACCAATACCTTCATCACTACACATAGACCCTGTCTACACATGATGTCCTCCATGTAACCATTAAGCTATAATAAAATAATTCCTTATGTTACTCATTTTTTTTTGGCTTAGCTTAGATTCTTATAGATCTTTTCAATTCCTTTAAACTTTTGATGCAAGAGCATCAACCTGCCTCAGTCAAATTTAATTTTTTAAACCTTCCAGAAGTCGACGTGGCCACAAAACAATATTTTTGTTAAATTTTCATTATCTGATTGAGATTATTTGTAATTTGTTAGCTTAAGTAGTTTTTGAGGGATGTGAAAGATCTTAAAATAGATCATATCTCCAAAAGCTCTGATCCTTAAATCGTATTTAGGAATATATATATGGTAAGTGTGAGTGCGTAGGAAGAGGCCTGTAGAAATTTATTAATACTGATAGTATTACCGGATTCTCATGATTTAACAAATTAATCTTATGCTAAATACAAAATCCTTCCACTTAATTCTTTGCAGAAATTAAATCGCCAATTGCAAACACATATGAAGCAAATCAATCACACGTAAACATAGTTGTTTAATGGGAAAGATTAAAGCTAAAAACCCCAAATATCATATATTATGTATATCAATGGATCATGTAATAATCTCATACAAAGCTTAATACATCAAGCTCTCAGTACAATCAACAATCATTACACACTGTCATACAGAAATTTGCATATCTATGCACCAATTCCTTGCCTCCTAATAGCCTACCTCCACTGTGCAATCTTGGTTGAAGAAGACCTCTAAATGAATTCGAATTGGCCTTGCCTTGACTACACAATCCTCATTGGCATCTCCAATGTGTGTCAGATGCATTGAATGCATCACTATAGTCACAACAGATAGTCCATCTCACCCTTTCACCTATCTCTCCATTGGGTTTCCACTGGAACTAACATGCAAGTAGTTAACTGCTGTATTTTTTCAGTTGCAAGTGAGTCTCTAGTTATGAATTAATTAAATAATTAATTCACTAAACTCTCACTAGTGTATCTTCAGTTAGAACTAGATAAAACTAGCACAACTAAGGTTAACTCACTTAATTGAGTTAAACTGGATAAAAACTCCCATAACTACTCTTCCAACTCTATCACAACTCTGCCACTTCAGTTGTAACTGAGTCCTCCATGCATGAGTCACAAACCACCCTAGGAATTGCGTAATTCATTCAGCCCACTAATTTTCCAAATCTTTTCACTGAAATAAAGTGCTCCAAGAGAATAAGTTGATATTTATTGTCGGATTATGATTAAGGGCTAATACTAATCGACATGCATCTATTTTTAGATTGACGATCTATAAATAGACTTCGTCCAATATTCTAAAAATAGAATCTCATATATTTTTCACATTTGACCAACCATCTACAAATAGCATCCTGCAACTTATAGAATATGCTCACCATGTCTAAAAATAGACATACACCTAAAAATAGCCTACAGGCCCCACTTAGTGAAGGTGCTTAATTTTCACTAAGCTCATCATCTTGTTGAATCTCAACAAGGCCAGATGGAATGTAATATACAACGTTGAGAGGGCGATCTGGCTCATATAAATGTATTGTAATTCGAATTAGAAGGTAATATAAATTATGTGTTTTGTATTAGTTCTTTGAATTCCCGTGAGACTGTGTTTTAAGATAAATCGAACACTCATTTTGTGTTGTGTACAAGCTTGAACCGTTTGGAATTATGTGCATGTATAGGAGTATGGATGATGGTTCATAAAGGCGTTAAGGTGACCGTAGGATGAACCAGGTGAATCGTGCACCAATGTTTTTGAGCTATCACCGTAAGTCACATTGTTGCTGCTTTGTGAGCAGGTCTGGTGTAGGCTTAATTTTGAGTTTAAAGTGTGTGTAAATTTGTTTGGAGGCCTACACTAAAATCTGTATCGAGCCTATCCGTGTCAAGAGAAACAACGTCAAGCTCTGTGCATAATCCTATTGAATAAGAGAGATCGATCGTGATCATCCTAATTATCCGATCGAACATAAAATAAGGAATCGATGTTCTTATATATTTCATATGTGTGAAGAAGAGTGCCAGAATATTGATGAGTTTTATTAGCTGCTAGTGAAATATTTTGTTCAGATCGTGGGCCAATAACCCACAGATCTACAAATTGAAAAAAATGCAGTTTTGCTGCATCAAAGTGGTATCAGAGTAGGAAAAGATTTCCTGCAAGAAAGATTTTGTGTGCGAAGGAGAAGAGGTATAGTTCTATTGAATATTTGCAAGCTTGTGGTCTTTATGTTGTTGTGTAGGTGAGAAGATTGCAACAGCCTAGATCTAGGAGTGCTCAAATGGTTCCAGAGGAGAGAACCACAGAGATGTTGAAAGACTGTTCTCAGAGGAGAGAAGCTCGGTGAGGTATCGTGTAGCAGGTAGGACTTGTTACTGCAGAGGTTTTAGTTGCAGCTCACGGAAAGGTCACAAAGGAAATTCCACAAAGGATGTGGGTAGAATTGCTAAGAAATGAAGAAGACATATGACCAGGAGGTCATGAGAATTTTTTGTACCTCGGGGGTTTGATGTAGGAGCATCAACCCGCCTAAGTCAAACTTAATTTTTTAAACCTTATAGAAGTCGAAGTGGCCACAAAACAATATTTTTGTTAAATTTGCATTATCTGATTGAGTTTATTTGTAATTTTTTAGCTTAAGTAGTTTTTTAGGGATGTGAAAGATCTTAAAATAGATCGGATCTCCAAAAGATCTGATCCTTAAATCGTATTGAGGAATACATATATATATATATATATATATATATATATATATATATATATATATATATATATATATATATATATATATATATATATATATATATATATATATATATATGTGGTGCGGGGGAGTGTTAGGAGAGGCCGTATTGCACTTAATATCCAGCGCTAAGAAGGTGATCTGGCTCATATAAACTTATTGTAATTCGAATTAGAAGATAATATAAATTCTGTGTTTTTTATTGGTTCTTTGAATTCCCGTGAGACTGTGTTTTAAGATAAATCGAACACTCATTTTGTGTTGTGTACAAGATTGAACCATTTGGAATTGTGTGCACTGTGTATAGGAGTATGGATGGTGGTTCATAAAGGCGTTAAGGTGACCGTAGGATGAACCAGGTGAATCATGCACCAATGTTTTTGAGCTATCAGCGCAAGTCACATTGTTGCCACTTTGTGACCAGGTCTGGTGGAGGCTTAATTTTGAGTTTAAAGTGTGTGTAAATTTGTTTGGAGGCCTACACTAAAATCTGTATCGAGCCTATCCGTGTCAAGTGAAACAACATCAAGCTCTGTGTAGAATCCTGTTGAATAAGAGAGATCGATCGTGATTATCCTAATGATCCGATTGAACATAAAATAAGGAATCGATGTTCTCATATATTTCCTATGTATGAAGAAGAGTGCCAGAATATTGATGATTTTTGTTAGCTGCTAGTGGACTATTTCGTTCAGATCGTGGGCCCATAAACCACAGATCTACTAATTGAAAAAAATGCAATTTTGTTGCATCAACTTTGCACAACATTTTATTTGTTATTGTGCTATTAAAAACACTAAAAATCATTTCATATAATACACCATTTCAACATGGAAATGCAACATAATAATTTTTGTTATGTAAAGGAATATAAAAATATATTGTTTATTATTATAATGTTAGAATGTAGTCACAAATCTTGATATGCAACACCATTTCAATCCAAAATTGAAATATACATTCATTTCATTAAAAAAATACAAAATAGAGTGTATCTTATAAAATTTTAGGGAAATTAAGTTAGGGAATATGACTCTCCACCCAACTATAGATAATTGGAGCCAATCGTCACTTGCAGCTGTCAGCCCTTAACCAAATTACAGAGACTGAGGGGCTTTTCTCAAGGGATTAATATCACCAGCTTCCAGGTGAAGCAAGGACACCAAAGGTCCTCATTCCTCCACCCACCAACTAATCAACAATTAACCAAGGTACAAGGAATCCAAAGTCCAACTACCTCCATCCTCCAGTTGTTCAATGATATCCAACCAATATAGTGAGGGAATACAGAGGATTGTTTCCTCCACCCAAGAATATCAAGGAAGTCCAGAGAGAATTTCTCCACCCTTAACACAAAACATAGTGGTTCCACCCACCTTTTGGAATCTTGAATCCACTATAAAACCCAACAACAAGAAAGGCTCCAGAGGTCCTCCTTTTAGGGATCCAAGGAGAAACCCTCCACCCTAACCATCAAGGGAATCTAGAGAAATACCATCTCCACCCTCTCAATATAGAGGGAATGAAGAGGACATTGGTCCTCACCTAGGAAGGACCATCTTCATGCTAATCATGCCAACCAAACTGATATCAATTTCTTTCTTTCTTTACCTATGAGTCTCCTTTATTTTTCCTCCTACTCCACTATTTCTGAATGCCAAATGCTCATCAAATGCATGTCTCAATGCCTGAAGGGTGCCCAAACTTCCTTCAGAGGTAAATTTTTCTTCCTTTTTCCTCAGTTGTCTGCACAACCTCCAAGCTTCATAAATTTATTGTCCTTCCTTTCTTGTAAGTGTTTCCTAAGGCAGCCTCGGCCTGTGAAATTCTCTTGCAACCCAATTTAATTAAGAAATCAGTCCATTAAAAACACACCAACCAACATTTAATGGTTGCACAAAAATTTCATATTACCTAACAAGGAAACCTTATATATCCCAAGCAAGCAACCTCCCCAACCTTTGGAATATGTTTCCCTTTTGACTCAACGCATTTAATACATTTTGTAGAAATATTTTCATTGCATTTTATGAGGAAAATAGAGTTGGGGTTGTCACAAACCCCTCCCCCTTGAGGGAACTCTGCCCTAGGTGTTCTTATGTTCATATGCACAAAGGAAACAAAATAAAAACACATACTATTTTATGGAGATTTATATGTACAACTCTATACATTATTCACAAATATATATACGTTTGCTTCAAATAGTAAGCAAAAAAGGATATGTTTCCATCATGTAGTAATCATTTCACAAGTGGCTTCCTCGAGCCCAAAGTGCCTCCACTGCACTTTGACTTGCTTTATGGATTGATTCCGGAGCATGAGACTCCTCCGATATAGAATGCACAATCAATTTTGCTAGACCATTCAAAACATATGACATGAGAAAACCTGCACATAACATATATCTAGAAACTTATATCAACATTACCATGGTTGATCATGGTTAATCAAGGTTGACCATGGTTGACTATGGTTGACAATGGATAGCTTAGGTAGTGTATGGTTGAACATGGGTGATGATGAGTGGCAATGTTTGACCTTGTTGGAAATGGTTGACCATGGTTTAGTTTTTTTAACCATGTTTAACCATAGTCTAGGTGCTCTAACATGATTGAATATGGGAACGTGTCATTGACTATGGATGTACATGGTTAATCAAGGTTTTTAGTGTTTATAATAGATGACTATGTTGAACCATGGTTGACCATGATGCCCATGTTGACTATGGTTGAACATGTTCAATCATGTATCCCATGGATTGTCATTATTAAGCATGCCAACTATGGATCCATTATTAAAAATGGTTTGACCATATTTGAAGGGAATTGACCTCTGCAACCCCTTCCTTAGCTACTGGAAGCACCATGAATTATGATAGGCTGACCATCGTTGACAGTGTCTAAAGCTACTGTAAATAGAGGCCACATACCAATATGAAGAAAGGGAGGGGAAGTAAGGAATACATAAACCACAAGAAAAAAGTAGAAACCATCAATGAACATATTGGTTTAACCTTTGTGATAGTAAATAGAGTTAGAGAAATCCCATAGTCAAACAACACCTAAAATATACCAGTGTGAATTTATGAGGAGTAGGGCTATTGTAGTGCCTGATGTTAGAGGTTGATAGTTAAGTCAAAAATTGAGACCTATCCACCAACTTAAAAAATCCCAGTAAGAACCAGAGAGAGGTGAAGTTCACCAAGAGCCTAAAGGGTCCATGCTTTCTACACTTGTTTCAGTGATTTAACAAAAGAGTGAATAATTCATAATATCAATAATGGGCTCCTCACAAAGTCCAATTAAAATAACCAAAGCTTATAATAGAACCTACATATCAATTGCAATGTCCTAAGAAATTTGGAACATTGTTGATATATTTATTAACCCTGTGGCACTTGTCGTAGCGAGAAAATATTTCTTTTGGAGTGTCTTTGGATGATCCTTTCCAATTTCCAAGGTGTTCACAAGGCAAGCCGAGAAAAATACCCTAGCCTAAGTCATTTTAAACCTTGTCAACACACTAATTTTTAGTCCGAATGCCACAATCACTGTAACTCTCCATAAAAAGACCCATCCTACTCATAATAGTAGTTAATGTACTATCTTCATATTCCATGATCACCACCTTTGGAGGCCATATGATTCCTATATCAGACCGGGAGTCCCATAATTCGCTATGGAGTGAAGTGACTGAAGATAAGCTATGGATCCCAATATTATATTTGGGTATATAACATCCCTATCCACCTATCATACTTAAAAACATATTAAACTAGAAGTTGCACCAAATGTTGCAAAGAAAACATTGTAAGGCATAAATTGAAAAAAAATCATTACATGTAAAAAATCATTGAAGATAAAAATTAGTAAAAAAAATTCCATTCAAAGCTAGAAGATAAAGAGAAATCACTTACATTATGCCAAATTGACATATTCTATAACATTTTGAAAATAGATTGCCTAGAAGTAGTCTAACAAGTATGTCAATGTTTGTCTCTCGACTTTCGACAATGATTGGAAATAGGGACCGTTTGTCAATGATCGATAATCGGCTCTAACCTTCCGGGTGCTTCTTATCGTAAGAGTCCGTAATGTGCGACATTTATGGGGTGTTGTATGAACTATTTTTCTCGTTGGGGTACATGTTGTGTAACTAATATTGTCTACATACAACCTCAGGTCAATCTCGTTCAAGTAAGTATTGAAACTAGGGGTCCATCTCTATTTTTTTAAGCCTTTAAAATGAAACACCAACAAGAATAAATCAAGAGAAGTAGGTAGGCATGAATGTGTAGTTAACCTCCCTAGGTATTTACCGTAAGTAGGAGAGATTGAGAAATTTAGAAAAATGGATTAACATATTTCATGGAAAATTTCATTAATAAAAAAAGAGCCACGCTCGCTATAATAGGAAGGGGTGGGAAACCAAGACAAAAGACATTAGAGGATTGAAGTAGATAAAAAAAAAAAGTCAACAATGGGAATGGTTAGTGACTTTCAAAATAATTATCTGAGAATTATATGAAAATTAGCTAGACATTTGGCAATTCATTGCACGTCGTTACATTTAAAGTTCACCACTAGGATAGTATGTTAATTCTCATGATTTTTTGTTGCTAAACTACCCATGAACCCGTATTGAAGAAGGAAAGTGGTCACACTAAAACAAAGCATTAAAGAATGTGTGCTCGACTACCCATTCAAATGGCTTGAGAACATATGAAATGGAGTTCATAATGACAATGGCTTTGCTGAGGTCAAATAAAAACTCTTGCTGCAATTTCCAAAACCCACTGGGTCTCTTGGGAAACTAGAAAAGGGAAGGAAAAAAAAAGCCAAGACACCTACACAATGCACCACGGCTTAGTACTATGCCACTGCACTTTAAGAAGCATTTTGATGTGGCTTAATACCATGTTTCCTCCTATTTTCAAATATTTAAATCGTGAACTACTTTTTCCCCGGGAATTTCATTCAACATCAAATAATTCTTATTCATTTTCTCCGTGTTAGTCAAATTCCGTTTTGTAAACGTTTTATTAAAAAGTGATGAGATGCTCTTTCCGAATGAAGCACCCACTAAATCATATTCTCGATGAAAGATAATTATCATATTGTTCATGAATTAATATTATTTAATTTAATTTATCTCATCTACCAAATATTTTTTCAAAATCGCTATATATTTTCTATTGGAACTTGAAAGACCATCTTTGAAGATTAAGAGAAACCATGTTGGAAAGGTTATAGAATCTATCAATTTGGTATAATAATGTAATTGATTTCTCTTTATCTTCTAGGTTTGAATGGAATTTTGTTTACTAATTATCTTCAAGGATTAATTGATATAATACTTATATATATAATTGATATATACTTATATATAATAAATACTCAAAAATACAAGGGTGAAATGAATACTTACCTTTGAGAGGATCACATACAACCACATTCTTGAAGAATTAAATGTGAGGTGATTCTTCAATGAATCACTCGAGCTTTAGGTTCTCGTAGCTATATAAAGATACGAGAACGGGAAGAGCTAAACAACATGGAATACCAATGGTAACTTTTCCCACTCCTATTGTACTTCAAAAATTAAGTGTGAAGGTGGATTCTCTTTCCAAAGAAGCACATGAGTTTCCTCTAGGTTATAAAACTATATACAATTGAGCAAGAATGGGGAATATCCAAACAACATGGAATACCGATGGTAACTGTTTCGCATTCGACGTAGGAAGAAGATTCCCCTTTATTTTCTATATATGTCTATCATATTGAATTCGTAGACTCATGATGTTAGAAATGTAGTTAAATAATTTTTTTTTTGTAAAAATCAATGGAGAAATTTTTGGGCTCCACATTCCCAATGAATTGAAGAAATTTTCAACATAGTCCCTACATGACTTTCCAAACCCAACAAGGAGCATGAAAAAGGATATGAAAGGGAAAAATTAGCCAAGAGACCAAGAGACCTATTTAATACACTCGCTTAGTACTATACCAATTGCTACACTTTAAGAAGAATTTTGAAGCATGGAATGGTTATGTTCTCCAGTTTGCTAAAGATTTCAATTGGGAACTACATTTTCCTCTAATTTCATTCCACATTTAATAATGAGTATTCATTTAAATGGTTGGTAAACATGGATAAACATCAAAACACTTAACTTATGATACATCTCACATTACCAAGATTTAGAAAAACATAACAATTTATTAAATTACAATTTTATTTTAAAATTTTATTATTTGTTATAAAAAAAATTAATATATGAGTTAAGCATATATATATATATGCATTCAAAAAAGCATGTAACAATATTTTTAATCATGGATAATAACCCCACTTTACCATGTAGGATTTTGTTACAATAACATGACATGACTTACTAATACCACATGCCTAAAAAGCCATAATTCATATTCACATGACATATTTTTAATTAATCAATTTAATTAAAAGAAAAGAAACAACATAACTAATTTTAAAATAAATTTACTACTAAAAATATTCTAGAATATTTCTTGGAGATTAAATCATTACTATCCACTTAATAATTATTGATAATTAAATTTAAATTATGAAAATCTTATTACACAATAAACACAACTATTAACATTATTATAATATAAAATCAACATAGTTAAACAATAAAACCAACATAATTACACGATAAAACCATATTAAATACATAACATTGTAATATATACAAGAGTAAGAAAAGTTTAATCTCGTGATAGTATTTTTAGTTATATACGAGAGTAAGTAAAAAAAGTTTAATCGAATGATGCTAGTTTTAGTTAGGCTCTATCATTTAAAATGTTATATGTACTTCGACACATGCAACTATCAATTAATCAAATGATACTAGTTTTAGTTAGGCTCCCTATCATTTAAAATGTTATATGCATTGACACATCAACTATCAATTAATTGTGGTACGAAATTGCAGTATAATATATGAAGTTAAAGTTGTAAAAAGTTGTAATAAGTAGTTAAAAATTTATATAAATTTTATATTTTAATTATATTTTTATATGTAAAAACAATTAGAAAATAATTTATATTATACATATTTAAAAATTTAATTTACAATTTTTATAGAGATAAAATTGATATAACAATCTAGCCACTAAGAAACCTAAAAGTCTTAGGGGTAGAAAACATGAAGTTGAGAAACACTTTTTTGCTTTTTTTTGACGTTGAAAATTATAATTTTCATGTTTTTTCAACTTCAACTCCACTAAATTCATATTTTCAATGCAAATTAAGCTTTGACATAAAAACAATATTTGTAGAGAATTGTCTTACCTCCATAGTCATATTTAAAAAAATATATATTGACATATAGACTATAAATTTGTTGTTTACTAACTCGCATATACTTGCACTTTAGGCAAACATAATTAGTCACTTTTTGAACCCTAACTTTTTTTAGGATAGTTATCTATTTTTTGAAATAAACCATATCATCATAATCTACATAGACCGTACTACCGTAATTACTATTTTCGGCACGATTAAATCACTATTTTTTATTATTTTTTGAAATGGACGAAGACAAAACAAATCCGTGATGTTTCTCAGTGACATTTTATGAGCCCTATATTTTATTTTCATTGTGATCATCAATAAGAAAAATGAGAATACCCTTTGAAGAAGACACGAGAGGAATTGAAATATGATTTTTTCGATTTTTTTGGTGTTGCCATTTTAAAGTTATTGAATTTTCATTCACCGCAATTTTCTAAAACAATGAAATTCCACAATGACACAAACTTTAGTATAAAATTAATAACAAATTGAAAATTCAATGAAAACTCACAAATATTACATCATTAGAAACTAGATTCAAAGAAGAATCTAATGGTACTGTGTCCGAAGATAACATTATTTTTTTGTAGGTGTTTCTGGCCGCCCAAAGATGCAAAGCTATTTAAAACTGCACTCTTTTTTTTGGTTTTTTGTTGACCGTAAACACTCATGCAGAAATTTAATAAACTCTCAGCCAAGAACAAGAATCTCTCGACCGAGAGTTTAAACCACCACAAGTTAAATTCTTCGTAATTGTGCGGCTAAACTGCCTGAAAGTCGACAAATCCTCGGCCGAGAGTTTGCGTTCGAGAGTTTACCCAAGGCAAAAATCTCGGCTAAAGTTTTGTGAAAATTTTAATTGAAATGTAAATATCATCGACCGACGAAATCCTACCAAGATTCATCGTATCATCATGATGTTTCGTGAGAGTTGTATATAAATATTCTCATTTGAAAGATTAAATCCACAATATTCCACACACCATTCTAACCAAAGAAGCAAAGTGTGCGAAGGTTGCAAAGGAAGTGTGCGAAGGTACGGAATTTTTTTAGCAAATTTTTTTCGGGGTGCGATTTATTTTTTTAAAGTAATGTTTTTTAAACATTCAATTTCTTTTTAAAGAGCACATATTTTAGGAAAGGGAAAATTGTAAACAAGAATATTGAAAACACAAATGTCGAAGATAATATTGAGGAACTTGTCAATGAGAACATTGAAACACAAATGTCCAAGAGAATATTGATATCGATCTCACCTGTGAGTCAATAGTTTTTCCAATTTGAATTTTGTAATTTTTTTTAAAAAGCATTGTAGTTCAAGATAAGTTCTAAAATTAAAAATATATATATGTCAATTTCAAATTAGAATTTAATATTGTTTTTTGCGTGTGACAAAATCGACCCATAAAAAGATATTACCAATAATTCGCATTTCACTACAATTAATTGAAGTTCCAAGAACGTTGTATACGACTACAACTTTCTAGATAATATGGATCCAAATAAAATTGATGAATTGGGACCACCAATTCCCCGAACGGACATTTTGAGATAAAATAAATTTGGAAGGAAACATATTTTTGAAGGTAAATTTATCATAGCACAAGCTCGTATGTTATGTATATTTTTAAAGCACAAATCTCTCGTAAATGTCGTGGAATTATTGGGTATTAAAAGTGAGAAAAAAATTTTAGTAAATCAAATGGTATAAAAATGTGACGTCCGCGCTTGCCACACTAGCCAAAAAGCGATCTCAAGTTGGAAAAGAGTGCCTAGATAAATTTTAATGGTGTGTACTTTAAAAAAAAAAACTTCATCAAGTTGGTTGATGTGAGCAACTTCAAAAAGCTTAAAACATCAAGAAAAAGTTTATGGAGGCATACAAAATTTAGAATTCAATTAGATGAGAATGATGAACTTGCATGTTGGGTTAATATCTCTGTGCATCCATATCATGATAGACTTCCCCGATGGCCTCGAGGGATAGGGTAAAATATTTTTGGAATTTGAATTCCCGTGTATTGCCAAACGAAAAGGACGTCGTGAAACATCGTATATCTTAGGGAGTTTATGAAACTCATGCCAAACATATAAATAATAGTTTTAAGTAGAATTATTCTAGAACTTTTTTTATGGAGAGTAATATTGATGTGAAGGTTTCCTTACACATTTGTGAAGATTAAACCATGGTATGTTAGGCCTATCACTATTCGAGACACATGTTCTTGTTGTCCTTACCATGTAGAATTTGCACTATTTTATGAGAAATTTGTAAATTTTGGCATAAAATATTGGTCAAATGAACCCTCCTTCAAGTGTTCGTGAATTTTTATTGAAGATATTATGTATGAGAGAATAATAAATTATTTTATAAACAAGAATGTATTATGGAAGAAAGCGCCTAGAATGTTCTATTGGGAAAAATACCGAGAGGGGGGGGGGGGTTGAATCAGTAATTAGAGCTTACTAACAACTTTTCCTTTTTCTTTACTAAATTCCATACATGTCTTTAATGACCACAACCCTTCATAAAGATCAACAACAATAAACTTCACCAAATACATCAATTTAAAAGGGGAGATCACCGTAATCAAAGCATCATAATAACCAAAATTCAAAAATTAGTATGCGAATCAAATTCAACCTCGAACATTCATTATCTCAAAAGCATATGCTACTTTGCTTTATTGAACTTGCATGTATATGTGCTTTCCTTCACACCAACCCGCGTCTTGATCCGTGAATACCGATCTTCTCCGTAAAATGGTCGGGCCCTGCATCCAGATCCGAGGCTTTTAGTCATATATATTTTTAGTATTGGCAAGTAACCCTTGATTAGTCAGACATCATTGAACATATTTACTCACTCATTGATCATATTTGTACATAATCAACTTAGCAACACATAAAACATTCAAACAACCCGTATCTACATGGTAGACTTGGCTGATAAGACAACAAAATTACAACACTAATGAATAGAAAAAACCTCTACAATAAGGTTCGTAAACCCTAACTTCCATGCGATTTTTAGAGACAAATATGCGTATATACGTGCTTTTACCAAGACAAACTAGCATATAGATCTATAAATATTAACTTTGCAGAATGTATCAGGTCTATAGAAATTACTCCATATTTCTTCACTTCACTTCAACAAACATGTACCGTACTCATGCATCTAATCATATCTTCACAGATCATGCAAGAGCATAGGCATCAGGTCTAGAGATCATGATCCATCATTTTATCCAAGGGTGCATCATATATTCATATTTATCAATAAAACCGTAGTTCATCCCATCTAGATATACTTTAGAGAGAAAGTATTTAGTGACAACACTTACATATGAACACCTTGCACTATGTTCTTCTTGTCCTTATATATATTTAGCCTTTACCAATACCATGAGTCAAACCACACAACTGCCGATGGTATTCTTGGATAATCAAATAGATGACATAACGCTCAATCATGTGGGTTAATACCATGGTAATGCCCTCGTATCATCTTTTTAGAGCACAAAAGGCATACACGACTTGGATTGTTCTTATTCCGCGTGTATACGCGACTTGGCCTATACAAACACGCATATAGAACCTACAATATAAAAAGTAACCAATCTTATACCGGACATTACACATATATTCTAATAGACTACTAAGCTTATCCGTAAGACATATACTCCATATTTTACCGCAGAGTTGCCATCAAGGACAACATATTACAGCATAAGAATCATATTTCCAACATGTTCTCATTTTGTCACTCAACGTAAAAGTATCCCATTGATCATAATGATCCTAGACCTGTCAAATCTCGCTCCGAATTGGAAGCAATATGAAAATGTTAATGTATAATTCTGCCAGTGTATTCGGCGCACAACATAAAAAAAGATCACTTTACTCGACGACGACATTTTAGTGACATCTTATGGAGAAGTTGAGGGTGAAAATATACAAATATATTAAGCACTTTCATATATCACGATGGGAAGGGATTTACATTTCGGTTAAAATATGTGATGTTTTCCCAAAAGCAACAATATTATCAAAGGTTGATTTCGTTGAGAATTACACGTTTATGCCACAAAAGGAGATACAAAGTGAGTATTATCATTCGTACCAAGTATCTATATTTGTGCATATTTTGTATAGACATGCAAGTAACTTGATATCAATGGTTTTGATAGCAATGAAAATAATTATGAGGTGATTAAGGAGTACCATTTCTACACGTTGATGATCGAACACATGATACATGTTTTGTTCAACATTGTTTTAATGTTATTTCTAATGAATTTTTAAATAAGAGGTCACTATTAAAGAACATTGGGTATGGTCGTATGGTTGGGGTCGTGTCAATTTAAATCAGCAAGATCATTCTTTCGTGGTCTCGTCTTCACAAGAGAACCAACATTCGACATACATGGAATTTCATTGGAGACAAAGCATGAAAAAGGAAAGCATGATGGTGTTGGGGCATGCGAGAAACGTGCAATTTAGGAGGTATCAATTGAATCACTCAGCCTTCCGACTTGAAAATTATTTAGATGTTGTTAATTGGTGCAAAGATAATTGTCATGTATCAAACCCAAGGATGTATGATGGGCATAGGTAAGCGTACACATTTAACTAACAATATATTATACATGTCTAGAGATATATGTGTATACATTTGTGTGTATTTTGTTATCAAAAAAATATTAAATATTGTTCAAAATTTGACTCATATGTGTGTGTTTTTCTGCCAGGTACTTTTGGAATATTGCAATGGGTGATGTTTGTAGGTTTTAACTCGTACATAAATTATCCGCAAACGAATCTCAAGAACAAAAAATAAACAATAGCAAGTGCACAAAACATAAAATGAGCAAATAGAGATTTTCCCTGGATCCCAAATCCGGGACTTCCAAATTGATTTTCTAATATATTCTCATGTTACAACAATACATACATACATATATATATATATATATATATATATATATATATATATATATATATATATATATATATATATACATGTTCAAGCATTCATAAACGTCAATCCATTAACCCCGGATTAGAACATAACCGTAGTTCCCTTTGACCGGGATCTACAAAATACTAGGCTGAAAACCATCATGCCCTGGAAACCATGCAAACCCATGCACAAAACCATAAGGTGTCTTCCCATCGGAAAATAAGGGCCAAAAATATAACACAAACCCAACAATGTTGATAGATCGTCGCCATTTAATTTCCTTGCAATCTCTCAAACAAGTTTACACTCCATTAGGAGTAAGAACATGAAAAAGATACATTGCATTGATAATGAAAGTGCTCTTGCTTTTGTTCGCATGTATTGATAAGTCGAGTCCATCTAATATCGTGAAAACCAAATTAATAAACAAATTTTTTAAACCATGAAAACATAAAGAATTGACACCATTGCCCCCATTTGGAAATGGATCGACAAGGAAATGGACAATGAAGTGGTTTTGATTGACAATGATTATGATCATGTTTCACATGGTTAGAGAAGGTGATTTTCAACAATATTGCAACTTAAAAATAATCAAGAAAAAAAGTGCCTTAATATTTATTACGATGCACTATGTCTAAAAGAACGTTACTGCAAGAGTATAATGATCCATCAAATTATACACACCCAATCGGTTCAATGGTGTTAATGGGACATTTTTAATAACGAAAAAAATGTAAAGATCATATTATTTTTCAAGATTACCGGCCGAAGGTTATTTATGCCTAATATAGTCACTTGGTCATAGAAAACTCGCTGCGCTGAAGCAAGTGAAGAGTAGAAAAAAACGCAGACAATGGAGGTTATCGATAGATGACTTAATGCCATTCTAGAAAATTTTCCACTAGCACATTTCATATGAGGAACACATTGCTCAATATGAACAATGAACTTTGATTCTAGGGTTAGAACATATAATTGCTACAATATATTGGACTTTCTATAGCTTAAGACTATATATCGTGGATTGATTTCAATTAAATGGACATGTGGATGGTTAGATTTGTGATGGTACAAACAATATATTATAATATACTCGATAAGGGTGCTTTGCTAGATAATTAAGTTATGGTGATTTAATGTGTCCATGATATCGTGATTTAATGCGTCCATGATGTTTACTCCTAGATGATCTAACTCGCCTTTTTTGCATGGATATGATGGTGATGAATGAATATTTAATTACATATATATTCTTGTATTGTTAGTTTAGTTTTGATATAAAATGTCATGATATTTGCATCACATCAACCTTAAAATCATTACATGGAAAACAATTAATGCACACAATTCTAAGTACACAAGTAATGCACATCAAAATTAGTTTCAAATGCATATCATATTAGCATTAGAGATGTACTTAATAAACTCATACCATGTCATGAATGCATTTAGTATTCAATAAGAATAATCAAGGAATTTTTCATTAATTAGCAATTGAATGTGCATAACTCTAGTAGTTTGGTTTAAAGGGATGAAAAATACTATTTTCTTGTTATTAGGATTTCTTGTGCTACAAATGGAACCCCTCACAAATGAAGGATTCAATATTATTCCATACTAATGGTTAATAAAAATTGTGTTGGAGACATTTAAGTTCCTTATCGACACCAAAATGTCGCATGTAAGAGGGAGAATGGAGCTCTTTCAAAAAGAAACTCATGTATTGTGCTTTCAGGATACATAGTTAATAAATTTCTACAATTCTAGTGTTAAAACTGTGAAATCTCTCCGAGGAAAAAGAAACATCTCGATACCGAAGAAACCAAGAAAGTAAAAACCGTATCTCACCGTTAAGAAAGTTCTTGAAATCACTGACATCAATTATGAACATGAAATTTATGGCATTTAGAATTTGGCTTGTTCGCTTAATAAGTTAGGAGTAGGAGCCGGAATTTGGATACACAACTCTGAAATGACTGCGTCGAAGGCCATGCTTACAACATTGAACTTTAAATGCACTAATAATATGGCGTAATATGAAGTTTTTGTTAGGGCTTAAACTTGTCAAAAAAAATTGTGGCAATTAGAGTATCCGTCATAGGAGATTCAAATTTAATCATTCAACAGACCAATGGTGAATTTCCGACAAAAGATCCCACCCCAAGAGAATATAGATAGCTGTTTGTAGAGATTCTCAATACCTTTTTGCAAAGCCCGCTTACAAAATCCCAAGAAAACAAAAATTTGCATGCTCATAGTCTTGCAATGTTTGCCAGCACTTGTAAATTACCTTTTGAACCTAATCATCATTCACACCAGAGATTAGACATAGACTCCTACCTATACCAGACAATTTTAAGAATTGGCAAGTGTTTGCAAATGACAATCGCATTAACAATTTTCTCGACTCTAGAGAATGAATTTTCTACTGGTAGTAACATAGATGAAGATACACCAATGAAATCGATCAAATAAATGAACAAGAACATACATTTAAGAAAATGAAACTCAAAATGATTCATCCAACGAAGTTCACCAAAAAAGAAATGCGGTGACCTTTAACAAATGGAGGTCAAGGAGATTATGTATGATGAATATGAAATCATTAATTTGAAAGATAATCATTGTCTAAGGATTAACCTCGGAAGATCTTTTCGACTCTAACGATATTCCAAAGAAACCCAAAATGGAACCATTGAAAGTTGATATTGAGGAATATAATCTCTGGGACCGAAGAAAATCCTAAAATAATAAAGTTATCTAAATCTTTGCCTCTCGATAAAAAATCAAAATATGTTGAACTATCAAGAGAATTCTGTGATGTTTTTTCTCGTAGTTATGAAGAATTGAAATCATATGATACCTCTATAATTCAACATACAATACCTCCTCGAAAGAAAATCAGAAACCATTTAAGCAAGAAACTCAAAAGAATCAACCAGATCGTTGCCTTCAACTCGAAAAGAAATCAAACGAATGTATGAAGCAAGGATAATTTCTCCTATTAGATTTTTAGAGTGGGTCTCAATCAGGTCCCTACTAGGAAGAAAACCGGGAGAGATCGTATCATGTGTTGATTTAAGAAATGTTAATAAGGTTTCTTTTGAGGATAATTACCCTTTGCCCAAAATGGATCACATTTTACAAAGGGTAGCAGGTGCTTCAAGGATTTCTCCGTTAGATGGGTTCTCAGGATACAACTCCGATTTCCGTTCATCTCGATGACAAGGAAAAAATAGCTTTTACAACACCATGGGGTACATTCAAGTATGTTAAAAATGCCATTTGACTTAAAATGCCGGAGCAACCTTCCAAAGAGTAATGGAAATTATGTTTGCAAAAAAGAAATTCATGACTTTCTTGTTATATATCTCTGGGATGATTTAACTATTTTTTCTAAATCATACGCGCATTTGGACCATCTCGTACAAGTATTCATAAAATGCGTAAAGTATGGTATCTCTTTGAACTAAAAAAAAGTCCTTGCTTTGGTCTTTGCTATTGCAAAATTTTGGCTCATATCATTTCCAAAGATGGTATTAGAACTCGTATCCCTACGAATAGAAGCTATATTGCGTACACTCTCACCCTAGAAATGTTAAAGAACTTCAAGCTCTTATAGGAAAAATCAATTTTTTGAGTAAGATTCATTTCTATCTTAGTTGAATTAATTAGATTGCTTACTAACATGTTAAGAAAGGATTCAAGTATTAAATGGATAAAAGAGAAGCCAAACAAGCATTTGAAGAAATTAAAATGGCTTTGACTAGAACACCAGCCTTTACTAGTCCACAATTTGATAAGAGACTTCATAATATTTTCATTTGCATTAGAACATACCGTAGCAGCCACTATTACAAAAGGATGATCAAGGATGTGAAAACCTATAGCCTTTTAGTAAAAGCACCGAGAGATGCATCATTAAAATACAACATCATGGAAAAACAAGCTTTTGCACTCGTAAAAGCCATTAAATATTTTAGAATCTATATATTGTATTCCCATGTGATAGCTTATGTACCAAATGCTATTGTCAAAGACATCTTAACTCAATATGGAATTGAGGGCAAAAGAGATAAATGGATTGCTACCATGTTAGAGTATGATATTGAAATAAAACCTACAAAGCTTATAAAAGGATAGGGATTGGCTCAACTCATGACAGAAACAAATTTCCAAGCCCTGGATACACAATGAATTGGGATGACGAACAGAGATGGCGACTCCACAAATCAGCCGTGCCTTCTAGATTCACCTTAAGGCCGAGCAATTTATGTATTGTTAAACCCCAAGCTCCCTCCGTGGTTATCCAACAAATAAAAGGTTTTTAAAAAATGACATCTTAAAGTTTTGTATTTTAGATAATGTCCTTTTTGGAAAAATCATGATGGTATTCTATTGAATTGTTTGTTAAAAGATGAAGTCGACAAGGTTTCCTGGTTGTGTTCCATGTAGGAGACCGTGGTGGAAATCTTTATTGGAAATCAACCTGCAGATAAGATCCTAAGAGCTCGGATTTTATTGGCCAACCTTGTTCTTCGATGTAAAGAAATTTGTCATTACTTGCCATAAATGTCAAACTTTTGAAGGCAAGAGAAAACTATTACCTTTACCTTTGAAACCAATTCTCCACCGAAAAACCTTTTCCAACACGTAAACTGATTTCCATTGAGAAAATCCATCCTCCTTCTTCTCCGGCCCACACAAATGGATCCTCACCGCTTGCCAAATATTTTACTAAATGGATTGAAGCAATTCCTTCCGCACAAGCCAATGACACTGTAATTATAGGATTCCTAGAAACCAATATATTATCAAGATTTGCTGTTCCGAGAAAATTATAACCGATAATGTCAGCTCGCCTTCAAATCTAAGAAGATGATAAGTCAGTGTAATAAATATCATATCACTTTAGGCTATTCCACAGCCTATTACCCTGTAAAATGGACCGGATGAATCTTCCAACAAGAGTCCCATCAATATTATTAAGAAATTATTGGAGGAAAAACAAGAAAAATTGGCAGCAAGAAACTTATAAATGCATCTATGGCGTACAAACTCACCACCAAAAAATCTATTGGGACCAAATTTCATGAGTTAGTCTATGGTATTGAGGCTGTATTTCCTTCATATTTAGGAGTTCGTAATGAAATTACTTCAAGAAGCTCAAAGTTGAACCTAATGACATTCAAAGGAGAATAAATCAGACCGAAGCCAATTTGGTGCACAGACCAGAGGAAGTTTATCAAAGATCCCAAGTATTGTTGGTGGAGAAACTAAAGAATATATTTGATAAAAGGACCAAGGTAGAATATTTCCAACTGGGAAACAAAGTTTTAAGATGGGATTCCGTAAGAGAGGATAAGGGAAAACATGGGGAACACTGTGGAAAGGACCTTATATTATTCATGCTTTATAAGGAAATAATGCTATATTTTCTGAAAAAAATTGGATGGTATAGAAACCGAAGAAGGACCAGTTTAATGGTCGAATGTTGAAACATTACTTTGATCCTATTTATTAGGATATCCCGATTTTTAACATGTACATACTATATCCTTTGTAATGCATCGCTGAGTGGATAGTAACTGGAGTTGAAGCCCGAGGAGAAGGCCTTAAGCTTCTAAGTATTACCGTTTATACATACAATAAAGCAAATGCTGCATGAAGATTCTGATGGTTCACCAAAAAATCATTCTCGAGGGAAACTCGATCGTCGTTCTTGACTTTTTCACCAAGAAAAGCCATCCCCAAGTGGAAACATTGTTAGAATCCTATACCAATAGGTGTCATATATCATGATTGACTCGTATTAATCTATGTAATATGTTCATACCTTTTCTTGTTGCAAAGGTTTTCCATATTGTTAAAAAATCAAAAAATTAAAAAATGTAAAGAGGGTATACCCTAAAAGAAAAATCAAAGGTGCAAGAATAAAATGGCCAAAAGTGAAAAAAAATCAACTCCCACCAAAAGAAAGGCCAAGGAAATGTGCAAGTATAAATGCCACTACTTTTTTTCTCTTATGTAATAAATAAAATTATGCAACTTGTAATTTATGCCACAATTTATGAATATTCAAACAAGCTTAAGCTTGGATAGTTCATTCTTCAAATTCATATTTTAGAGATATAGAATAAAATCGACCAAACTCGTTTAATCTTGGCATATAAGTAGATAGGTAGAGTAAATAAAAGGAGCTCACGCTTAATTTGAGCCCCTGGATGTAATAAGGTTAGAATCGTATAGATTTTTAGATGTAAAAGAAAAGTGTGATGAGGGTTTGCCAAATAAGTGCACCCTAATAAAGAAGAAAAATGGTAGGTAAAGTAGGTAGGGTAGGTAGATGATGCTGCGTAATTACATGTGATGGATAATGACTCTAGATGTATAATCTTTACTTTCATCACAAGTGCTAAGGTGTAGACACTACACCGGAAGAATTTTAAACAAAGCAAAGTCATATTATTAACTTCCTCTTTTCCTTAAAATTTCACTAATTTCCCTACACTAAGGCATTTGAAATTAAAGGCTCAAGGAATTTCCTTGACTTTTTGGAGTGACCTAATTCTCTTCGGCCCAATAATTGGAAAATCCTAAGTTCTTAAAATCATTCATCGTCATTCACTCACTTCTAAAATCTTTTCTCAAGAAAATCCCCATTTTACTTAGGAAAATCATGTAATATTTCATTAAAAACCTCATTCATAAAAGCATGTTGCTAAATATACATTATCTTGATGTTTTACACTTAGCGTTTCGTTCATTTCCATATTAATTTCAACTTATTATTTAAATCCCTATGTAAAATTTCCTTTTTTCCCGTATTAATTTAAATAATTCCCATATAATATATATCCGCCCCCGTTGGTTGAAAAATAACGATATATTTATTAAAATTCATTAATTGGTTGAAATTTCCAATTAACAAATAAACCCTCACACTGCTAGGAGTGAAGGGATTAATTAACCCTCCAAGTTAATTAACAACCTAATCCGCCAATAAAATCATCCCCGATGCAATTATTTTTAATAAATTGCATTGGGCCCACTATTTAATTTCGTCATCTTCCTCTCTTCTTTTTCTCTCCCCGACGACCGTTCGATCTATCAACCCGCATCTACTATTATCTACATCGTCGCCCCATCCTCGTCCGCAAGTTAATGCGCGATGGCGCCAAGCGGTTTTCTCGAACAGCGTCGCGCCACGTGTCGTCCATTGTATGGAATCGCTTGCCCTCCGCCGAAAACCACCATCCCCAAAAGCTATGCGATGGAAACCGCTACCGCCCGCCCCCGACGAAGCCTCCATACTTGCCGATGTGATCCATTAAAAAAAAAAAAAAAAACCCCCGCCAACCTTTGACTTTGTGAATAAAACAAAAAGAACCCGCGTCATTTTCACATTATTTCACACAACGACCAGTGTCCCATGCAACGAATTCGAAATCAACTATCAAAGTTTGCCAATCGTTATCTTGCCGAAGAAAGTTGCGTCGAGTAATTCGCAGTTCATCCGTCATAACCAGTGACCTCGTTTTCATCACCGTTTAGTGTCTTTAAAAACGTATTTACCCAAATTTTCGCCGAACTCGTAAAAATCTCGGTCTTGTTTTAAATTCCCACAATAAAAACTCAAATGGTTCAAGATTTTCTTTAGTTCATTCCTCAATTCCCAAAACTACAATTGCATTCCGAAACTCGTGATTGTGCCCCGTTTTTTCATCAAAACTTAAATTCATTTCTCGAATCCACAAGGAATCCGGTAATGGAGGTTCCTATGGCTCAATGTCGCACCCCCGAATTCCCCTCACAAAGATTTAGATTATCCTCATTTTTAGTAGACAAGAGATTTCCAAATTAAAGACCTCGTTCTCGTTGAAAATCCCTTCCAATTTTTTTTTCTACTACAGTAGATAATTACTTAAAAGGTTCGACATTTTTTGATTATGGGAATCCAATCTTCCTATGTATATCTTCCCTTCTCGTACCATATTTTTCCCGAGATAATCCATTACTGCCATGCAAATTATGATCCCAATCAACTATAGTTTTGTCCCTATCAAACCGTTCTTTTCCTAATAACCGCCCGCCCACGAACGAGATGTTGCAATTTCAACCTCGGTCAAGCCCTCACTCCTCTATCCATGGGAGAATTACTTGAGAAATCTGCCAAATTATCCCATGAAGAGTTAAATCGTCTCTTATAGACCTTCATGTTGCTCGAATATCGCCCCAAAGGCCCTCCTCATGGTTATACCCTTCACCGATGTGTTGTGCTTATTCGACGATGATATCCTCTATAATGGGTTTCAATACTAGTGAATATGTCGACCAATTAACCCTAGTATTGTCATCAATTTTACCCCCGGATAGCTCCCCCCGCTCGTCAAGTATGATTTTGCTTCCTACATTGCGTATAAAATCCATGATCACCATGAGATTAGAGAATGAAAGAGTGTTCAAATATCTTTCTCGTTATATACCATATCATGCTTTAATTTCAATTAGGGGAGAGTTTCCCTTTCCATGATAAAAACTCGATGCTAAAGGAAATCCTAGGTCCGTAATCTTTGTCCGCCATCACTCATAATTCCATTGATTCTCCTTATTCCTACAATGATTTTATTGACCTATTTGTACACCCCGTAACCACCTTGTTTACAGGAGTCTCCTCTTCTCCGAGGGTCAATAGTGAAATCAAGAAATTCTTCAACTCTAAAAGCAATACCGGATAGGTGACCGGTACCTATACCGAAATCACACGGTAACCGTAATCTATGGATGTGAGTTATGCCTATTTAAGTTACCAAAATATGTCCCAATGAGACTTCTTTACATTAGAGTACTTACGCGTATGATTAATTCAGATATAGTTCATTTTTTTCAATGCAAAGAAAAAGGCTCAAATCAAGATTAAAAGTCAATTAGGTCCCTTTGTTTTGTGAATTTGTAGATGCCGGGAAGGAAGTCGAAAGAATCTTAGAAGACTATCTTAAATTACGTAAAAGTTTCTATTAGGTACCTTATGACCCAAACAACTTTATTTGTGATAGAAGAATGAAAAACAAATTATCACCATACATTCATCAAAGAATCTTTAAATTGAACAACATGCCAATATGGATGAATGGATGGAAGGAACACTTGACAGAACAAGATAGTGAGCAAAGGCAATGTTGAAAATTTAATGGAAGACCTTGAAAATACTTGACCTAGACTTCTTTTGGATAGGTACAAATACTAGGTATTGGTTCTTCTTCTCAATGGGACTTCTCAACCAAATTTACAGAAATCAAGGCATTGGCTACTGTGAGTATCCAAAGGAAAGGAGAAAGAGGTCGATATACAAGTTACAAGAGAAATTTACAATGACAGAATCGGCCGAAACTTCTAAAGAACAAAGGTCAAGTATAGATTTCTTCTACTCGTATCAATGTAGCAAAAATGTCAATTTTACAAACTCCTTAATGTAGAAAGTGGGTAAAAAGAGAGATGTCAAGCAAAGCCTACCCTATCAAAGGATATTCGGATAGCTTGGTGTTAAAAGACAAAACTGAATCCTCTTCCAAAAGTGGAATCGTCTCCATGAAATCCTTGATAGTCGACGCAAGAAGAATTGGGTAGTCAGCAAACATGTACAATCGTTGGGACATCTACTACTTTACGTAGGAAAAGAGCTCAGCGTTGTGCCAGGGCAAGAAGTCTCATCTTTCAAACCACTGTATGAAAGATGCTTGGGATATTAAAAGAACATGCATAAATATAAAGGCCACAAATGATCCACTCTGTGACTTCAAGTGTACAATCAATGTTTGAAGATGGATCCCAAGAATCAACAAAGATTGATGTCACCTAAGGAATTAACAGGGTAAATGATAATGAGTCACTTCAAACCCAAAGTACAACAACTCAAACAACAAGCAGACATATCGAACTAATTTTCAAGTCTTAGCAAAGGATATTCATCCTTTGGATCAAATTGAGCTACATAAACAGACAAAGTAAAAATGATTTATTCTACTTCCGATGTATAAATCAATGATGACCTAGAAATTGTAGGATTCTTTGGAAAATACTAATGCTCAATTAAATCTTGAAAAATCTTCTTCTGCTAAGGACAACATGATAAATATTTTGGAAGAAATCATTATTGGATTGGGTCATAATCCCAAAGATGTCAAAGGTATAGAAGCTTTGATCAAGAAAAAAGATGATGATATTGGCACTTTGAGAAAACAATTGAAGTTACCAGCCTCAAGACATCCACAAAATTGCGTAAATCATGAAACAAAATTCTCAAGAAGAATCAAGGGACTTGTTTCTGAAATTGAATGAGCAACTTAATGAAACTGAAAGAGCTTGAAAGGGCATTGAAAGACAAGCAACCTAGTGCTCCAAAGATTCACAACTGAAGTGATTGAAGGTACTACAACAACAGTCAAACAACAAAGAGTTATCATAGGGTAATATTTCCAATTTAAAATTTCAAGAGTTAATAAAGTCAATGGAGTGGCAACTGAAACCCAAGTATTTTCGCAGCTACAAGAGAACAAAGGTGCGACTTACCACTTTGGAACAAAAATATGATCTTCGAAGATGAATGTTGCGTATAAAACAAGAGAGGTCAGACAGAAAAAGTTGGTCAACAAATTGGAGAAGGATCTCACATTAGAGAAGCTCTTAAAGGAAATAAATGAAATTATTTGGGACAAATACTCATCTAGTTAATAAGAGATTTCGGCCTCAATTCAAATAATGTATGAACATAATGATTTAGTCAAATTGGCTCTCAAAGGTTCCAAGGGCAAGAGAAGGATTGGGAACATGCCCGAAGAAGCTAATGAACTTATCCATTTTTAAATACTCGTAATAAGCATCAACTTGAAGAACTTGGCACGAAGATAATGACAGAACAATTTTGGAAAAAAAGAGTTTTTACCAAAATAACTCGATGTAGAATCTAGAATGAAGATGTTCTAATATGCAAGAATAAATCATCGCCTTTGTGAAAATATTTGATATTTTGTTGAATAAAGGATTTCCTTACCCTTTAGTTTTAGAGGATAAATTGATGGACCTTGAAAGTTATGTTGAAAAATTGGACAAGCATACGTACAATCAAAGCTAGTACCTCAACTAGTTCATCAACAACAAGATTAAGCCACAGGAAAAGTCTTCATGATAGATTGGAAAATTTGTTTTATCTCGTAGCATGAAGTAAATCATTTGTTCCAAATTCAACCTACTTTCTTTAGGTATACGTAGACCGATGAAACCTCGTAAACCGCAAAGAACCGTAATACCGAAGATAAATGGTGGGAAGAAATGTTAGAACTTTTGTAAAAACTATCCTTACATGAATTTTTGATTATGTACTACGTTAAGTCATGATAAAGAAGGATAAAAGAGTATCAATGCGCTTAAAGAGTATCAGCTAAATGGAGCAAATTAAAGACAAGAATTACTAAAGAGGACAAGAAGAAGTCAAATCATAGGGCCTCGCCTCCGCACATTCTCAAAATAAGGAAACAACACAACATCAGTTATCATTTCTCTTATCTACGAGACCATCCGTCTCTAGTTTATTGTAAAATACTTATGAGTCATCCTAGATTATATCTCAAGTTGTTATAAGATATTTTTTGTAACTTTTTGTATAAATACTTCCTCAATTGGAGTATTGAGGGGTGGATTTTTTAGACTTTGTCAGAATATTGACTATTTTGGAATAAAGTGCTATTGGAGAAATTTTGTGTGGCAAGCTAGATGAGGAATTGATGCGAAAGACTTTTAGATTCTTGTGTTTATCACGGATCAATAAGTCATCTATATCTTATGTTTGAAGTCTTTATATTTCTTTATTATATCATCTATGTTTCATTTCAATGATTAACGAAAAGGAATAAATCGTAAAAGTGCTTAAGTGGAATTTGATTTTAATCGTTGTTATTCTAAATTTTTTCTTCGAACCGAAGTTTAAACAATGAATTCTTAATTGCTCCCGTTTTTCTAGTTTAAGCATTTTGATTATTTAGTAAATAATACTTAATTGCTCTTTATTAATAATCACTCAATTTCCTCTTTCGAATGTGTCACGATTCTTAATTGCCCTTCATCCATTTGAGTTTCATCTCATTCACTTTAAGATCTATAATTGTTCCCCGTTTGATTATCTTGCCCCGTGAAACCATCTTTTGTTAAGAAAAATTAATCCGGTTAAGCTATTTTCTTTGACTCCATTAGCCCAATGGCCTAAATTACTCATTACCCTTAGATATTGAATTTCATCACCCAAACTCAATCAAAACCCCTTGGACTTTATAACTAGCCTAATATCTTCTAAAACAAAGCTAAATTTTACAGTAGAGAGCATTCTCCTGGCACATATTGGCTAGATTTTTACCTAAAAAAGTTGGTTTGTTGTTACCCTCGGACCCCTTTCCTCTTCCCCAACAACTTCAAGAAAAATTTGAGTGATAACAAAGAATCGAAGGAGAAATCATTCCAACAATGAATATTGGCATGCATGTAGCGCTGTATTGGGGCTAATAATGAAACCACGTCCAAGAAAAAGAAACCCAACCTTGAATAGTAGTAGAAGGAAGCTAATTGAAGAAAGAAGGAATCCCCTAAAACAAGTTCGAACAAGTATTGACAAGTATAAAGAAGTGAACCTTTAAGCATTTGAAAACATCCAAACAGTTGAAGGGAAAAGCGAATAAAGTAGTGAAAGAATGTTGTGATATAGCTAGTTTACCAATTAGTATTTAACCATCTTGCAACCATTTCGTCTAATATCCAAATGAATATGAACCAGAATATCATTTAAGAAACTAAAATATCTTTAATGTGAGCTATTAGAGGCTCTAGTTTAAGCAATATTACTCAGGACTGTGAACTTTGAGAACCATGTTTTCTTTGGCATTGGTGAGAGATTTTGACCTTATTTATGTTTGGGAAAGCATATTACCTAGAGTTTCCAAGGGAATTGGGCTCACACATTTCCTCCTCAGTTTCATGATATCCTTGGGCCAATCAGACCTAACCTTTCCTCTCTTGAACTTCCCTATCATTCGCCAAAACAGAGAAAATAAAAAAATGTACAAGAACAAAAATTTTGCATGCATGCATGTCTTCTCAATGTTAAAAGCCTATAAAAGTATTGGTGCACCCTCTTGTATACTCTACTGCCACAACCTCATCCAAAGTCAATAATGCTGTATAGAAATCAATGTTGTACAGATCTGTTAAGATTTCCATTTCCACAGCCAGACATGTATGTAAGGATCCGTAGTACTACTTTCTACACATTATACTGTAGTATGGACCTGTTCCAACAACCCCTTTACTGAATTGTTTTGTCTATACCATGCCTTATTTTCCCACATGCACACCGAGGACTTGGACACACTTTCCAAGGTACCAAAAACGAACAGGGGTAGGGTGGTTACATCCTTAAAAGGGGGTTCTCATACACAAAAATGTGTTGGCAAGCAATGAGGCGGGATACCCTAACTCACATATTTGGCAAGCAATGAGGCAGGATACCCTACCTCACATATTTAGGCTCCACCATCCCATCAATTCATATGAAATCTGTTATAGAATAATATAGATTCATAAAATAGACCATACAAATATGTATAAAGGCTTTGTGAAATTTTTTCTCAATAGAATCATCAATGTAACATATTGTGCCCTCCTGGTTATTGTTAACAAAAGATAGACTCCAACTCAACCATATGGATGTTTAATTAAAGATAAGTAAAGTGCGCTCTTTACCTTCTCAAACAATAAAATCATATTGTCTCGTGTTGTTAGAAAATGCATCTCAACAACTTGAACTAAAAATTTTAAAATTGCTTGATAAAACTGAAACCAACACATGAAAATGCATATGCCCTCATTTACTTAACTAAGAAGCAACATGCAAATTTTTGAAGCTAACAATATCCCTTCCTATCTACTGTTGGTGCATGCATCCCTGTGTAAATGTTAAAACTTTAAGTATAGCATTAAGGAATCAAAACCAACAAAAAAATATAGAAATCTAAACTAAATAACATAGACTACCAATGGCAAGGTAATACCCTTTTAATTGTTACCAAGAATAAAAAGTTTAAAACACCTCTTAAACATTCCGCATGATGTTAGACAACCTTTTCAACAACTTGGTTTAGGTATGAAGTGCTTACTAGTATATAGAAAATATGGATGATAGACTAAGATAGGCTATAAAAGTTCCATTTTACAAGCAGTAAATGTCTACCTGCATTTTCAAATAGTACAAAAAAGAAATAAATACATGACATAATTTGTGGATAGGTTATAACAAAAAATAAATAATGAATTTCAAAGAAGCAGAACCTGCTTACTGCAACTCTAAATATTATGTGAGTTGTGCTACTTATTTATATGAGAAATAGTTGCAGCAAGTAGTGGCCCTGCAAGTACTGCAGATGCTAAAATGTCAATGTCATCCTCCCCTAAAGGATTTGCAGAGTAGGGTGCAATGCACATAGACACATCATAGAGGTGGTAATCTTCTACCACAACTTGTTCTGGCCTCCAAAAACTATAATAAAATGAGAGTGCTTCCTTTTCAAGATCATTCTTTCTCCTTTGAAATGAATTCCTGGATACTCTTTGTCCTTCACAATCTCTCCTCTCATCATCTAATATGTGTGTGCTTCTTCTTGCATCCATAGACCTTCTCACCTGCTCTCTCCACATTTCCTTCCACACTTATCTTTCAATAGGCATGTCATCTATAAACCTTCCCTTATTAGCCTACATAGATCCGACAATTCTAGTGCTAGAGCTTGAACTTAACTCCTTTATGTTTTCCTCCTCAGTTGTTTTTTCTTATAAAATTTTACTCCTATAATTCATCCCACAACTATGGTTGTTTATGAAACATTTTCACACTGTAAAGCACCAAGATTACCATTTTCAAGATTGTCCTTTCTATACATTCATTTATCAGATTCAGTGTTAACCCCATCTTTTCCAATGTGACATGATGGAAAAGGATATGTCATTTCATTTTGGCCACATCTAAAGCCTACATAAATAGAACTTTGGTGCTTCTGATTTGGGCATGAACTTGCTGGAGAATCTTCCAATGATCTAGGGTAAATGGGTTTATTTTCTATTTCAAATAAACGTATTTTCCTTTCATAGGCATCAATTCCTTTACCCAATTTTTCTTCTGTCTTTCTGAGGCTTTCGAAACTGCTAGAGGATTCATCCAATGATATGAGAGAACAAATTTTAATGTTCTTGCTACTATCTCTTAGTCTTAAGCTATTAGTTTTAGTTCCTCTCTTAAAAGGGTGTCTCCTTGCAATATCAAATTTTCCATCCATGTAAATATCATGAAACCTTGGAATTCTATGCCTGAATTGATCATATCTATATTCCTCATTCTCTCCCAGCAAACCACATCTGTAACTATTAGCTGCATTTTCGACATGCAAGAAGTCCCTTTGGATACTGCAACTTTCAGCGTTTTTGAATTTTAAAAGGTGGCTAACAGTCTTAGTTATTACAAAGCTATGACCTCATCCATTACTTGAGAATTGACATAGTCCCATCCTCCAACACTTGCAGTTCTACTTTTAATGCATCTTCTTTCCAACAAATTTTCACACATTGTCAACCCAGGCAAACATTCTAAACTGTGTGATATTTTATGAGAATCTCTCCATCGATTTTTAGTGGTGCCACTAGTTTGGAAAGAACCACACTCGAGAATAGATAATGACTCATAGTTATGACATAACCCATCTGCATCACAAAGGAAAGCATCATATTGGAATGGGGGAAACTTAGACTTTAGATAACCTTTCTCCTCAATGAACTCACTGGTCCTATCATGGTTCCCATAAGAAAGCCTTTTGGAGCTTTCATGGCTATACCCTGAACTCGCTCCCTCTAATTGTGAGCAAGACATGTCATCCTTCTTTACATGAATATGATAACTTTCCATGGCCATTCCTAAGTTATAGAGCCTTTGAAGCCTTCATGGCTATATGTTGAACCTGCTCCCTCTGATTTTGAGGAGGGCACATCATCCTGCTCTACATGAATATGATAACCTTCCTTGGTCTAACTTGAGTTACTAATATTTTCATGTTCAGACTTGACATAAAAGGACTCTATGTTTCTAGTCCCATGATCAGTAATTTTGGGAAGTTCTTCAAGCAAGCCTTTTCCCTTTCTGGGCCTCTTCTCCACATTAGCTTCAACATATAATTTTTCCCCTAGATCAATATCTTTAGATATATTATGTCTTTCACTTGCATGCAAATTAAATGGACTTATCCCACAATCTAACTCATTCTTTGGGGTAGAACCAATATCCCTACTCAATATGCCTTCATTTTTATCTGACTTGGACATTTCTTTATTATCTAAATTATCTAAAGAAGACATGAAACCATTCTTTGGAGAATCTGACTTCAAGAACTGTGTCTGTGCATTCTCATGGTTTGTGTCTGAAAATTTACCAGATGGAAATTCAAAATTGGTATTATTTTCACTGACAGCATATTCTCTCTCACACTTGTCGCATTCATGTCCTACAGATATGAAGAATGTATCTCATCTAGATGATGTTTTCTTAAGTGGATCATAACACTCTCTAACAAATCAACCAACAGAAACCTATTTTGTTTTGGAAAATTGACAATGAAAGAAGGAATAACATAACTGAACTCATTCAGTCCCTGGAGTATCACAAAGTGAATGACTGGAAGCATACATCTCATGACATAATTTCTAGGTGCAATTACTTGTCTGAGGCTAAAATCTGACAGGTGTCTGATTCTTGGACAACCTTGAAAGTGAAGTCTGTCTTGTAAGAAGAGGCTGAATATAAGTCTAGGATTCATTAAATCCTGTTGAGATTCTCTGCCTAGTCTACTTTCACTGCAATGGCAAGAATCAATATCTTCTGTTCCATTATAGTTTCCCCAGGTAGATATTGAAGCATTGGATGTTTCACCCTGTTGATCCTCACTCTCCCCTTCTGTTCCATATGAAAATTTCGTACTCTTTAAAATCACATTATCAAAATGTAGCCCATACTATGAACGAGTAAGATCATTGTCCAATTCAGAAAAATATCCAGATTTAGCAGCCATAAACATGAATTTATCCACAAAAGCACCAATATCTGCATAACACATGCAGCGGGCCCATGAAGCTGGCTCATCCTTGGGTCGTCCCACCCTTACAACAAGTGTTTGTAGCTATTGAAACTCTTTCAACATTGATTATATCTTTTTCAGTTTCTCTTCATAGCTAGAATAATTATTAGGACAAACTATAGAAAAATAAGATATGCATGTTGAATGTCTGAAAAAGCCTTGAGAGACATCCATGCATCGTACAAGAAATTTACAATTGCATATGGCACCAAATATCATCTGAATAACATCTTCAAGAAGGCAATCAAACAAATTTGGTTATGTGTCTTCCATCTTCACTGTACTTCTACAAGACATTCAATAAAATGTAAGTGAGATCATCAATCAACTCTTGCAAAAAAACCTTCAAAAATATCCATTCTGAATTGTTTAAGTTGACCGCAAAAATTCCACATTAAAGTATTAGGAAAAGATACACACATACCCGATGCTATACAATATAAATAGGGAAAAAATAGATAAAATTTGAAAGCCTATAAAAGTATTCATGCACCCTCTTGTATACTCTACTGCCACACTCTCATCCAGAGACCATCATAATGGACATAGATCAATGTTGTATAGATCTATTAATATTGCCACATGTATGTAAGGACACGCAGTACTACTTCTTATACCTTATACTGTACACTTGTTCAAAGAATTTCTATACCAAGGTTATGAATTTTGGATGTCCCAAAACTAGTAAAGTTTTGCTATTATGAGTCAACTATTGATCACATCATGATATGAAAGAAATTCCTATAAACTATCCCCTAGAAATCTATGTAAAAATTAGGATTTCCATCTAACAAATGTGGTAAAGTTTCTTGGAGAATGTTCCATTCCTGCTGAACTTTATTAATCCATTTACAGTTATTAATATGTTGTGAAAATACATTTAAAAACTTCAATAATACACCATAAACATGGGAAAAAACATTTCTTTTGGCAACACAAGTCACGAAAAGGGATGAGAAGAGCATGCCCTTTAATAAATGTATACCTGGTTTTCTTCTTGGTGGTAGAAGTGATCCATAGGGTCCTTTACATTGTCAAACTGTTTGAAGTGACCTAGGTCCTGACAACTACTACTAGGAAAGCTATGCAGTGAAATTTCCTCCCTTTTCTGTTCCATATGCACTGTATCTTCCTCCATTTTCTGTTCCATATAAATTTTACCAAATATCAACTTAACTAAATCAAAATAAACAACTTTCTAGCTTGCAAAACCATCTTAATCATATTCTTCAGCATTATTGCAAACCGATGCATCATCTTCATCTATACGAACCACAAATATTTGTTGAGGTCCAACCTATATAACAAACACAAAAAATTAACCTTTGGCAACCAAAGTAAATTCATATTTTTTATTCTGTGATAGCCTATTTATAATGTGGAAATGATACCAGCGAAGAAATGGTAAGAGGTTACCATGGTTTAATTTAATATTGTAATAGTTGGCAGAACTATAGAAAGTAAGTTATAATTTAAATAGAATGATAGGCAAGTATGTTAAAGGTTATAATAAGGGTAAGTGTAACCTTGGGAAGAGAATTGAAAGGGGGGGAAATACCAATTATGTATAATAAAGGATGAACTTCTTGAAGAGGAAGTTGGTTGTTGGAAAGGTGCTTGGTCTACATAGGCTTCCTAATATACTAATAATCCAAACTCTAGTTTGTATTAAAGGATCGATTCTTAGATCATCTGGAAGGCATGGGACAAATAAAAAGCTTTAGAATCAGATTTGGAAGGCATGGGACATGGAAAGACTAAAATGTCGACTATGGAAGTGAAGCCTGTGGTTTCATCCTTAATGACAATGTTGGGGATGAAGTTGACATTGTGAATCACCCATCACTTGTTCAATCTTCTATCAGTCACCTCCAAGGTGATGCATTTACAAGTAAAGCATGAAATGATAAAACAAATAACGTAATTGCATTAATCGCTCCCTTCATGACATTAGCAAACTACCTTTTTAGCATAATTTTGATTCGATAGCATAAATTCTTGTGTCAACTATTGAAAGGAATAACAACATTGGAAGTATGTGCAAAAAAATTCCAACTTGTTGGTATATGCCTACATCCACTATACAATTCAACTCACCTAAAAATGTAGACTCTCTAACCCAAAGCCTACAAGATCTCCTTGGGGCTCAGTTTGCATCATCTCAATATTATCTATAGCCTGAAAAGTAGAAACCAAAGTTAATAGAAAATTTTGCGAAAATAAATATAATAAACAGAATAAATATGCTTAATGAAAAGTATCGATACTTGTGTCATGACTGGAACCCGAGAAGGAATAATCTCTTCAGGCAGCCCTTGATGTGTAGCACATACCTAAAAATTCAATAATTTTAAGAGCCACACCATATAAAATTATGTTCATCTTAAAGTCACTTGCAATTTAACATAAAAATCTAGATAGATAATACCTGTGAGACCACTGGAACATATGAAGGTATCATGTCTTAAGGAAGCCCTTCATGTGTAGCGCTAACATGAAAATTCCATAATGTTAAGACTCATACCATATAAAATTATGTGACATAAATTCATTTTCAATTTGACGTACAAAAATATAGATAGATAGTAATGAATGTGGCACCTGTACATTATCATGTCCATGATCTATAGAATGAGGATCAGGGGAAAAGAAATTTTTTTCTAAGAATGTTGTAAACTACATAAGTTAAATAAATATATTGGCATAAATTTTTGGAGAATAAATGTATATACACCAAAAAATCATGTTACATGCACTCTAGCTCATCTTATAAATGTGTATTTTAAAATAGATCAAAACATGCTTATACATACCTTGCCCATGGTGTGAATTTTTTGTCTAATGGCTCGCTCATAGTAATCCCTACAGGAGGATGTGTACTCCAGAAGCTCATCTCACTCCATCTCCCTCAACACGTCATCTGGAATACTCACAAATGAATGAAATCCTGTACTAGATGAAGGTTTCCTTGTCCCTAAGTGAAATTCCACCCCTCCTAAAGCAGATGCAATGTGTTCTTTTATCTTCTCCCTCATTTGAGATGCAACACTGGAGATAAGGGCTAACTCCTCTGGAAGTGTAACTACCCTAGGTGGTCGAGGTGCTAAACGAGGTGCTGGAGGCCTCAACCCAACATCTCACATAGCATCAAGTGGTTCATATGTACGACCTTTTCCAGCTCCATAGAATTTGGACCTCGTATTGGTATAGTTAGGGTCCATGTGCTCTTGAAATTGAGCATACAACATCCTAAAAAAATATTGCAGCCACTCATCATTATTTGGGAACCTCTCGTATGCATACACAAACTTCTCATTAATATAAGGTGCAATATTGGGATCATTGAATCTTGCAATCTTTAGACATTTTTTTGTCTTCAGGCGGCAAGTCAAATAGTAACAAGGCCATTTCTTTAGTGACCCTACTTTTAACTTCATTGTAGGAGTGGATACCAATCACTGACGCTCTCCTCCTATGCATCATGTCAAAAAAAACTTGGGTTGATGGTCCAACCCCATGATAAGTCTCTATCAATCTCTCCAAATTATGAAAAACAATTTGGAGACAATCTCGACTAGGGGCAGAGAGATTGAAACTTTTCAATTCATTGCTCAATCTCATGGAATGCTACCTCATCCCATCAATAGTAAGTAAGGATATGGTGTCTTCCCAAGGCATATCCTCAGGAATATCATCGGGATGGGTGTAAAGGGGCTCATAGCTCAGATTTCAAGCAAAATCATTAACCCTAGGACCTCTCCCCATAAGAGGGAAAAAACCACCACTTGTAACATGTTAAATTATTGCACATATTAAAAATTAAATAATTTATAAGGAAAATTTTTATTTAAAAAACCTGTCTAGTCATTTCAAAATACCTAGTGGAAAAAATATCTCATCCTCTTCGCTCATCGGACTAGGATTGTTCCCTTTTGAGGAATGAAGATCTCTACTCGCCACTGTAAAAAACATTAAATTTTTTTATCACATAAGTACACGAGACACACAATAAGTTTCACATTAAACATACATCAAACAATAAATTTTCCTTTAGATTTTACCGGAACGAGATCTATCCAAGTGTGGGATGGATGCCACAGGTTGAGACATTTTTCTCCTTTGTCCCTTACCAGAAATAGGGCCAACCCCAACTCTTACATTTGAACCTATGGAGCATAATTTTTTCACATTAAACACATGTCATTTGAAAAACAAATTCACCTGTTCAACATTGAATATAATGTAAACTTGAACATTTTAACTAGAAATATAATGTGTACCTATACCATGTATAATATACCCCTCAAAATGGGATCTAAGAAATTTGGGACGAATGGGAACAAGTATATGGGGCTCCTCTTATTTGATTTGGTGTCTAGGTGCATGATTCATATGAGTGCGTTCACCTGTGTAGGACAAAAAATTCACATTAATCATTTTTTCACAACGAACAATAAATATAACCTACTTGAAAACATGACATAACTAAACGTCCAATGTACCTAATAATCCTCCACTTATGGAGAGGTCTCTGGAGGGATCACCTAATGCTATTGTTTCTATAGTGTCAAATCAAATTTCTACCTGTCATAAACAAATTAGAAAACAAATTATCAATCGAAAATCATGTCATCAACCAATGAATAATAGGTACTATAGCTCCTTGACATATAAGTACTCAACAATAGTACATGGCCTAATATCTCACGGCACTAATTAAGGTGGGTCAATCGTTCCTCTAGCTGTACAACTTGAATACCTAGGTATTAGTGAGTGGTCTCCTCAAGTGTTTTTCTACATCTTTTGGAGCAATAGGACGGTTGGTTAGCCTATCGAAAGAGGGCTTCAAGTATACCTAGGGGAATTCCAATATTCCTAAAGGTACATGGAGGTGAGATTTTGTTTACAAGTATTGTCTTATGTCGTAGTACTGCAAGCGATACTAACAAGGGTTACAAGTGTTTCACACAATGTGATTCCACTTTATTTCCTACGTTTATTGTTCCTCTACTGTAGTATTACCCAGTTATGGATAGATCACCGTGTTATTAAAGGGAATTAGAACACAATCCAAAAATAAAGTTTAAATATATATGAGCTTGCTAACCAAGGGAAAGGTATCCTAAAATAGAAAGAAAATAACTTGTGAAAGGTATTTTTTGAGGCTGAAATTGAAAAATGTTCACAACTTCTACTATACTTCTTTGATTGGCTATTATGACCCCAATTATGAAATGCTACAAGATCATTAGATATATTTTCATTGGATTGGCAAAAAAATTTGCAATCTACCAAAACATATCCAATCAGTTGAATTTGTCGCCTTCCAAGAAAAAGTATAAAATATGTTGAGTTTATATAAAGGATATCTGCAATTATTGTACTCCGTTTTGGACAATTCTTTTCTTCTAGGATAGGGTATTTTTCAAGAGGAATTTAATTTTGAAATTGCATTCTCCAAGTTCTACATAGAAAATTTCAAAGTACTTGAATGCTGATATACTATCTTTTCCAAAACAAACCAAAAAAGATATATGTTTTTCTTTTTTGATTTTGTGCCCAAAATGTTTCTCACTACATGTCCAAGAAAGAAATTTGACACATTTTTTTCTTTTAATCAACTCCAAAAATTTGGAAAATCACTAAATGTAGTGAAAAATCTAGGAATACAAGAGAAAGAGAGATAAACAATAACAAATATCTTTTTGATTATAAGATATATAGAGCTATGTTAATTTCCCTCTTCAAGGGTGTGCCTTGCAAGAACTATGCTCCAAATAAAATCAAGGTCGTTGACAATACATTGCATAACCTTCCACACAATAGATAACTATCCATAGAGAACCTAAACTACCCGAGGTCGTACTTATAATGAGAGCATACTAACTAATTTGGACCCCCTTAACAAATTGGGCCCTTTTTGTAATGGGTGACTATTAGATAGCTATTTAATGGGCCATCTTGAATGAAGGTTGCCTCATACATTAATAAGTTATATACATAAGGGGTTTAGGCTATGACCTTCACATGCCCTCTCCATTAGAAAGCAACTTTGTCCTTCAGGGTCAAGGTGAGGAAATAGTTGTATATTCCCATGTGGATCTTCTAGTTTCATATCTTTCCACTAGTTCAATACTTCTCTAATTATATGTCTATACAATTGATGCTTTGTGGTATCCAATAGTGCTTGTAGTGTTGGAAGAGTTTGTTATTGATTTCAAAGGGTTTATAGTCTTGCATCCATTTGATGATTTTCATGCACAAATCAAGTGAATTTGGGTACAACGACTATATATATATAGATAGCCATTGCAAGGCCGTTTCGTTTGATAGGTGGCACATTTTGTGGGTCCTCTTAGTTGGTGAGATATTAGTTTTTGAAGATTGATTCCCCAAATATGGGTTTAGGACCAACAACTCATCTCCATGATCACGTCAATGCAGATATTGTTGCTAGAAATATTTTGCGAAAATAAGATGTTGTGATGTAGCTTACATGGACGTTATTTTATCAGCACTTGGTATGGATCTAATATGAAGTAATCATTATTAATTATTGATTTCTGTGTGATGATAATATAGAGGGATGCTCAAGTTATATTGTGTTAGTAGTTGTGCTATTGTAATTTTTAGTTTGTTAGCCATCTTAGTTCAAACCTTTACATAAGCTTAAAATATATTGTCTTATAGGGGAGTTCCTGTTAGTACTTCGAACAAAATTAATTCTGATCTCTTGCATTCTGAATTTCTCCATGAAATCAAGGACCTTGATTTCTAATCGGATAGTGGCTATTAAAAGTACCATATGTTAGTAAACAAAGGTTCCATACGTGCTAGATGTTTGAGTGTTATTACATAAAATTTCTTTGGGTACTATTTTGTATAAAAATAGTTTTCTTGTTTCTCTTATCAAACTGAGGAGGCATGCTGTAATATGTAAAAAGGAAATATTTGTGTCAACAGAGTCGTTATCCATATCCAGTTGAAATGGAAAAAGGTTTCTGTAAGGAGCCCATTCATAAAAATTCCCATATATTCTGACTTCACAGATTCCTGAGTAATATTCAGAAACTAGAAAGATTTTTCCCTTAAAGATAGACCTAATAAATAGACTATTAACCCTAATTGATAGTTGGGATGTGTTTGAGGAACTGTAGCATTGAATCCTAGACAATCATATCAATATGTGATAATATAGTGCATGCTCCTACTTTGTAATATCCCTATTATATATTTTACTTAATTTCTAGGAGTTAAATTCAAGAAATCCATTATTAAATTTTGCCAGAAGATTCAATAATAAATTGCAACACCATTATAGAGAAAAAACACTGCAAACCCCAGTTATTTTATTAATAAATTGAAAGGAAATTACATCAATTTGATCTGGAAGGAAACCTGAAAGGGATATTCATAAAAAACGTTGGCTTTGACTCCTCTAGCTCTACAACTCCTACTCCATAGTGAATTGTGGATTCATCCCTCCTGAATTATACAATCAACCACCTTGAACCCTAGCATTTCAACCCTCTAGAATATTAGTCTTATACTACAAACTCATGGGAGATATTTGAGACTTAGTGCATATCAAAAATATGAATAAGGTTGAAAATTTTGATTTAGTTAAGCCCTAATTTTTGTGAAAATTTTGCTGGACAGAAGACTAATCTGAGGCACATATTCGGCCTTGTTTGAGGCCCATACTGAGGCTTAATTTCAATGCCTATTGAAATCCTTTTTGAGGCAAACCCCTATAGTTGACATATTTAATACTATGCCAAATATACAAAAACTCCGCTGAGATACAAATGGAGTATTCATGTGAAAGGAAAACTCAACATAGAGATACAACTTCCAAACATCAAATAGATAACCAAATATGGCTCGTAAATCATGGCTCGCATAAACCAAAGATGGATAGCAAAGCACGACACTCCGTAGAGGATTTTAGTATAGGGGTAAGGGAAGATGCTATTACATCACATCAAATCAAGGACTTGCACCCCTCAGTATGTTGGCAATGTAAGGTATTTCCTTATAAACCATTGCTTTTTCCAATTTACAATATTCAAAAGAAGAAAACAAACACTATGGGAATTTTTTTTTACATAGCTTGGTAGGTTTAAGCAATCTAGCAGTGTAGCAAACAGGTTTGATAAAAAGGAAACTGCCCACTTTGGTCTGTATCAGTGAATAAATGAAGCAAAGTATGAACATGAGATGAAGATATGAGGAAACATCCATTTATACTATCTGTAATCTAACTAACCCAAATCACATAAAATCCATGAGACAGTGTCCCGTGCTTGATCACTCCATTAGGTTGTGTTCATTTTTCTATTTTGTGATTGAGAACGTAACCCACATAATACAATTTACCTTAAAAAAACAAATTCGAGACTTAGCTGGCTAGATATCCAGTTTGTCGCTGGTGCCCATGGTGGTGGACTCGTTCGCTGAGGTGGCTCGAAAACAACAGGGTTTGTTGTGCTCAAGTGTACAGGTTTGCGCGGGCTAGGGATTTGCAAAATGTTGGAGGAGACAGAATTTTGGATTTTTTTTTATAAGAATAAAAATCTCGGACGAGACTTAAACAACTCTAGGCTGAGAGTTTTAAAACTCTTGCCGAGAGTTTACCCGAAATTTTATGTCAATAAAACTCTCGGATGAGAAAATACGTAACTCTCGTTTGAGAGTAATTTAACTCCGGTCAAGCCTGGCAATCTAACTCTCGGGAAAAATATTAAAAATCTCTCGGACGAGAGTTCTAAAAACTCTCGATCGAGAAATTAAGTTGATTATTTTCTCGAATGAGAAATTAAAAATTTCATCCAAATTTTGGCCATCCGCCAAAAAGCGTTTCCCAAATTCATCAAAGCTCCTCATTGAAAGTTCTCTAAAGGCCCATTTTTTTGTTCTGAATAAGCTTCTAGTACATTCTGTCAGCATATGGATTAGTATATATAGGGAGGTCTTACAACACCCTAGAAACGAAAGCCTATTAAAAATCTAAACAAGATGTGCAAGAAAACAAATTCAAAGAATTGACAAAAACTGGCAAGAAAAACAAGGTAAAGAGAAAGCCAAACTAAAACAAGTCACCAAGGTTAGTACCTCAAGTGCCTCCCTCGAAATGATGCAAAAATGTTGGGTAGTATATGTTTTGGGTTAATGTACAAACATTTAATTTTAATCCAAGGTCCATGGGCATAGAGAAAAAATACTGGAAATGTTGGAGAAAGACTTCAAGGACCTACAAAACAAAATCTTAATTTGTCTATAAATTGCTCACACCTTGAGTTCCTGCACTAGTAAGATCCTTATTCTAATCTTGCAATAAAAAGAATTCTTTAGAAATGAAACCAATCTATTAGCATTGAAAGAAACACTTAATTATTAGAAACTAAAGAGAAAACCCTAATTAGGGGCAATTAAAGAACAAATCCTAGCTATTGAATGATATGAAAACAAACACTAATTATTCGCAAGTAAAGAGGAAAACCCTAAATACTACTTAGATGGAACCCTGCGCATTTAATTTTATATAGACCGAGAAAATCTAATGTAAAAACTATCTAAGAGCAAGGTGATTAAAATTATGGGAAATACACTCACTGCAAATTAAATTCAATCTCCAAACAACCAATCCTATGGTAATATTTCACTTGATTTTATCTAAAACTATCTGTATGTGAAAGAGAAAGAAATATTCCAACTTTGCTCATTCCGAAATGTGCTAACCGTGTGGAAAATATTCTCAGACCTAAGACTCATCATTCACTTGAAGCATAGATGTGTTTACAAAGATAAAAAAAAATCAAAACCTAGAAAAGTTACAATTTATGGAAAATTCATTTAATGTTACAATTTAAAATTTCATAATTAATTTGTGTTGTGTGCAAAGCTACAAACTATAAATTCTAAAATAGTATCCAGTAGAGAAATTTTGAGGACTAAAATGTGCATCAAAACAAAAATGTAAAACCAAAATCAACTTTATAAGAACGAATAGGATTCAAGATGATGATGTCAATCATGGGGGACGATTCACCATTTTTGGAGTAAAAAGTAAAAGGATTAAAAATAATAATAATAAAAATTACTTTTTTAACTAGTATTTTCAACTTATCTCCCTACGATTTTACTCAAATTTCATGTGGGGCCACTCTTTAGACGTGAAATTTAATTCCTCGTCCAAGTAATATCCATGTTGCATACTTTCAATGGGCCCAACTACACTAAAAATGAGAAATGCATGAAAAATGTGATTGCAATCACAATTTTCCATGTATTGGCCATTTTTCGTGTAGCAGGTTCCATCGAAAGTTTGCAACATGGGTTCTCCTTCGATGAGGAATTGAATTCCACATCCAAAGAGTGCTCCTGCTCAAAATTTGAGTAAAACCTTAGGAAGATAAGTTTAAAATATGAGTTGAAAAAATAGTTTTTCTTTTTTCCCTCTAAAATTTGATGATGTAGTCTAATCTTATTTTATTATTTCCACTATTATTTTATAATATTCCTTTGGAGGCCCATTATAGACCTCAAAAATTTTGCAATTCCTATACATAAATTCAGATAATACAAGGTAAATGAATTATTTGTTTCTACGCAATAGAAAGAGATTGATTCATAAACATACAAATGTCCAAATAAATTGCATATTCAAATGTGAACTTGAATTATTTAAATATTAGACCTTTTAAACATTTAAACTTATGAAAAAATCCACTCACAAAAGCTCCACACCTTTTGCAAATAAATAAAACTCAAACAATGCATTATGACCACTCGAAAGAAGAGACATAGAAAAGGTATTAGGAAACATTTTGTAGCATAAACTATTAATTTTACGATTTAATTGGAAACGATACATGTTATTGTTTATATTCCCTTTATGTGAAAACTCTAAATTGAAATTCTTGTGGGGAAAATTTGTATCACCAATTTAAGGCAACACAATAAACATGTTATATCTCTGATATGAATACCCAAATTTCAAATAAACAATATATCTATTGGATTTATTCCAGTATGTAAATCTAGAGGTAAATTTCACAAATTTGTGTTCAAATCAATAAAAAATTAGATTAATATTTATTTGAAGTACTCTAGACTTTAATAAGGATTGAATAGATTTACAAAATAGTGTGTGGAATTGCTCATTTACCATGATGCACTAGAAAGAAACCTTGTGTAATTATAAATGGTATTCATGCAGTGATAGATTACAATTGAATTATTTGCATGTGTACCATTAGCCATAAAGTATTTTCATGCTTATAGATTAGTGAATGTAAACAAGTGTAAAGTGGAGAATTGTATAAGAAAGACAAAGAATATAAATTCGATGCAGTAAATATCCATATATGGAAGTAATAATCATGGATTTTTCACATCAACATTAAAACATCAATTAGAGAAAATAGATCTAAAACATATGCAAGAAAATAAAAATAAATGGGAGGCAACAAGCTTGGTTGGAAGACCCATCAAACCAGCTCGTCCCTTCTGTAGGAGACTTAAGTCACATGGTAATTATGAAACATAAAATGTGCTAGTAATTGAAATAGAACCTCACATGAGATTATTGAAACACTACACAATCTTTTACATTGTGAACCAAATGATCAAGGTCTAAACCAACAATATAAAAATAAAATAACAACTTCTCCCTTGGCACAAGCCATGACTAGTCTTTTTATACATTTTAAATTACAAATTTAGGCTGTAACAACCCATTTTCTTCACATCTGTGCATAATTTAGAATTCTAAAAAATTGTTTTTTTGAACAAATTGGCCCAAAATAACCTTTTGGAAAAAATTGTAAAACGACCCATGCATTACTCAATTTTCCATACTAGGAACAAAACCTATGTCCCATAATTTTTAGATTCGATCTTGCATGCACACAAATCGATGAGGAAGTTGGATATTTGAAAACCGCTACGAGTTTGGGTCTGAGGCATTAATTAGCTTCTAGAGATCCACATGTGTGACCTACATTTTTTTTTACACATAGGAGCATGAAAACATTGCTTTGGAAAAAAGCCAAGTTCTTGATTTCCTCCAAGAAGTGCGGCAATATGTTGAATTATAAACAAGTGCATAAATTGTATTATTGGTGTAGGATCAGGCCATAAATTTGCTACATGTTACAACATGATTATGTCTTTTCTTTTCTTGAGATGTTGGCACATCAACAACCAATTATTAATGTTCATCTGTCACAGAGTGAACCATTACTAATAAAAATATGGCAAAATTCCTCTTAAATTATTCAAAAATAAGGGAAATTAAACAAGTTACCTTGTCATTCTTGCTTGGTAAAAACATGAGGGATTATAGAGAAAAAAGGTGTATTAAATACGAAAAATGAAATCTTGACAATTCTCATAAACTTGGAGCTCGAAAAAAATCGATAATTTTATAGAATCAAGTTTACATGAACTACCCTAGTGTATATGTATATTTATATGTGTGTGTGTGTGTGTGTGTGTGTGTAACACATTTATCAATTCATTTTATAACTAATAATAATAATATTTTGAAATAAAGTTATAATTTAATGGACTTGTGTAAGAAGGCTATAATTTTTTTCGAATGGCTATTTTCTTGTTGGAATTTGACGATTTTGCTTTCAAAAAATCTAAAACTAGGAGTGTCTGAATCAATTTTTAAATGGTGAAAATTGATTTAACACCCTCAAAAACTAATCGATCATGAAAATTTTTGAAACATGACGATTGCAACTTGCATTTCCAAATATTTCCTCCATATTTCACTAAAATCGTGCCAAAAAAACCATTCTTTTATGGGTGAAGTCATCACCTATTTATACTATGCTTAATTTAATTGTTTTTTATGACTTTTTTTAAAAAAATTAAATTGAGAGTTTCAATTAGGATTATGTTATAGCATCATTTACCACTCCTGTATTTATGATGCTCTTTTATGGCCTTGGGAAGCCCTTTCCCAGATAGACTTGATTTTATATTAAAAATAATATTTTGAGTTCCATACGCGACTCTGCCCTTTCAAAATCGCATACACACATGTGTGCCATAACATAGAACCCGTGTATATCCTTTATATATATATATATATATATATATATATATATATATATATATATATATATATATATATATATATATATATATACGAGCGGGGTTTACGGGTTCAACCGGAAGCCCACCTACTAGAGCTTTTAATGGCCTAACTAAAATCATGGACAAATGTGGGTATTGTTATGTACCTCATGGTCTTGTACCTCATGGGATGGCCTACTTACACACAAGGAGATAGGATATCATCATTATAGCCATTTCGTTCCCCAGATCAATGGAAAAAAAAACACTTCTAGGAAATACTTGATTGTATTCTCCAACTGAGTCACCAGTTCTGTTAGCGAGAAAAACTTCCCTAAGGTAATGGTTGACAACCTCAATAGAGCGAAATAATATCATCAACAAGAAGCATTCGTTCAAACATTCAAAACACATAAACTACTAAAGCTGGGTTTGAGAAGAGTACCAAAAGGTCCTACATTTGATGTCAATCTCGTAGGGTCCAAACCCTCTGCTTCCTCCAAAGCGAGCAAGGCTGCAACAAGATTCAGAGAAGCATATACATAGAAAGTAATTCAATGTGAATACATAATAAACATGTCATATGATCAAGTATAAACATATAAACCATGAAATATCACATATAAATCATGAAACATGAGATCATAACATATTGGAAACAAGAGAAAGCTTCTTTATTGATATCAACAAATAGTAGTGGAGAGATACAACTTGATCCAACCATGACACCAACGAAAACTTCCTCCGTATCCCTCTAGCCCAAGCATCAAATATCACCTCTTGAGCATGTGAAAAAGGATTTCATATAATGATGGATGAGCATATATGCAAGGAAACAAGGGTTTTCCATGATTGGGAGTGTAGGATGCATAGGGAAAATTAGACTTGATATAGGGACCGAAATGACTATAATGTCAATATACTATCTCCTTGTGTGTAATTAGGCCATCCCATGAGGTGTATAAATAACACCAAATATAGTTTGATTTAGTTAGGCCAAGGGATCCAGTAGGAAGGATTCGGGTGGAACCCATAAACCTTGCTCGAATAATATGATATTCTTTTTTCATATTTTTAAGGATATGTCGGGTTCAGTGTTATGGTACCCGTGTGTGTACGCACTTTTGAAAGGGCAGAGTCACATATGGAATTAATTTTTTTTTTTTTTTAATATGAAATCAAGTATTTATGGGAAAGGGCTGCCAAAGGCCATACAAGAGAATCATAAATGTAGAAGTGTTAAATGATGTTATAACAAATTATTTTGGGTTATTGGAAGGAAAGAATGGAATCCTCCTCACCCAGGTTAAATTCCTGTAAGTGACATAATGGATGTTGATGGTAATAACAATATATTCCTCTTATTTTTAGGGGTGGTAGGAAAGGGGGGCGAGGGATCCTTTGGGATCTGATGAGCATTAATAAATTAAGTTCGTCCGGGGTCTCGACAAAGAACCCAATAACATGGTAGAGATGTATGGGCTTGTGTTAGGCTTACAATTAGCTAAGGAAATAAGAATTTATAGGATCACAATTGTTGGGGACTCCCTTATCGATATTCAATTCCCACGGAATGGATCATATCCTAAGGCCAATAATCTAAATATCCTCCTCCAAATAATTAAGGGCATCATGGACTCTTTCCAATCTAAAAATTTGTATCATATCCTAAGGATCAAGAATACATAAGCAGAAAAGCAATGAAACCAAGCGTGAAATTTGATGAAGGGAGAGATAATGAAAAATGGGAAAATGAGATGGTGAATAATTCCATGACTCCATATATGGGGATGTAAAACTCAATTTCTCATTCAATCTAACATAACATTAGTGCCAAGGTGGGGAGTATTGCCATGATTGTCCAAAATCATTAGTTTAAATGAAACTTACATTCAATCATTTATGGGAAATTATTTCAAGAGGTACGATCAAAGTAATTCATGGGAGGTGGAAAGTGACTAGCATGTAAGCCACGTGCACACCTATCCCTCATCGAAGGTGAACATGCATGAAAGGATATGGTTTAAAATCTCACCCTATGAGGAAAGGGGATTCGAACATATAGACTTGAGAATTTTATTACACACACTCATGGAAAACATGACTTCAATGTGGGAGGTACAAAGCTCTTCTCCCTCATTCACGGATCTACGTAATGGCTCTGGCATAATTTTGAATTATTTAAGAAAGTATGGAGGTTTTTGGAAAGTGAGATGACTTGACACTATCTCCTCCCTGCTTGGAGCAAAACCTTGAGTCTGCAAATTTTGGAAGAGAGGTTGGTGTTGCATTTCATATTGGCATGGAATGTATTTCATTCATGGAGATTACATTCTGAAGTTGGTTTTTTTCCCCTTGTCAGGAAAATGAAATTTCTTCCATATGAAGTAAAACTATTAGCAATTGGTTGGGATCATGCTAGCCTGACTAACAGGTTGCATCAAGAACCTTCATCTCATTTATCACTGATCTGCATGTGTCTCGCAGGAAATAAATGGGTAAAAAAATGGTAATTATCCTCCTTATTTATGTATTGTGATAGACTATAGTCTCACTTTGGATAATCATTATTCTTATTTGGGAAAATCTCTCATTTTCTTCAGCAAGAAATCCTTAAGAAGTGAAGATGGGTTTTGCAAGGGGAATAGGTTCAAAGTACTGGTTTACAATTTTCTTAGGCATAATGGATGAGTATAGTAGTAGAGAAGGTGGCTATAGAGCCTCAAATTCATGCCTCCTCTTCCCACATGATCCTATTAATGAGTGAATCAATTTTAATTACCTCTTTCAGGTCTATCTTAATCTCTCCCAAACTGTGTTAGAACAATTTGAAAGAATGCAGAAATTTCAAGTCCAATTCAACTAGAAAAGTGAAATAGATTCCCTACACATCCAATTGGAATATATCACCTCATCACATCAAGTTACAAGACAACATAGTTTAGGTGAGAACACAAGTGCAGACTAGGTGGAAGAAATGTCAATGGACTCTTTCTCTTGTGAATGACAAAATTTTGTAAAATAGTTCTCCTCTATGGCCAATTCTAGAGGCTATATAGTTGCGATAATGCTAGTAGGATGTATGTATCAAGTAGACAGTGCGTAGATTTTGTTGAACTTGTTAGTTTGTCTCCTTGTAATGAAGAATCTGATCTCAAAACATGTTGTAATTCTCTTGGTTTTTAGCTGCATTCCAGATATAGATTTTATAAAAATTTGTACTCATTAGTGTTAAAAAAAATCTTGGTAATGTGAGGTGTATCATAAGATAAGTGTTTTCATATCTATAAATATTTACTAGCCATTTAATTTATATGGCTATGACAATGTATCTACTTAACTAAATATGTAGTTGTACAAGAAACCTCAGATGCCCTAACTCAAGCTAGTAGGGTTGGTTTCATATTCAAGTAAACATATATTGACCCCAAACCCACAGATTGGAGAATTACCAACCAATGACAACCAAAAGATATTATATGGCATAGAGTTACTGGAGATAGAATCTTTGCTGACTAAAAAATTTGATGAGAATTTGATTAGTTGTGGTGGGCTAATTTTATATTAATATTCAAAAACATTTTGGAAATATGATAAATAAAAGCACGTAAATTATTTAAGGTTTTGACTTCTCTTTCATGTTGAAATTTGCAACAAGAAACAATGAAATTTGTAACCAGAAAGGAAAAAAATTGACCACATACTAGTGTTGGATTCTAGTCACACATGGGTGAGGAATTCAGTTACACATTAGTGCTAAATGTGGTCGTCTAATTTATTTACCCCTTAAATAACTTGGAAAATAAATTGTAATTTCATCTCATAACAACTTGTATCAGTTAACTATGTCAGAAAGACTGATTTAGCTTAATAATTTCGAGTTGAGGGTCAAAGGTGAGGCATGTAGAGTGATTCTATTATTTTGTGGGTCCAGTTGCAGTTAATGCACTAGTAGGGTGCATGTGTAATGAGTTAACTCAAATTAATTGAGTTCAAATCAGTTTAACTAGTTCTAATTGAGTGATGAGCTAGTGAGAGGTCTAGTGAATTGAATTAGATTTAATTCACAAGTAGTGATCAATCAGATAACTAATGATTTTCTATTAATAGCTACATGCATGCCAATTCTGATGAAGACCTATTTGAGATAGAGGTTAAATGGAAGATTATCAGTTATATTATTAGCAAATTTCCCGGGCGCAATTATGAAGTCACAGGAAGGCTCATGATTTATTGCGTAGTCAAGGAAGGTTGATTATCCTATTCAATTAGGATTAATTTCCTAGGTATTAAATGAGCAAGGTTGGGATTAGCAGGGGCTGAGAATTTGCTAAGTGTTGGTCAAGTTTTCCTAATAATTTCTAGTCAACTTAGTGTAGGATCGGGGTGAGACGATCGATAGAGTGCAAGATTTTCTCAGTGTGATAAAGCATTGTATTGTTTCATGATTCTTTGAATATGTACAATATATGATAGAGGGGTTTTGAGTAGGTTCTTTCCTAAATAACATCTTGTGTTTTGTGATTGATTATTGCTTTCTCTTACTTGCATGTGATTGAGTGATCGTGTTTTATATTCCGCAAATATAGTAGAAGGATTCAATATCTTGTTTTAGTACATCACAATATCGGATTGAATCCATTGGTATAGAGTTTATATATAATTTCTACATGGTATCAGAGTGCCAGGAATCACAATAGAAGAGAAGAAATTGATTTTGTCTTGAGCAGGTTCAAATTTGTAGATATATTCTTCAGGATTCAACAACAGATCATGATGTATTTCAATGGCTTGAGACTCGAATTTTCACTAGAGGGAAATTCAATCTATATTGCATGGAAGGAAAGGATGGAGACAGTGTTGGAGGGCAGTGGGTTGAAGGAAATCATAGATTTTTATATTCCCAAGCCCACAGTAGTAGATGCCCAACTTCTTGATGCATGGAAGATGAAGGTAGCAAAGGTGAGAAGGATCTTGTTGGAGGGCGATTGAGATCATATTGTCTAAAGTCTTAATGGGAAGGAGACTCCATTTTCTATGTGGAAGGCCTTGACAGATCTGTTTCAGAATAGCAACGACCATAGGAAGTTGGCGTTGAAGGTTGCTCAGAAAGATCAAGATGGATGAGGGCGAGATGGTACCAAAATAATTGGCTAAGTTCACTCAATGTTGAGATGAGCTTTGAAGTGTTGGTGTGACCGTAACCGATGATGATTTGGTGAGCTTAGCTATTATAGCATCATTTTTCACCCTCATGTGATTCATGATTGTCTCTTTGGCCTTGGGCACCCATTCCACAGACTTGAATAAAGTTCATGAAAAACAATGTTTAAAATCCCATACGTGGATATGCCCAGACTTTTCCGCGTGTATACGCGAGTCCAGAGATACTTTTCCGTGTATGCCATTAAAATCATTAAAAAATATATAAAATTCCCTATTTTCGAGGCTGGGTTGATGGTTATTCCCGTAATTCAACCACCCCAGCCCATGGCCAACTGTTTCCAACTGATTGAAAGTACTTTGAGGGAGTATAAAAGCCCCTCATATGCATGGCCTAAAGGGAGGGAGAAAAAATTATAGACATTATACTCTGTTGGAAGCCTAATTCAAGTCTGATTTCCCGTGCCTCTTGCACTTCCCAGGTATTTTCAGGAAACCCTTGTTTCCTGAAGATGTTCATCAACTTATATGTCATCTCGTGTGCACAAGTCTTAGAAGAATCCTAGTGAGGCAAGGGCTGGATGGATCCAGACGACGGTCTGTTCGAAGATCGTGGAAGGATTCAGGTGATCTCTCCACCTTTCTATTATTGTACATGTTGTTCGTAATGAAGAATAACCATCTTGTTTCCGAATTTACGCGTTAATATATTCTTATATATGTGCAAAGATTGTTAATTAAACATTTATTATTGTTTATATGATGTTTCACATGGATTACACTGACATTTAGGAAAGATATATGCTGTACAACTAGATTTTCATGCATGTTTCTTCTTGATTTTCAGGTTGAAGAGGAAGAAGAGTTGCTGGGGGTTTGGACCCTGCGGGATCTACATAAAACATAGGATCTACGGGTGAGTTCTACAATCTGTGATATCTAGTTTTTAGCATACAAGTTTGATTTTGTGAGTCCTTGAATAGCATGCCCCGATCTGTGGAGGTTTTTGACCCAACGACCTCTAGGGAGTTATTTCCTGAAATAGAACTGGCGACTCCGCTGGGGATCACATTCTTGTGATTCCCCTATTGGGTGGTTTTCAGTTGTTTTAAAGGTTTCCGACAGTTTTAATCATTATCTCCAATCGAGTTAGTTTTTTCTCAGTCAGACTAAAGACCTGGTTCTTTGGCCAGGCTTGATTTTTTTTTATTTTTCATTATTTACTTTTCCATACGCTAGTTTGCTTATATACAGTCGTGTACACATGCAAGTTTTGTCAAAGGAAGTCGCGTATACGCGTGTTTCCTTTGACACAGTCGTATGCACACCTGTTGCATAACTCGTAAGTAGCATATGGCTGAGCAAATTTTGAAATTTTTGGTTTTTTGACTTTTTGGTCTTGTCTGCATGTGGTGACCTGTTCCTGCAGTGTCCCTTTAGTCTCTGGATTGTGTTGAAAGTGGTTATTGATCTTTTTCTCTCTTGTTTGGTTGAAGACTGGCTCATTTGGAAAATCTTGTTTTGTTGGTGCTTGCATTTCTGGTTCGAGTACCAAGATCTCTTTTTGGAGATTCTTGGTTGTTCTGCTTAATCAGGACAGAGAGCTTTTGCTCATAAGCTCTTTCCAAACTTTATGTTTGGCTTTGCACTTTGATGTTTGCCTACTTTTTGGTTGGTTTTCTTGATTTCATTTGACTAGGTCTTGTTGCAATTTTTTGAAGAGTCATTTTTGGTTCTTTGAAGTTTTGTTTGTTGCAAGATTGTGCTATTATTCTGGGCTAAATTACTGAGTTTCTTGTCTTCCTTTTGCTCGTATAAATCTTGCTACTAAATGGCATTATAAGATTTGGAGCATTTTTGTTGAAGTTTTTCTTGAAATTTGGAGATTGTTTGGCTTGGTAATTGGATAGTTTTCATGGTCTTTTTGAAGTCTTCTTTTTATAAAAATCAAAAACCCAAAAACATTTTGTTTTGCCATTGCTTTTGTTTTGCATTTTTGTTTTGGTTTCTTTTCATCTTTTGAAGCCTTGTTGAGATTTCTTACCTTCGGTTTCTAACTTGATTTGGGAAGGGAATTTTCATTGGTTTCTTTCTCTTATTTTGAACATATTTTGCGTCTTTATAATGAGAGTTTCTGATTTGGGAACTAGCTTTGTGGACAGCCAGAAAAGTGATAGAACTGAGGGATTCTTGGAAATTTCTCTTTGTTTTATTAGATTTTGCATCTTAGAGTTGGCATGCTCTTAGTAATTTGCATTAGGTGCACTTGATCATTTGTAGTCTTTTTCATAAATTTTGCAAGTGTGAGGTTTGATATCTGAAAAGAGAAAATAGTCTCATAGAACCCGTGTAGAAATTTATTTTCATCGAAAGGCAATTACTGCATCTGCATGTAGTTTGGTTTTCATTAATTTATTTTCTGCGTCATAAAACATCACGAGTTTCATTTCCATATTCCCTTGAATTAATATAACAACCAACTAAAATAATCGCAATAATTTAAAAACAACTAGCAAGTTTTTTATTTGTCATACATCAACTAGCTAGGTTGTAGGGCCTTGGATTAGGTGAGTGGAGATTTAACTCTCCAAGGCCGCTCAAACTAAAACATAGAAGTTTATTAAATGAGAGAAATCCAACACCTTGAGGTGGACCAGGAAAGCTCTCCTCCAGAGAGTCAAGCGCGAGGGAAAGTGAAGGTTGAGAAGAGAGATACCCCCTCTCTAATTTGCTGGATCTTGCCTTAAGACCGTTCCACCCGACTGCTGACACGGATTGGTGCCCTTAGTTTCCATTCCTAGGTATCACACAGGTGACTGCGGGGGGGAATACTCGTGGTACCTGAGGCAGACGTCGTATCACTTCCAGCAGTACTTTTGGAGTGTGCCCCAGCGAAGCTTGGGTACTTGTACCAGCAAAGGCTATTGTTAGGAGGTCGATGTAACTGTTTCTGTTACCTTCGCTAGTAGGCCTGGGCCGTCATTATCCCAGACTACTTTCGGGAGGTCCTATTTTTTCGCTTTCTCGTATTTTGGTGTCCGGTCCTTATCACCCGGAGCGAAAATACCTGAAGGCTGCTTGCTTGGTTGCATCTTAGGGATTTTTGTAGTGAGTGCTCTTTTCTCCTAGCTTGCTTAGCTTTATACTTTTTTTGAGTCTAATTAATCTGTTAAAGTGGCTGATCAAGCGCCTCGTCGATCGAGGAGAATCCGGGGGTTATCTCCCGAGAGTGATGAGCCTTCTTCAAGAAGGCGTAGGAGTAATATAGTAGGTGAATATCACCCAGTGGTATCTGACGCAGCGGAGAGAGATCCTCCGCTAGGGCTTGAAGGTTCTGTAGTTGGTTCTGGTGTTGGTTCCGAGAGGGGCACTCCACTCACCTCGAGAGTATTATTTCCAAGAGAAGCAGAAGAAGAAGTAGAAGTAGAGGAAGTACCTCAGTCTCCTGAATCACTTCCATCTCCTCGTCCTTCTGATTCTCCGTTTGTTGTTGAGTACATCAGACCTAAGTCTACAAGACCAGAAATTCCTTATCCATCTTATTTTTACCTTTCGATGGCCACAACTGGGAAAGCGGCTTCGGCTGTAAGTGCTGCAAGCATTCAGACTCCTGCTTCAGTAGAAGGAGGAGGCACAATTGCTATATATTCAATTGCTTCTAGTACTGTTGTGTTTGGCTCTGGTCAAACCCAAGCACAAACTTCTCAATCTGGTCCCTTTTTTTTTGGAATACCCATTAGTGGGATTCCTTCATTTTCCTTTTCCACTGCTGCAACTGCATCTGCACCCATGTCTTCCATGGCTAGTGGGTCAACTTCTTTTCAAGGGTTCCCCTTCGGGAGTGGGCATATTCCTAGTTCGAATCCTTCCTTAGGGTCTTTTCCTTTTACTTCTCAGACTCAGAGTTTCAACCCTTGGTCTGGAGGTCAGAGTTCGACTACCTTTACCGGTTGGAACCCTATATTTACAGCAGTGGGGGCAGGGAATCAGTTTTTCACTGGTCAGCAAGGGAATGGTCCATTCACTTCGTCGAGTACTTATCAGGTTTTTTCCCCTTTTTCTAATGCTTGGAACCCCTATCAGGGGGTTTCCTCTTCATTCACTACTTCAGTGGGGGGAACTGGTCCGGTCTATGGTAACTCTACGTTGGGAGGGGGTCCTTCTCCAAATGCTGGGTCACAAGGATCATCCTATGGCCCAACATTTTCTATGAGCTCTTTCTGGCAACCTAGTGCCTCATCAAATCCAGTTTATTCTTTTCAGAATGTTGGGAACCCATCCCACCAAGGGTGGAATTCTCACGCCCCTCCTCGTTTACCTTTTCTAGCAACTTTAAACTTGCCAGATTTATCGAAATTGACAAATGATCCAATCTGATATAGTCTGACGTGGCCTCCGGTTCCTACCAAACTACCTTCAGACATTCCAAAGTTTGAAGGCAAGAATGGAGAGGACCCGACTGATCATATCACCACTTTCCATCTATGGTGTTCATCTAACTCCCTGATCGAGGATTCGATTAGGTTGAGGTTGTTTCAACGCACCTTGACTGGAAATGCTGCCAAGTGGTACATTGAGTTAACTGGGGGAAGTTTTTCTACTTTTGGAGATCTGGCTACTATATTTCTAAATCATTTCCAGTTGCCTGTCCGTTATAATGTCGGGACTGAACTCCTAGCTAATTTTAAGCAGGACGAGGCAACCCACATTTCCGATCATATTCAGGAATGGTGGAGAAGGAAGAGGCTTATTAAAGCTTATATTCCAGGAGAATTCCTCTTGGAATGGTTTTTGAAATCTCTGCAGGCAGATATTTCTAAGGATGTATCCCTGTCAGGGGTATTTTCTGAAGAGCAGGCTATTTTCAGGGCCTAACAGCTTGAATTGATATATTCTTAGTCTGGTGTCCTTCATAAATATTTTCCTAATGCTCCTCGCTCCAAATTAGACATATCCAAGACTAAACCCGGTCCTCATGGTGATGGACTTATTGGGTCAATCAATAGTGGTGTAGCTAACCTGCTTAGTCAATTGCAACAGTTGTCTATACAATCTGCTTCTTCTATTCAGGCTGTGCCTGCTGAGTCGTCGCCTTCTCAATCTTTGTCAGTAAATGCCATCCAGACTTCTAACCCTAAAGGAAATCAACAATCCGAAGGGAAGAAGAAGGGACGGAATAATAATAAGAAAAAGGGCAAGGATGGGAAGGGTAATGCAAATAAATCCAACAAGCATGTTGGTGAGGGTCCAAAGGATAAAAGGAAAGTGAAGTTTCCATGCAAGTTATGTATTGGAGATCATCTTACTCACCTTTTCCCTAAAATTCAGAATGCACAGTGCTTGTTAGCTCAGCAGGGTTCTGCCAGTTCCCAAGCTGTGTTGACAAATCCTTTTCCCCAAGGGAAACAGCTAGTTGTTGGCGCGAATCAAAATACTGTGGCTTCCTCTAGGGGCACCCAGGAAGGGGAAAATCCGTCAAACATATATATGATGAGTGCTCACGCGGATATCACCACGAGATCCCGTGATTATGCAAAACTGAGTCTTCGAAAGCCAAGGGTGCTCCCGATGGTACTGAGCCGCTTCATATTACAAGGCCTACTATTGAGCCTATACCTCGGATGCCAAAAGCATCTACTAAGCGTACGAAGATTAATCAAATGCCAGGGCTGCCCAGAACTACTCTGTTGTAGAAGATTTGGCGCAGAGCCCTTGTGCTATGTCTACTCTTGAGGTGCTCCAGTCTTGCCTAGCTCAGCGCAGTGCTTTGCTCACTACCATTGGGGCTGTCGATCCGAAGAACTCTCTTGTGATTACATTCGATATGTCTAATTTTAAAAAGAGACTCCCGCATCATATGGCTTTTCATATCAAATCGTCGTTTCGGAAATTTAATATCTTTCGGACGGTCGTTGATGAGGGTGCTTCCACATGTGTGATGTCTCTCGCATGTTGGAAGGGAATTGGATCTCCTGCAGTTGTTCCATCTGCTACTCTTTTGACTGCGTTTTATGGTCATTCTCATAGACCGCATGGCATTATCCCAGCTTTGCCCATCTGTGTTGGGGAAAAAACTGTAAATATAGAGGTTGAGATAGTTGATGCAAGCTTGGACTACAACCTTTCGTTGGGGCGAAACTAGATTTATGAGATGGATGCTATTGCATCCTCATTATTTCGGATTATTTGTTTCCCTCACGAAGGGAGGATTGTTACAGTTGACCAACTGGACTGTTCTCCTCTAGACCTGAATGCATCTACTGAATCAACTATCCCATCGGTGGATAATGCCAAGCCGCCTGTCGAGAATTTAGGGGTTGGAATGTATTCTTCTTTGATTGGTACTTTCGATATTCCACCTCCTACTGTTCATATAAATGTGATTTCATCCTCCAGGGCTCCTATTCGAAGAGAGTTCTTCAGAACTCATTATTTTTCGGACCCTTGGACCTTACCTTCCCCTACCTCCACATTAGTGGAAGGTCAAGTGGGTGGAATGGAATTTCCAATGTCTGCAGTTGAGATTGCTTATCAATCTATTGTTGACTCTGCAGAGACCATTCCAGCTTCTCTTTCTCCAGAGGAGTTGGATGGCGATGTGGCTCCGGCTTGGACACTTAGTTCTTCTTCCGCCCAGGATTGCCTTGATACCACTCTTCCATCTTAAGAGGCCATCCTAGAAGCTATGACCAGTATAGATAGATCGTGGGATTATTTTCATCATCAGTCTTACTTTTTACCTGATTTGAGCGAAGTTGAATCAATTTTTCCAATTCCTTTGTCTCCTGGTCCTGTTCACCCAGTCCTGAACCCTTTAGCACTAGCACAGGTATATGCTGAAGGGAACATGGCTGTGATTTCTCCAACTATCCCGGTGAACATTTCCAGGGATCCCAATGTTATAGAGAATGTCTTCATCGGAGCTGAATGTTCCCCTGAAGAGATTCAGATTTACACTGATCTCTTTAAAGAGTTTAGGGATGTGTTCGCTTGGTCTTATGAGGAAATTCCTGGTATAGATCCATCTATTGTCCAGCATGAGATCAAGACTTGCGAAAATGCTAAGCCTGTGAGGCAAAAGCTTCGTCCGGTCAATCCTAGGAAGGCTGCAGCTATCAAAGACGAGGTGGAGAAGTTGCTCAAGGCGGGATTTATTTTCCCTGTTCCTTTGACAGAGTGGGTTTTGAATCCTGTTACTGTGGATAAGAAACAAAGAACAATTCGAGTTTGCATTGACTTCAGAGACCTTAATAAAGCATGTCCAAAAGATAATTACCCCACACCATTTAAGATCAGATTATTGATGAGTGTGCCGGTAATGAGATTTTCTCCTTCATGGACGGTTTCTCCGGATACATTCAGATTACTATCCATCCTGAAGATCAGCATAAGACTGCCTTTATTTGTCCCTGGGGTACTTTTTCTTACAAGAAAATGCCTTTTGGTCTTAAAAATGCTAGGGCTACCTTCTAGCGGGCCATGTCATATGCCTTCCACGACATCAAACATATTATCGAGGCATATTTGGACGATTTAGCTGCTCGTTCTCGAAAGAGAATGGATCATCCTGCTCACCTCCGTCAAGTATTTGAACGATGTTGTTTCTACAAGATTAGGTTGAATTCAAACAAGTGTGTTTTCGCGGTCACATCCGGTCGGTTATTGGGATTTATAGTGTCTACGGAAGAGATTAGGGTAGATCCCTTCAAGGTTGAGGCAATACTTCTTTTGCCTCCCCCATCGTCTATTCGTCAACTTCAAAGTCTACAAGGAAAACCTAATTTTCTTCGAATATTTATCGTAAATTATGCTGAAGTTACCAAAGAATTTATGAGATTGTTGAAGAAGGGAGTTCCATTCTTTTGGGATGACTTCGCTCAGCGCTCATTCGATGCTTTGAAAAATTCATTGACCTCTGCTCCTATATTGAGTCCACCTGATTATAGCAGGGATTTCCTTTTATATCTTGCAGCAGCAGAATCTACCATTGGTATGGTTCTGGTTCAGGAAGACGATGCTCTTGCAAAACATGTTATATACTACCTTATTCGAGGCTTGGTAGGACCTGAACTTCGGTATACTCCGATAGAGAAGCTGGCTTTAGCAGCTGTTCATGCTGTACAGTGACTCAGACATTATATTCTTCTATGAAAAACTTATGTTTCGGTAGCAGCCAATCCATTTCAGTTTGTTCTCAGTAGGCGAGTGATTGGGGGAAAATACAATAGATGGATTGTGATTTTGCAGGAATTTGACCTTGAGTTTATGTCTGCCAAGTCCAAGAAATCATTGGTTTTTGCAGAATTAATCTCCGAGTTGCCCTGTGGAGAAGAGATAGTTTATGATGAATCCTTCCCGGATGAACATTTGTTTCTCATCTCTGCACAGGATCCTTGGTATGGGGATATCATTGTGTATCTTCAGACTGCGAAGTTTCCCTCTACTTTTTCGAAAGATGAGCGCTGTAAATTGCGTCACTTGGCTAAAAATTACTTAATTATTGGTGATGCTTTATACCGTCGAGGGGTTGATTCAATCCTGAGACGTTGCTTAACTCTCGAAGAAGCTGAGGCTGTGCTAAATGATTGCCACAGTGGAGCTTGTGGTGGTCATTTATCTGGGCTTGCTACAGCCCAAAAAATATTGCGTGTTGGATACTTTTAGCCTTCGATTTTCAAAGATTGTATGGATTCAGTCAAAAAGTGTCATCCGTGTCAAGTATATACTCAAAAAATGCACGCTCATCCAGCTCCACTTTTTCCAGTCATTACTATTGGTCCCTTTACAAAATGGGGTATTGATTATACTACTTGTAACCCACCTTCGGCTAAAGGTCACAAGTACATTATTGTAGCAGTAGACTACTTTACAAAGTGGGTCGAGGCTATGCCTACTTTTGGGAATGATGGTGAGACAATAGCTCTTTTTATTTTCAACTAGGTTATTGCTCGTTTTGGTATTCCTAGAGAGATTGTCACTGATCATGGCAGTCATTTTCAGAATAGCATGATGGCTGAGTTGGCTCTAAAATTAGGTTTTCGGGAGGAGCATTTGTCTCCTTATTATCCTCAGGCCAATGGGAAACTGGAAGCCGTGAACAAATCCTTGAAGACCATTCTTCAAAGGACGATTGATAAAGCTCGATCCAACTAGCATATCATGTTGTATCCTGCACTTTGGGCATACCGGACGTCAGTGAAAACTACAACTGGCTTTACTCTGTTTCAACTAGCTTACGAGCTGGAATCCATATTTCCCATTGAATGTGAGATTCCTTCTCTAAAGTTATCTGTTGAGCTTCTTCCTGACACTTCTAGTCTTGAAGAATGTCTCCTTCATTTGGAACATCTTGATGAGAAGGGTCGGGATGCCACCACGATGAATGAGGCACATAAGAAATGAGTCAAATCTTAGTACGATAAGGTGGTCAAACCTAGGGTTTTCTCGGAAGGCGACCTCGTTCTGGTCTATGCCCAAGAGAAATATGCCCTGGGCATAGGAAAGTTTAAGTCTATGTGGTATGGCCCCTTCATCATTAAAAGAGTCCTTAAAAAAGGAGCGTATGCCTTGGTTGACTTTGAAGGAAATGAGTTGGCTAAGCCCAAAAATGGGCTCTATTTGAAAAGGTATTATGCCTAGGCTTCGGCCTGGCATTTTTATTTTGTATATAGTTAGTTTTGTTTTGTACATATCTGGTTTTTTGGTCTTTGATGTGATGGTGATGTTTTTGATCTGCTTTGGCAGGTTGTGTCGAATGTCATGAGTCATTATGGTTTCGCCGATGGTGCTAGTAGACACACCCGGAACTTGGCTTCCATGGCTTGGGTGCTTCATCATCCATCCGGTCAGCTGTTAGTATCAAGAGGAGTCTGCATTGGTCCTGCTTCCAATAATATAGCAGAATACACTGCAGTTATTTATCTACTCTCGGAGGCAATATCTTTGGGTGTTGATTCGTTGGTATTTTTCTTGGACTCCCAGCTGGTGGTGTCGCAGTTGAACAATACTTATCGGGTTCGAGATCCATTTTTACTCCGGTTGTATTTGAGGGTACGTTTGTTACAAAGATCATTTCAATTTTTAACATTCATTCATATTCCTCGAGCAGACAATTGGATGGCAGACTCATTAGCTAATCAAGCAATTGATTGGCATATTAATCATTCAATACATTAAATTTAATCATAAAAAACATCATGCATTTTTATACATTTGTCACATTGCATCATAAACCACTGTATATATATATTACCAAACTATACAAAATTTTGGATCCATATGTCATACAAAATCAGGGCTTATGACTGATCATGTTCAGTATAAAAAATATACAGTCATCCAGTAATCATGTCTATTAACTCCTGTGGTCCCTGCCCAATATTCGTGTTCCTATAGAACATGATCGCAGTAGCGACACGGCGGAATAAACACACCCAGTCACGGGGTACTCCCACTACCCGTCTCTGGATTGTTTCAGGTAGATCTTCCACGGCAGATATAGGCACTTGGCGAGTTAACCCCTCCAAGTTCCTTTGGATAGCATGGAGGGTCCTGCCTGGGTCTTCTGTATCCGCCTCGCCCCTATGGCGCTTGTGCCATGGGTAGCCCTCAGGACGGACTGGTCCAATATCTGTATCATGGTCATCATAATATTGTAAGTCATTTTGAATCCAATCAAAAACATGTTTTGTTTTCGCATTTTTTCACATATATTGAAAAAATCATAAAAAAAATCATATAATTAAAAATTGCAATCTCACTGATTGAGCCCCATGTTGCGTTAGGTGGAATGACGAGGTCTGGATCACCGCGGAAATCCATCCCAGCATAGGGGTATTCTTCCACTGCTATGACTTGTTCTTCCCACCATTGGAAGAACTCGTCATCCCAGGTGGTTCGGGGAACTTCACTTCCCCCCAGTCTCTTCATCAGATTAGCCCATCGAGAAATTCTTGGGTCTCTTGGGCTGTTGATGGAAGAGATCACTTTGGGTCGAAGCCCAGGAATCTTCTCAAAGAAGAATGTCGTCAAAATGGTTCCATACCCGAAATGATTTGTTTTTTTATTTTCGGATGGAGGTCAGTTGTTGCTTCATGCTCATTAATAGAGCTATGCACCAATCATACATATGAACTAGGCATTCCACAGTTATGCTCATCTGGGTCCTGGATGCCTGATGCAAGGAAGCAGATCCTGCTACCCTGCCGATGGTAAACAGGAGAATCTTCATGTGAAGATCTCTCAAATCTTTTATGGCAATCTGAGTCCCTACTTTTTTGGACCCCTCTACATAGTAGATGTGGACATAGTCATCCACCGTAAGCCCTCCCAAAGGCTTGCCATGCAAATATACTGGGTCTCCCCTCCGCGAGAGTCCATTAATGAAGTAGATGTCTTCCACCTTTATGTGTATAGGCATTTGGTCTATCACGAAGCAATCTTCCTCCGGTTCCTATTAATTTACCAGCATTTCAAGCAACCGGACATTACTTTTCATGTTTGGCATTTTGTTGTGTAACCAGCTCCAAAAATAGAAGAAAAAAGATATCAACGCCTTAAAAATAAGCCACTTCGAGGGGGCAACCTCCAATACATTACATAAATGAACAATTCTTGGATGATACAATTTACAAAACCTCCTTTCTATATATAGGAGTCCATGGGGCCATAATGTAATCCTAGTGGGCCACAATGTAATTATAGCCGACCTAACAATAATAATTTAAGGGCACAATAATAACAAAATGGGGGTTACAAGGGTACAATAATAAGAATAAGGGGGTTACACTAACAATAATAAGGGACTATACTAGTAATATAGGGACCTAACATGCCCCTCTCTTTCAAAAAAAGTGTTGTCCTCAACGCTTGAGTAGCTCTGGGTGCTTTTGTATAAAATTCTCATCCTCCCATGTAGAATCTTCAATGGGTAAGTTCTTCCACTTGATGAGATATTCTGAAATTGATCAATTCCGTAGTTGTCGAGTTCTTGTTTCCGTGACCACTTCCGGTTCCAATATGATTTTTCCTTCCTCATCAAGTTCTGGCAATATTGTTTGAACTGGAAGATTTTCACCTATAACCTTCTTTAAGCATGAAACATGGAAATCTGGATGTACTCGCGAAGAAGCAGGAAGCTCCAATTTGTATGCCATAGTACCAATATTTTGCAACACCTTGTAAGGACCATAGTACTTTGGCGATAATTTATTATCCTTCTTAGCTTGCTTTAGGGACATTTGTTTGTATGGTTGTAGCCGTAAAAATACCCAATCTCCTACATCAAAACTTCTCTCGCTGCGATGTTGATCTGCCTGTTGTTTCATTCGATTTTGTGCCAAATTCAGGTTATCCTTTAAGAGTTGGAGAACTTCTTGCTGATGCTCGATGTGATCTTCCACTGCTTGAACCTTCGAATTTTCCTTAAAGATGATGTGATGGATGGTGGATGATATCCATAAAGTGCCATAAATGGGGTCATTTTTGCTGCAGTATGGAAGGAAGTGTTATACCACCATTCAGCAAGAGGTAACCACTTGACCCATTGTGTTTGTTTATCAGATACAAAACAACGAGATATCCTTCCAAACATTTATTTACTATCTCAGTTTGACCATCAGATTGAGGATGATAAGATGAGCTATGAGCTAATTGAGTACCCAAACAAGAAAATAACTCCGTCCAAAAATTTCCCATAAAAATGGGATCTCTATCGCTCACAATAACCCTTGGGCTTCCATGTAGCTTTTGAATTCTGTCCACAAATGTAGTAGCAACTGTACTTGCTTTAAATGGATGAGATAATGCACAAAAGTGTGCATACTTGGTAAATCTATCAACTACCACCATGATGACATTCTTTCCTTCGGACTTAGGTAAACCTGTGATAAAATCCATTGAAATCTCCTCCCAACGTTGACTTGGAATGGATAAGGTTGTAGAAGTCCCGGGGTCTTAATTGTCTCAACTTTATTCTGCTGGAAAACCAAACATTCTGTCACAAACTTTTGAATATCAGATTTAAGGCCATCCTAAAAAAATTATTTCTTCACCCTGTGGTAAGTTTTTAAAAATCCCGAGTGTCCTCCTAAAGGAGAAGTGTGCAATTCCAGAAGAATCTTTTGTTTTAGTTGGGAATTCTTAAAAAGATATAAGCGATATTTGTACCATAAGGAATCATTTTTCCAACTAAATGTATCAGATGTGCTGGGATCGTGCTGCAACTTTTGAATGAGTGTCCATACATCTTTGTCCTTCTTCCATTCATCTCTTGCTTCGGTTATCCAATCTGGTTGGATAATAGAAATGGCACAAAGCAATGCTTCCACCTCTTCATTCTTTCTTGAGAGTGCATCTGCAACAACATTAAGCTTTCCTTTTTTTGTAGATTATTTCAAAGTCATAACCCAACATCTTTGTGACCCATTTTTGCTACTCTTCTGAAGATAGTCTTTGTTCCAAAAAGTGTTTAAGACTATCATGATCAGTTTTTACATTGAAGTGTCTTCCCATTAGGTAAGTTCGCCATTTCTTTAGTGCATGCAGTATTGCTAACATTTCCTTCTCATAAATAGGTTTCTGTAAATACTTTCCTTTGATTGGACGACTTTCGAAAGCAATGGGTCTTCCTTCCTGCATTAAAACTGCACCAATTCCATTTCCTGAGGCATCACATTCCACAATAAAGGTTTTTGTGAAGTCTGGCGTAGCTAAGACCGGTGCTAGGCACAGTGCCTCTTTAAGATGTTCAAAGGCCTTAGTTGCTTCAGGAGTCCATGAAAATGCATCTTTCTTCAATAATGTTGTTAGAGGTGCTGCTATTCTCCCATAATTCTTAACAAACTTGCTATAATAGCCTGTTAACCCGAGAAATCCTCGCAAATGCTTTATTGTCTTGGGGACTTTCCATTCTTTAATGGCTTTAATTTTGTTAGGGTCTACTTTCACACCCTCGTGAGATATAATATGACCCAGATATTCCACCTCTTGTACTCCAAAGAAACATTTGGATGTTTTTGCATATAATTGTTTCTCCTGCAATAGTTTGAGCACCCTGTCAACATGTTGAACATGATCATTCCAAGACCTGCTGTAGATTAGTATATCATCAAAAAATACTAGCACAAATTTTCTAAGAGAGGGTTTGAAAATGGAATTCATCAACCCTTGAAATGTAGAAGGTGCATTGGTAAGGCCAAAAGGCATGACCAAAAATTCATAATGACCCTCATGAGTTCGAAATGCTGTTTTTGGAATATCTTCGGTCTTCATTCTAATTTGATGATATCCTGAACGAAGATCCAACTTGGTAAAATAAATTGCTCCATGTAATTCATCCAATAATTCATCGATCACAGGAATGGGAAATTTATCTTTAATGGTGAGCTTATTGAGCTCCCTATAATCCAGACACATTCGCCATGATCCATCCTTCTTGTGTACCAATACTACAGGAGCAGAGAAAGAACTTTGACTAGGTTGAATTATACCCGCCTCTAACATTTCTGTAATCATATGTTCAATTTCGCTCTTTTGGAAGTAAGGATATCTATAAGACCTAATGTTTGGAGGAACACTTCCTGGAATCAAATGAATAGCATGATCATGATCACGAATAGGTGGGATTCCTTTGGGAGTTTCAAACACCTTGGAATGATTGTCCAAGACTTGTTGGAGATCTGCAGAAATAGATGATTTTGATGTCGGAACTTCTAGTGAGCATAATTGTGCAATTAAGCCTCGTTGTTCTTTCTTTAGAAGCTTTGTCATGACATTAGAGCTTATTATCCTTCCTGGCTTCTCTTCAATACCCCGTAATTTGACTTCCTTTCCTTCTGAAAAAAATTTCAAGAAAAGTTCTTGAAAATTAAAAGCTACCGTCCCCGAAGATTGTAACCATTTTACTCCTAATACAACATCAACACCTCCCATAGGAATGGAAAGCATTGGACTAGTCAAAACATATTCCCCCATGGTTAGCTTGATATTATGGCATTTTCCAGAGCAATTTATAGTTCCTCCATTTGCAACCATCACTTGACATTCTGGTGCTGGGTATAGGAAACAATTTAATTCCTTGGCTACCTTACAATGAATAAAATTATGGGTGCTACCTGAATCAATCAACACTATTACCTTTCTCTTCTTGATTTTTCCTTTTATCTTGAGAGTTTGAGGAGTGGTAATTCCTGTCAGTGCATTACACGATATGGTCAGATTCATTTCTTCCTCTTCTAGGGCTGGTTCCTGGTGTATATCCTCTTCTTGTTCATTTTCTTCTTCCTCTTCACAATATATGTAAAATAATTTCTTCTCAGCACACTTATGACCTTTAGTGTATTTGCTATCACAACTGTAGAAAAGCCCTTTTCTCTTTTTTCTTCCAATTTTTGTGGTGTCAACCTTGTAGGTTGTGGAAATCTAGGCGTAGCCACACTTCCTTCTTTATAGAATTGAGTGGTAGGCTCCTTGTTGCCATAATTTTACATTCAACTTTTCTTGCCAACCTGAATGCCTTCTCTAATGAATCAGGTTCCAGAATGTGAACTTCATGTTGAATGTTATCCTTTAAAGTGCCTATGAAGGGATCAATCCTGTGTTCCTCTGGAATATCAGTTACCCTTATATTCAATTTTTGGAAGTCCTCAATGTGCTGCCCCACTAAACCCTTTTGCTTGAGATTTATCAATTGGCTAAAGAAGGTGTTGCTCTTTGTATCCTCATAATGTGCTATCATTTCCTCCGTGAAAATTGACCAAGTGACAATTTTTTTACGGGAGCAAAGCCATCGATACCATACAAATGTATTTTGTTCTAAATGTAAAGTTGCAATGCGTACCTTTGTGTGTTTTGCACATTATGGAGATCAAAATATTGCTCCATCTGTAGTATCCATGTTACAGGATCCTTTCCATCAAACTTCCTCATGTCCATTTTTGGAATATGGTGGTTCTTCCCGCCAACATTAGAGTTTATGAAATCATGATTAACATTTATTTTGTTCTCATCATGAGGTTCTTCTACTATCTTTTCACCATTAGGAAACCTTTCTTGTATCAAATTTGTCAAATCTTCGATGTTTGATTTTAGATCATCCATCTTAGCTTCCATGCCAGCTTCCATTCCATCCATCTTAGCTTCCACGCCGTCCATCTTAGCTTCCACGCCATCCATCTTAGCTTCCACGCCTTTCTTCAAACCATCCATCTTCACTTCCACGCCATCCATCTTAGCTTCCATGCCTTTCTTCAAACCGTCCATCTTCACTTCCACGCCTTTCTTCAAAACTTCCATTTCATTTTTGTTGCTCTTTGCGAGAGTGAAATTTGTTGCACTTGCTCTTGTAATTTTGATAGATCATGTTGCAATTCTTCATCTTCATGAGTCATGGTAGAGCTTTCTGAAGGCTTAATGGGTGTTGAATTCTTTTTAGGTGCCATTTTAGAATCCAATATTGATACCTATTCTACAATATTCCCTTGGAATCAATTCAACTTGATTCTTCAAACAAGACTTATGCAATTCGAAAAAAAATACACACCTTTTACTTGCTTTGAGGAGCTCGATATTGAAATTGAATTATCTCTGTAATTGAAAATCTTCAATATCTAAAATTTAGCCCTGTAGTAGCCCTCTGAAGCTTCTTTCAAATGCCATAGGTCTGATCTAATTTGGATTCCCCAAGACAAAGTTGTGTCCAATCTCCCACAATGACCTAATTTTGGACTGGTTCAGTAGAGAAAACTTGTAGGACTTGCCACATGTCACTGTTTCGTCCTTTGTCTCTAAAATTGATAGCCAAGAAACTACAGTCCGTGTACTTGCGACCAATTTTTACGGCACTCAAATCCACTGCTCAGAGAGAGAGTTATTGAAATTTTCCCACGATCACCTCTTTGAGATGAAATTCAGGAGCCTGAAAAATCACTACCTTCCACAGATCATATCTCCAAAAATATTGCGAAACAAGCTCTGAAATTTTTTGACGACTTTCCTCAGAATTTCAGCTTCGTACCATATGAATTTCAGATTCTGAACCTTCGTAGAAAAAAATTTATAGCGAAAATTGCACGATGACCTGTTTAGGAGCTTGAAAAAATACCTAACTTCCACAGATGATATCTCCAAAAATATTGCGAACCAAGCTCTGAAATGTTTAGACAATATTCCTCAGGATTTCCGCTTCGTACCCTAAAAATTTCAGCTTCTGAAACTTCATAGAAAAAAGTTATAGCGAAAATGCCACGATGACCTGTTTGGAGCAGCGAAACCCTAGAATCCAAAGCTCTGATACCAAATGTTGTGTAACCAGCTCCAAAAATAGAAGAAAAAAGATATCAACGCCTTAGAAATAAGCCACTTCGAGAGGGAAACCTCCAATACATTACATAAATGAACAATTCTTGGATGATACAATTTACAAAACCTCCTTTCTATATATAGGAGTCCATGTGGCCATAATGTAATCCTAGTGGGCCACAATGTAATCCTAGCCGACCTAACAATAATAATTTAAGGGCACAATAACAACAAAATGGGGGTTACAAGGGTACAATAATAACAATAAGGGGGTTACACTAACAATAATAAGGGACTATACTAGTAATATAGGGACCTAACACTGACTCTTCGCCTGCCCGCTGGTTGAATTGCCTTGCGACCTGCGACCTGGCTGGTGAGTGCGACCTGCGACCTACTGGGCAGTGCGACCTGCGACCTACTGGGCAGTGCGACCTATGACCTATTGCCACTGAGTTATGAAGATGAGGGCGCAATTGAGAGGTCAGGGGCATCAATCTGCTTTCCTTTGAGGAAGTCTTGCCAGGTCTGATATTCTGCTGCTATTGGAGAAACTAGAGGGACCTCCTCTTTCAACCGATGCATGCACTCCAGAGCATTTGGGACTAGAGTTTCCTTCTTTTGTGAGATCTGGTTTGAAAGAGAGGTGAGCTTGGTGTAAATCCATATTGGCGTGACAAGAAACTGGCCCAGGTTTTCTCGTGATGCTGCAAGATCAGGAGTGACAGCGGCTTGCCTAATGGGCTGCAGAAATGATTGGGTCTCTTGATCTAACTGATCCCAGGTTTTTTCCTCGTCCAGTGCTCCCAACGAAGGAATGTGGTGAAGGGTGTGCATCGAGTCGATGCCGCTGATTAGGTGTTTGTAGGCAGCCATTACTTTGTCCAAATCCTTGGATAGCTTATCCTTGGACTGCATTTTCATTCGGATTTGGACTTTGGCATCTTGCGTATGAATCCAATCCTTCTTTGGAAAATGCTCAGGGTCCTGGGGATACCATGCTGTCCAGTCCATCATTCGGTCCAAGGTAGTCGAGGCCTCTTTCAGCTGCTTGTGCTTCTGCTTAGTCTCTGCTTGCGCTCTTACCAATGGGGCGACTGTTTGTTTTATGGTGAACATTTCCCCATACACTTGCCTCATGGTCACCTCTAATGTGTCAAAATCCTTTATAATGGCAAGCGAAACTTCATTGACAGGGGGAGTTTTGCTTTGGAGTTGTTGAACCTCCTCTCTCAATTCCGCCCTTTCCTGTTCTGCCCTTTTTTCCCGCTGCTCTGCTTCTTGTAGTCTATTTTGTAGAGAAATGATATCTCTACTCATTCTAGTCACATTTTCTTCTGTGGCCGCAGCAAAATCTGTGCCAACCGATGCTAGAGAGGAAGAAGCACCTCCTAATTCACGACCCCTTACTTCCAAATTTTGGTCATCCGGGTCTTCTTGGCCAGGGTTCGCCCCCGGGGCAAGTCGTCTATCTGCATTGTACCGGTTCCTTCTTTCATCCTCTCCCGGGCGTTCAGTATGCTGATAGTTCCATTTGAATTTATCCTTCTTGCAATTTTCGGGAACTATCCTCTCCGGGTCGTATGTTCGGTATTCTAAAGCTCTAAAGTGATAGCTTTTCACTTCTTCTCCCTCTACCTCTACCTCTCTGAAGTCTTTAACTGTGTATGCGCCGATAGTGAGGGGTAGAGCGGGCCACGACTTCTTCTTACCTCTGGACAGGACCCTGGAGAAACCTGACAACATTTGGAAACAGACCTCCTGCATGAGCACTTTGTCTGTAACAAAACGAGGCAGAGCATGTAGTGCCCTGAACGAGCCAAAGACTCGGACGATTGTATATTTGGCGAAAGGGAACCAATGTGCCACTTTGATAAGCGTCTCCATCGCTCGCCAGGACATGCAGGGAGCGTCTTGGCCGAACAATTTTCTGTATAGAGCAGGGATGAACGCTTGGGAGATCGGCTCGATGTCTGTTTTATACCGGGATTCCCAAAACACCTTGGTTTGTAGATGAATAGCACGGGCCTGTTTGGGATCCCAGTTATGTACCCATCCCTCAAAGTGCAATCTCGAACAGACGACATCCAATAGATAAGAGGCCATATAAAATTCGAAAGGCATTCCTTCATCTGGCGCTAATGCCGAGGATAAATTTGTGTGAACGGAGGTTATCAATATGTTTGCCCAGTTGAAACGAGTGCCATACACTGTGACGTACTCCATGATAGTTGCCCATGAGCCGTTGAAGGTAGTGGCATCTGGCCGCCCGTACAATCTGCAAAGCAGGGAAGCCACTAATTTATACACTTTCCTGAGGCTCGCCACTGGGTATTCTTGGTCTTTCTTGACCTTAAACTTCTCGGGCTCCTCCCACCATTGCCTTATAGTGTCGACTATAGGAACTGCATGAGCAATGGCCCATTCTTCTGTGAAATCTTCTTCCCGCTCTGGCAAAGAATAATAAACATGGGCGTCTGAGCCTTTTAGTGTTGCGAAAGCCTTTCTTTCGCTATCTCTGATCACGAACTTCTTGGGATATGTTTTCTGTATGATCCAATCCATCGTCTCTGGGCATGGGAATATTTCCGGATGAGCACCTGCGAGATGGAGCTTGGACCTTTTAACATTTAAGTATATCTCTCGATCGGGGAGGTCTTCCGGGAATTCCATTTTGGCGAACTCCTGGTACACGTGGTACCATCGCATGTTGTCCCCTTTGGAAAAGGTGCAAAGGGTATCTCTGTATATCAGCGGTGGGGACAATTGCATGTCCGTCTCCGTATCTTCCACTACCACGTGCTTGTCTTTCTTCCGGGACGCTGGTGGTCCCATATTGCTGGAATCTGAGAGGACAGGTATACACTCCAAGTCTGCTTCAAATTCACCTATCATGTTCATGAAAGAATCCCAAGATAAGAAAGACGCCATGATGATACAAAAACAATTACAGTTTATCAATTACTTCAACTGGGACACAGGCAGAACTGAATAAGTGGTCTACTGGGTCGTGGGGTTGCAGGTTGTAAGAAAATGGCCAAGGTGCGACCTTGTGACCTTGTGACTAGGTCGCAGGGTCGCTGGGTCGCGGATTGTGAAAAAGGATGAAAATACGACCTTGCGACTGGGTCGCTGGGTCGCGGGGTCGCAAATTTCAAGAAAAATCGAAAATGCGACCTTGTGATTGGGTCGCGGGGTCGCTAAGTCGCAAACTGCGGAAAATGGAATGGATGCGACCTTGCGACCTTGCAACTAGGTCGCTGGGTCGCGGGGTCGCAAGTTTCGAGAAATCGGAGAGAATGCGACCTTGTGACCTGGCGGCTAGGTCGCGGGGTCGCAAGTCACGCTAGGGCTTGCAGGGGGGTTTTGGGCGCGCGTGGCGTGGAGTGGTTTTCCCTTTAACTGGAACAATGCAAGGCTAAATGGGTCCAGACAGAGTCAACAGATAGCTTTTGGAGTAGGGAAGAGGCCATGAGAAATTGGACAAGAAATTGTGGTGAGTTGGGCAAATGTGGTGAAAACTGGAATCAAAAGGAAACCCTAAGTATGAAATGCAAACAATGGCTGAGGCAAATGACAATTTAAAGGTTGAGGGATGCAGGGATTTGGCAAGAATAACCAAAAAGGGAACAACAGGAGGAAAAATGGCAACTTACCCGAGAAAATCGCGTGCCAGTCGACCTGTCAGCGCCGTTTCTTTCTATTCGCTGCACATGAAAAATGCGACCTAGCGACCTCCTTTATATAAAAAGGTCGCATGTGCGAGCATTTAATGAGGTCGCTAAGTCGCAATTCGGTTGATCCGAGAGGTATGCGACCTAGCGACCTTGCGACCTTGCGACCTCCGGGTCACGGGGTCGCGGTTTTCCATAAAAATGAAGTTTGCGACCTAGTGACTTAGCCTGCTGGACTCCTTACTTCGTTTTTCTTTAAATTCAAGGGGCTCCGAAAATTTTTTGAAGTGGTGTTTTTTGGAGGGTGTTGTAGAGGTTACAACACCACGATAAAACCCATCTAGTCCAAGTTATAAACCTGGAAGCTCTTATACCACTTTGTAACATACCCCTACTATCACCAACCCTCACTGAGGTTAAAAGGGGGTAGTCACTATGCTAATCCAATCTCTATTGTCCAATTATGGAATTGGGATCCAATTTTTTTTCTTTATTTTAATCTTGAGAAACTCAAAATGAATAACACCATCGCGTTCACCTCGTCGAGATGATTCTGATGGTATAAATTTCACTTCGATCAGAATCATGTTTCCAAAAATATGGCCATTTGAAGCTCAACCATTTAATTAGTGCCACCTCACTAGCTTGTCACGTGGCACCCATTTGGAAATCCCATTTGGCCCCTCTCTACCTCATGGCAGCGTTACCATAGTTGTCGCACTATTCATACTAGTCACTTAATACCTATTATACAACATGCATGACCAAACCCATCACACATATACGCTATATGAAAAATGTTACAGGTGCAGGCCCCTTGAAGGCTACATCACCCTGCTGCAGTGAACCCCAACGAGTCTTCCCATTGCTCCCAACTAAACTTTTGGGGCGTTCCTTCCAGGCTTCCTTGGAAATACCAAATCTACACTTGGGCTTAGCCTCCCCCCTTGACTAGTTGATGAATACGTTCACGCCACACATCTCTCATCCCTAAAAAATGGTGCCCCACATGCCAAGTCACCCAGGTAATGGATCTTAGCGAATCTATCATGCCCTTCATCCAAATATTCCTAGGCCCGAGGTCCAGGGTGTTGTCATCCTTTGTCACTCTGCACACGTCGACAGGGTCTCACATAAACTTCAAAACCCAACCATTCATGGATTCCACGTTTTGTGTGATTTGGAGGGTTTTATGTGCAGGGAAATAGGTCCCACCACCACATCATCCTAGAGATAAGACCCCAATAATTTTCCACCATGCTCGATCTAAAACCTCTAGGGTCATCCAATAGTTGTAGCACTTCCCCATTGACAGCTCGGATCTCTCCCCCTTCGTGCATGGACATGGGGCATGTCCATATGGAGCTTATAATGGGTGTGTCATCGCACTTCTCCAAGCCCTAAATTCTGACCCCCACTACATAAGCATTTATGGTATGGGATTTTCGCCCTTGAAGCTTGGTCCCGACACCCCATCACACAAACTTATTTAATCTAAAGGCCAAGCCCTATGGCTGAGCCCTACTCTCTCCATATATGTAAAAATGATCTTAAAGCTTGGACCCAATGGTTTTCGAAGGGCCTCTCCCTTAGATCCTAGTAACTGATAATGTACGTAAGAGGAACCCTTTCCGAGGCCTTCAACACACAGTTTATATATATATATATATATATATATATATATATATATATATATATATCAAGACAAGAGAGTCCTAATTAGACACATATCTTTGATAAATTGAACTACACAACTGAGATTCAGACTTGTTTTTGCGATAACGACCCTTCAAAAATTTTGCCTATGTTTATTTTGGAGCCTATGCTAACTGTCGTTTCAAGCCCCCATGTGTCTTCATGTGGTTTGATTTGATATTTGTGTGTTTTCTCCCAAATTTGCATCCTCCTAAGTCAACGTGTTTCAAGCATCGTCACTTAACCATCATAAGTGTTTGAGTTAGTAAGTTTATGTTTAGGTGAACTGAAAATCCATCTTGACTTAGAAAATTTCCTTCTAGCCATGTAAACACTCAAAAAACACACAAAAGTAGAAAAAGACAAGCAAAAAGAAAGAAAATATCTCACAAAAGACAAAGCACTACCTTGGTGCATTCATTTAGGATGAGCAAGTGCACCCTACCTGGGATCACTCCTTCAAGACAAAGACTTGCACCCTATCTAGTTACATGCATAAACCAATTTGTTGCATAAGGGTGCACTCCTAGAAAATAGGAATTGCCTCAACTCCCTCTTAACTAATCCTTTCATCTGACGACAAGTGGCACCCATGCATGAGTTAGTTTTGCATGTTTATATATTTAAATAAACTCAGATAATTGTTTCTTCATCATCATTTCATCTGAGTGCACAACTGGAAAATATGAAAGCCCTTCATCAACTAGTGCAACAAGTAAGTTTGCATGCTCAAATATTTACTATTTTCATCATTTCACTCTCAAATATTGTTATGTTTGTTGTTGACTTCTTGTTTTGTAATGTGTTTTTGCTAACGTTTTATCTAGATCTTCATCTTGCACATATTCATTTACTGTCGCATGCAAGAAACCTTTCACATTCCTGAAACTTTTCATATTCCACCATGCATGCGAAAACAAATTATATAACCTTGCATAACATTCCTCTCCTTATCTTAGCATCACATTCTTCTTTCTATACTTGTTTATGGGATATTTTCAGGCATATCACACTCCCTCAGCTTGAAGCTACTTTAGTCTACAAAATTTTTCCCTGTGCACATTACGAAGGCCCGAAGCTTTTCCCTTCAACCCTTTAGAGTGCTACAATGCGCCCTCTTTTCCTTAGGGTGCATGGGAACATCATGAAGTCACTAAGCCTCATAATTCAACACTTCAACATGCGACAACATGCCCTCCTTTTTCTTGAGCATATAGGCACACTTTTAAGACCCAAAGCTCCCTTTTCCCCATCCTTTGTCAATTCAGAGTGCAATAGTGCACCCTCCTTGTCTCCCAGGGTGCATGGGCGCATAGGGAATACATGAAGCCACCTTTTATCATTCAAACGACCCTTTAGGGTGCTACAGTGCGCCTCAGATGATTTTTTACCTCTTTCTTGAGCGCATTAGCACACTACGGAGCCCAGAATGACCATGCACGTCTCTTCGTGCTTCAAGAGTGGACCCTCTTATTTTGCATGTTTATTGTTGCTTGTATGCAAGTTATTTTTTCTTGTCGTTCATATTTTTTCATGCTCTATCATCCGTGGTGACTCTTTGAACATGATTTACAAATATTTCTACACAATTAGTGGTTTTAAGATGATTTTATTGCTATGAGTGTGATTCCACAAACATGTGTTCGTGCTACAAGTGTTACCACTTTGTTGTCATATGTTGGAGACATATCGCCACAAAAAATAGCCTCTAAAGAAATCTTAGGAGCAAGTGCTTATCAGTTTCTTAAAGTTGCAAAGTCCAATATTCCTACATATGCAGACACTCATTGTTTTATTGACAAGACGATGGAGGTTACCTGGAGCAAGATCTACAATGCGTTCATGCAAGAGACATTTCCTGAGGAATTAGAAGATGTGCATGCATATGTAAACATTAAGAATTCCATGATACATTTGATCGCATACATATACCCGGCATGCCATGTGCTGAAGTTATTGAATGGATAATTACACATATGGATGACTCACACCTCTTGCTACACAGTGAAAGTGGAAGACACCTCGACACCTATTATGGTGAGAATATGAAAACATATTATAAGATGCTTAAGCCCAATGAATATGAAAAAGATGCCTTTTACACAAAATGAGCTAAACTCGACATGACCGATGTTATCAAGCAATGGCGTCGAGAACCCGCAAAGTTTTACCATCGCCCAACAATAGTTTATCCGAAAAATATCTTAAGAGACGTATATAAGTATTTGATACCTATGTATTTTCGAATGTCTGGGTGAAATAATGTTGAGGTATTCCAGGAGAATTGGATATATACGCTCAATCTGGTGGTGAACCATGGAAAATATTTTAATTGCACGGACATATTATCATTTAAGTTGCAGGCACAAGTGGGGCAATTCAAAGAATATTTGAAAGCAAACCAAGCTCCAGAATTTTTCATGTATGGATATCTCTTGGATGGTATATGTGCATGATATGCATTCCTGAAGTTGTATTGGAATTGGACTCCTAAAGATAAGTTCCCGATTTATTTCCACAGCAGGTTGTTATTAGAAGGAAGCTTCAGAGGCGCGCACGACAGATTGGGTGCACACTTATTTTCAATCATCTTTTGCTTGATATTTGAGATCGATCTAACATGAATGACAGATCAAATGAAGGAGTCTCTTCAAGATATTGTAGATTATTTTGAAGCTCTCAAGGGAACTTACATCAAATGCGTCAGATGTCAAACAACCCCTCATATTATGCCGCAATATGTGACAAACAAGGTGGTCATGCAGGAGGTGGAAAATCAACTGGACAAGGGACTATCAGGAACCCCTAACAGGAGGAAGAAATACCGTTGGCCCATATTTTCATTAAGGATAGAATGTTATGAATCAAAGAGTCATAGTGCATTGGAAGCCAAAAGTGAAGAGTTGAACCACCTACACTTTTCCACCAAATATTTCCATGCATGTGATCATAGGCGAATTGTCAGGAAAGATTGAGAAAGGATCTTGCATAATACAAGGTATTCATCAATATGCTGACCAGAGGATGAAAAGATAAATAAATGGTGTAATTTCATAATGAAAAAACATCCAACCATGAGAACCAATTCACCTCACAATCCTCCAGCTCAGGACTTGTAGGAGCAGGAATAGGAGGAGGAGAAGGAAACAACGCCTCAAGTAAAGAAGTTAGCTCCCAAGAAAAGGATAAGGTACTCATCATGTGAGAGAAACAGAAAATGCAAAGCCAATCCTTTAAACACATGAGATACAAAAACATAACCAGAGGGGAGAGAAGTATAATAATAATAAGAAGAAGGAGTAGGAAGTAGGATGATTTGCTTGAGAAGCAACTAGTAGAAGAAGAAGAGAGGAGACAGATAAAGGAACAACAACAAAGGTAGTCTCACGAGGAGGAACAACACAGAAGCTGGAAGAAGTACAATTGACTCATGAAATGGAGGAGGAGAAGTATGAGGAAGAAGACACCATCCGACCCATGGATTAAGAGCCCGGTACTCCAAGTGAAGAATCACTCGTAGGAGGACATCTTCCATTTAGAGAGATGGGGACTACACCTCCACCAGTAGAAAATATCACAGATGTTTGCAGCGTAACATTTGATTAATTAAATAAGAGGATCATGTAACAAAGGCATAGGTACTTTCCCAATGTTCCTCAGAACCCAGTCTCAGTAGCGACAAAAAAGGTGAACACCTCCAACACTAGAAGAAATATGAGGGTAGTTATGGCGTCAAATGTTTCATTCGCTACAACGACATAGGATAAATCAAAGAATTTTCTAAATGAGAATGCCAAGGTTAGAAGAGAACTTGCTACAACGAATCAACATGTATAGCATATTGCAGTAGAGAACTAGCAGTTGTCATCACATAACTTCAGTTTCGTAGAGTGGCAGTCAACAATGCTAGAAGAACTGGGACTAATGGAGGATACCATGGCAAGACTATATAATGAGATGATACTTATACAGTTGGTCATGGCCCCTCTCATTGGATTTGATAAGGATGCACAAGAAGTAGTGAAACTACTGAAGATAGAAACCAGAGCAGTTGACCAGATGCAAGAGTGGACTTTCAGTGCATATGCCTCTTCTCCTCTTCAACAATTTCAAGCATTATTCTCAATTCAACATTCTCCATTCAAAGAGACAAATTCATCTCCTATAGCTCTTGGAGACTTTCCATCTTCTTACCCATACCTGTAATTTGGTCAGAACCAACTCTGATACCAATTGATATGGAATTGGAGGAGAACTTATCCTTCCTAAAAACTGATCATCTTCTAATGCTTTACAAGTAAAAATGGGTCTTATGTAAACACAAGTTTTTGATGATCTCTTCAATGAATATCAGTTAGTTTACATGTGAACTTTAAACAAGAAACATAACATCATTTAACTCATAACAACAATCAAGAAGAGAGACCACATAAAATCTAGTGACAGAGTTCACCCCTCCTAGGCTACATCTATGGGCCTGCTAACACAACTATACTGCTCCTTAGATTTTAGTGAAAAAGAGTACATAAAGTTTGTTGACAATATGAGTGGCTAGTTTCCACTTCAACAAAACATTCTCCTGCAAAGAACTATCACTCTAAAAATAATGACAACCTATAGTCATTCATGAAACAATCAATAAGAAAAGGGCTCTCACATGAAGACCTTGTACTCCATCTGAAAATGAGCATAACAAGTACAACAATTCCACATTGAAGTACTAAAAGAGATATTTCCTCAAAACAAAATAATGAGAAAATACAAACATGAGATGCACCATAGAAGTCACAACTACTGCAGATACATTTTGTGTATTTACATTTAAAAAATAATAATATTCACTTGACCAATGTGTATGATGGTTACTGGTATATAAAAAACCTAGATCCATATTTACTTTGGATCTACCAAATGCTTAGAGGGATCAAATCTCATGAGGTGTAAACTTCTTTTCCACTAAAGGAGAAGGTTTCTCTTGTAATAGAGTTTTCTCTTTTTTTTTTGAATAATATTTATTCGATTAGAAATAAGGGTTTTATATTTAGTGATTTAGTTTTCGAAGAAGATATTCCCAAATTTTATATTCCTGCGGTGTATCTTTGCACCTTTAGGGGCAATTTCTAGTTATTGAATGATATCAATAGTCTCATTATTTCCACCTACCATAATATTTATATTCTAAATATATCCTATATTTATCTTGGTCTAACACTCTTTGTATCATCAATTAAGTTTTATGTCCCTAGATATGGGTGAAGCGTTCACCCTAAATTTTGGGCATATCAACGAACACAACACCCAGTTTACTAGAAATTTTCATCGACATAAAATTGTATTACCAGAAGTTTTCATCAACATCAAATTATATTTATAATTAATAATTAAACGAGTGTAGATCAAATCTACCAATTATCGAAAGGGGTCAAATCTCTTTTCCCTCTAAAAGCAGTTTGTGTCTCAAGAGATTTGATCAATCTAGGCGTTTGGTAGATTCAAAGTTAAGATGGAATTAGGTTGGCTATTAAAATTCTGAAAGGCCTATTTTGAAATAGAGATGCCTATCAAAGTAACTAGGAGTTAAATTTGACAAATATTTATGCATTTTTACCTTATTTAACTATAATATACTACCAATTTTAAAATTAACATATTCGTAATGATGTTTGTATCTCAAGATTTTTGATCCCTCTGTGCGCTTGGTAAATCCGAAGTTAAGATGGATCTAGGATGGTTTAATTCCCCACTTTAAATAGGCTATATTCCACATCAATACCATGGGTTCTCATAAACATGGAGCTAAAAAAAATCGGTAACTGGACCAAGTCAAGTTTACATTAACTACCAAACATAAATTAATTAAAAAAAGACGTTAATTTTTTATTTTAACATAGATTTTTTTTTTTTGGTTTTCTGAAACTCTACCTTAATTATCCAAAAAAAGTTGATTAAAAAAATGTAGAATTTTTATTTTACATAGGATTTTTTTTTTTTTTTTTTGACCGAGTCAAAATGTTTACACGACGAGACATTACAACATCTTTTGCATACTACGTTACAAAGTGTCTCTCGACGCAATTAACCCATTCAAAATTATTTTTATTTAATTTTAAAAAAAAATCCAATTGACATGTGTGTGTGTGTGTGTATCAATGGTCTCGATTAAATTTGTTGATTAACCAATGGTATTGATGGCAATGGGCCAAATCCCTTGACATTTTTGGAGATGGATTTGGTTCAATGTGATGAATGTTGTTGATTTTTCATTTGAAGCCAAGGCGTTGTCTAAAGATTATGCATTTTGAAGTTTTTCACTGAAATTCAACGAATTTATTTTTTGCCAAATCTTGATTTTTGTTGTTTAAAATTAGATTATTCCTGCATATATTGATCCAACATCCTAAAAAAATCCTATGGCACTTGGATTGTGGAGAGTTAACAACTCAAACTTGTGATTCCAACAAATCCCTATTGGATTATGGGAAAATTAGACTAGAAAATATGATGGAAAACCCTCCAAAATGTATAACAGATAGACTATGCCTAAAACCAATGGCCTTAATTACATGGGATCAAACCAAACACTCGGTGAATTGGGAAATGTGAAGGGATTTGATCTGATATGATCAAGGTCATTGGTTTTAATGAAAAATCAATGGAATTTCACATAGGACCAAAGCCATATTTTAAAACAAAAAACCTTGATCACATGGTATGATGTGATTAAAGCCATTGTTTTTAATTAAAAATCAACAACCTTGATTACATCAAACCAAAACCATCCCTCGGGACATGTGAAGGTATTTGGTCCAATTTGATAAAGGTCATCATATCAGAATAAAGGTAGCTCTCATGAAATGTGAAGGGCTTTGGTCAGATGTGATAAATAATATTGATTATTTCTAAATAAAAAACTTTGATCAAAACCATTAATATACATTTAATTCATCATCAGTTTTGATATTAGTTTTTTAAGGAGAAAGTGGCATTGCTACAGGAAGCTCTCCTGATAAGGTAGACAAAATGGCAACGCATGAAGGCAGATGTGCAAAACATGAAGAAATTTGTAGTGGAGAGTACATAGGTGGTGAATGTGAAACCATCCCAGGATAAAGGGAAAGTGGTTGCCTAAATAGACAACCATGAAGAGACAAAAAGAGAAGAAATGAAAGAAAGTTCCATAAAAGTGTCCAAAAATCAGGCTAAAATTATTAGCAATTCTTCTAATAGGGAAGGAGAAGCAAAATTTCTGGTCGAAAACTACAAGATAGAGAAAGCAAGGAAAGACAAGATAGAGAAGAAAACTCAATTAATAAAGGGGTGAAATACTGTGGGAAAAATGAATCTACTTCTGACCCTGCAAGGGACTTCTTGAAAGACGATTTGCTATGGCAAGGACATATATGCCAAACATGGAGGGTAGAAAATTTTAATGGTAAGAGAGCTAGGCCCCTATGAGTCATCATGCCTAGTTTGTGTGTTAAATATATCATTCTAAGTAAGAAGAAACTCTTGAGGGGTCCTCGCTTTTTTTCTATAGGAAGATTCAACTCTAAGACAACAAGAGGAAAGGATGGAGGAAATGTCAAAGGTTAGGGTAGAAAGAGATGAGAGAAAAATAACATGGGTTTATAAGGGTAAAGTTGTGATTAAGTGATTTGGACCTCCTTCCAAAACATGGTAGCAAGATGATAATAAAGAAGAGACAACAATCTCTTTAACAGGAAATCAGGAAGCAAGGTCAGTATGGGCAAACAGGGAAAAAGACTCAACTATGAGTCTTGCATGTCAAAACAAATAACAATAAATTCATACCCAGGTTTCCTTAATTTTAGTTTGTTGGAACTGCAAAGGTTACCCATGGAGATGAGGACTTGGGTTAGGGCCTATTGCGGAAGATAGAGACATAATTTTCCTCATAGAAACACACAAGCATCAAGGGTGAAAGACACCTTTGTTTGAAGGGTACTAGAAGATGGAAGTGTGGAACAAGGCAGTAGGGAATGGAAAAGGACACGGGGGTATCATGGTATTAGTGATAGAAAAAGAAGTTTATTTCATTCAGTTAGAAGAATAAGACTCGAATAAACAAGTCGTTTGGTTTAAAATATCATAAAATGGAAATTACATCAAAATTGCAGCATGCTATAGTGGGATTGACCACAAAGATCCCTTTGCAGCCTTAAAGGAATATATTGCAACATATTCTTAGCTACTTGAAGTCATTATAATGTGTGATTTGAATGCTATAACTGTAAGTGATCAAGCTAGCATTCTTGTTGTAAATAATACTGCGACCCTATCTGGATTATAGAAGAGAGTAATCATCAGTGGGAAATAATTTCAGAGGACAAAATTTGCAATCTCTTTGGTGAAAAATTGCTTCCTCTATGTGAGGATTTCGATTTAGTCATTTGTAATGGTTTGACTAGATGGGAAAATTCTGGTAATTTCACTTTCAATACTTACAATGGAGCAAGTGTAGTAGACTATGTAATTTGGTCACATAGTTTGTGTGAGAAAATGGAGGAAGTTTTGATTGAAGATTAGCTTTGGGACTTAAAACAAGATCACAAGCCAATTTATTTAAGTTTCTCTTGTATTGGAAATAGGTAGTTGGGTCAAAAAATCAGTGTGTTCAACAAAATATTTCGAAGGGAAGAATTATTTTGACTCCAGAAAATTGTAATACATTCAAAATAGTGCTAGAGAGGCTCTTGAAGAAGGACAAAATACTATTTCACAACCTGCATAGTCACGAATTAACACAATTAATTCAAAGTGCACTTGCAGAGTGCAAAAGAGAAAAAATTAAGAAGTATGAAACAAATTGTTTTCCTGTTAATGCTTGGTTTGACGAGGAATGCAAAAATTCAAGGAGAATGTGGAAAGAGTCAAACAAGGATAACATAAAGCTCAAATATTACACGCATATATTAATAAATAAAAAGGTTGATTTCATGGTTTTGATGAGAGAAGAACTAATCTTCCTTGGGAAAAATAACCCAAATTATTTTGGAAGGATCTCCAACTGATAAAGATGCAAAATGAAAACAATATTACAACTTCTAAATGGTTTGAATATGTAATACAACTTTATGAGAAAGATCCCAAGGTTGACCCTCCTCCCTTGGTCAACACTAATACAAAACTCTTCACGGTGCAAGAGGTAGATATGGATATTAAGAAGTTGGGTGTTGGAAAAGAAAAAGACTTAGTTGAACTCCAAGTAGATTATCTAAAGTGGGGACTAAAAATTCTTGCACCTCACATTACAAAAAAATTCAACAGCACCATACAACAGGGTTTCCCCAAAGACTAGACAAATAGTCTGGCAATACCTCTTTCAAGAGTGGTGACTTCAATAATCTCTCCAACTATAGGACAATAATGATAAACTCCTTGTTTGCAAAGTTATTTGGAAACATGTTAGGAAAAAAAATCATCAAGTGGGAAGAAGAAAGAGATAAATGTGCTAAAGGACAAGCAGGTTTTAGACCTAAACATTCCACAGTTGATCATGGTATAACTTTAAGGCACATCATTGAAAAATTTTGGGAGAAAAAGGAAGAATTATTTCGTTGCTTTGTTGATTTCTGAAAGCCTTTGACATGGTTCCTAGGGATAAGCTTTGGCACAAAATGGAGGAACTTGGGGTTCCCAGGCATTTGAGAGCAGTTATGCATAGGTTGTATGAAGAAGTCAAAGTCAAAATTGAAACTTCAGCAGGAATTTCTGAAAGTTTTAGAAGCGATATCAGGGTCAAACAAGGTTTCCCATTGCATTCTACCCTCTTTGGTTTATATATCGACAAGCTTGAGAGTGGATAAATTTTCAAGGGAGTGACGATATCCATTTGGGCAAGTTTGTTATAAGGATTCTTTTGTACTTAGATGACCTTATTCTGATTGCTAAATCTACTCTTGGTTTGCAAGAGCACTTAATTTCCCTTGAAGTGTGGGGATTCAAGTCAATATCAACAAAACGAAAGTAGTGGTTTTATCTAACAAAAGAAAACATAACCAGTATAAGTTCTACTTTGAAGGCAAATTTCTGTAAGAAGTTTCATATTTCAAATACCTCATAATTGAATTTAATAGAAATCTAAGTTGGGATGGATGTAGAAAGAAATAACTTACGGAGGTTGGAAAGAATTTTATGATTTTCAAAATATGTGTAGAGAGGCAGAGTTATGGGGCTGGAAAAACAATCTAACTCTTTTTGGGATTTTAGTGATCCTGGTGATTCACTACGGTTTTGAACTGTGGGTCAGGATTACATTTGACATGCAGTGGAAACAAATTGAGAAAATTTAGAAGTGTTTGATTACAAACAAATTCAAAATTAAAAGTGTAGTTCCTTATGCTATCTTGTTAAGTGAAACAAGGGCTTCTCCTGTTGAAGCAATTGCTATGGTGCGGGTCAAAGGTATTTAAAAAAAATTGAGCAAATGGAAGAGCGCAGATGGCCTAAGGTTGTGTTTAATGACATATTTTCCACAATAAAGAAGACTTGGATGTGGTAAAATAACAAATGGTTTAGCAAATGGGGCATTTGATTGAGCATGTGTCCCGCAAATAGTAAATAAATAAAAGATTTTGTTATGGATAAGTTCCACAAATGTACTTGGGAGAAGGAGCTAGGGATATAGAAAAAACATTATATTGAAGAGTTTAATCCCACTAATAATCATCAACAAAAAGCGTACATAGGAGTCTGGAGTGTAAAAACTCTGGTAAACTTGATAATTATATATTATTATTGATGAAGATCAAAGATGATTACAATGGGGAATCACCGAGGCTTTAAATATAGCCTCAAGGTGTCCCTTGGTGAAGAGGCATGATCTTTGATCATGCCCTTTCACTTAATAAAACCTAATATAACTATATCTAACTAACAATTAATAAAATTTACATAACATTGCCCCTCTCTTAAAGATGCTTTGTCCTCAAAGCATATGTAACGATGGACAATGTTGACGAACGGCTGGGTTTCTTCAGCGGCGGGCTCTTGCTTCCCACATTTTAAAAAGATCGTGGAGCATATTCTCGAGTTCAATCTTTGGTTGATCTGGATAGTGAAAATATCTGATATCGACAGGGTCGGATCCTGTCTTGACTTCGGGTGACTCTTCGTGGCTCCCTTTTGAAGATAAAATTTCTAACTGATGACATTGTACTGTAGATGTTGGCGCTCCTATTTGAATCATCTTCATCATCAGAGAGGAAGATACGACTTTATCTTATGGGGCTTGGAATCCATACAACCTGTGTTTCTGCCCTTTCCACTTAAAACTTATAAACTGCTTCTGATGGTTGGCAGAATAAGTACCTAAAGTTTGTAGCCATTGAATTCCTAAGACCACATCTACTCCTTGTAATGGAACTGTGTAGAATGGAGATTCTAAATGAAAGTCTTTAATCTGCAATTTGACTTTATGGCATTTTCCTACTTGTTCAATCTTCTTACCATCGGCCACCATTACCTTCATATTAGGCATGGGAAAAGTAAATAGGTTGAGTCTTTTGGCCATGGTTGAATCTAGAAAATTGTGCGTGCTGCCTGTGTCTATGAGAACCATTACATTGTTTTTCTTAATATGTCCTCTTAACCTTAAGGTTTGAGGTTGTGATATGCCTGTCATAGCTGATAATGACACTTGGGGAATAGTTTCGCCATCCACTTCTAGAGAGAACTCTAAGTTGTCTTCTAATCCTTCTATATAGGAGTCATTACTGTTAGCGTCATTAGTTGCTTCACAACTGTATAGATTTTTCGCTTTTCCATTAGCACATCTGTGCTTAGGGTCCCAGTTTTCACCGCAACGTTTGTACTTGCCCTCTCGTATTCTTTGTTTTTCCACACTAGATTTTTCTTCTTCACGAAGATGGTGTGGGACATATTTTGTGTCATCTATATTTTCAGATTGAGGAAATCTGTGTCTCGAATATACTTTTTCTGGTTTCGATAACCTTTCAAATTTCTTTTCAGCAACTTTTTCTTTTTTCCTTGCTACTTCTACGGACGTAATTTCATGTAGTTCGAGCTCTTCTTGTATGTGGATTTTAAGTCCTGAGATGTAAGACTGGATTAGCCGAGATTCCGACAATCCGAGTACTCGTGTTGCCAAGGTCTCCCATTCTCGAGTGTACTCATCCACATCTCCTTTTTGGCATAATTTGATAAATGTTGAAAAGAATTTTTCTTCTTTTATGCCTTGAAACCTTTTGAAGAATGCATCCTTAAATTTCCTCCAACTGATAGTGAGTGTCGTCTTTTTCCACCACATATACCAATTATATGCTTCTCCTTCCATTTTCATGGAAGCATGTTTAATTTTTTCGTCATCATTAGTAATGTCATAAATCTCAAAATATTCTTCTGCTTGATTAAGCCATGCAACTCTATTTTTTTCATTACCATCAAATTTGGGTAGGTCGATCTTGGCTTTGCGCTGATATGCTAATGGTGGAACAAGAAGGGGATATTGATTAGTGAATGCATTCCAGAGCTGCTTATTTTGAAAATCTGCATTACTATCTTCTTGATGATGTGGGGAATCGGTTTTTTCCTGATGCTCTTCTGAGTTCCTTGAATCTACGGTATTGTTTTGTTGATTTTGTTCCATGTTAGGAGATATTGGGGATTGTGTCTGACTCAACTTATCTATCTTATCATTGAGCTTGTTGAAGAGTTCTGTCATATTGTTCATTGCTTCATTCTGCCTTTCTGTGGCCTCGTGATGATTTAGCCACATTTGTCTTTCTATTCGATTTGTCGTATCATGAATTTTTTTGATGTCGTTGGAGTGCCCTGAAACCGTACCTTCCAGATCAACTAATCTTTTTCCGAATTCTTCGGAATTATTAGTGATCTGTTTCTCGAGATCCACCAATTTTTTCTGGAATTCAGGGATTGACATTGATGACGACATCGAACGCGTATGAGGTGGGGAGTATTTTTCTGCCAGTTTTCTCTCCTTCTTTTTTTTCTTTTTAAAAAAAAAATAATAATAATAATTTTTACTATTATTATTATTATTATTATTTTAACTAATGTTTATATAAAAATTAATTTTAAATTAAAGTTTATATAAAAATTTGAATCTATATATATATATATTTACTAATTTTTATATAAAAATTAATTTTAAATTAAAATTTATATAAAATTGAATTTATTTATATATTAATATATAACTATATTAAATTGATATAATATAGTTTATATTAACGAATTTATTTAAACGATATTAAAGGTGTTATAATATGGTTTCACCGTAAAAAAACGCGAATTAAAATGTGATCGATGGGTTACGTGGTTAAGTTAACAGTCGTATCGTATGAGGAGATATCATAGCGGACAGTTGTTTAATGGGAGACGGGAATGAAGGATGAGCGTATGCCAGCGGGGAGAGGGTCGGGAAGTGGGGAGAGGAATTTCAGGGCCGAGGCGGAATTAGAAGCGGGAGTGACGCGGAGAGGCGACGGGAGGGTGGGCGGGGGAGGAGTCGGAAGACGGCGGGAGAGTTTGACAATTACCTGTTCCGGTTATGCACGTATGACCTTGTGCCGAATTTGTCGAATTAACTGTAACAGAAACAGCGTTTCACAGAGATATTTGAGCAGACCAATTTTCACATATAAAACTGAGCCCGACCCACAGATAATCGTGGCATCCGTATCTGAAATCGATTTACTACTTTCTGCGATGGTTAAGCGGACAGAGAAGCCTTAATATCGCTTCCAACAGCCGAAAGTAGACGATTTGTGTGTTCTCCTCGTTACAGGCATGTGTTCAACAGCAGTATCGACACACCTCCAGAAATATACACCGTTGTTCTCCTCGCCAGTCCACTTGAGCCTCAGATTATGCCTCAGTATCGACCCACTTGAGCCTCAGAGAACAGCAACTTGAGTCGCTGCTTTTGCCTTATGATTTATTTGTCAACGTGAGCTTTTAAACCCGCTGACCACGCCGGTTTGGTAGGGTCACGATTTTATTGGTGGAACCAAGTCATGATTTATTAGAGAAGTAGCAACGGTTTTTTTGTGTCAATGACAAATCGTTAAGGAGGGGGCGCGGATATGAGAGGAGAAAGGCTGCAATTTTTTTTTAAAACTAATAATGTCCACAAGCACTCGAAAAAAATCTGCAATTCTAGAATTGCAATTCTGGAATTCTGTAATTCCTTAATTTTGGGTGATCACACAGATCCCGAAGAGCGATGGCTCTGATACCAATGGAGTGTAAAAACTCTGGTAAACTTGATAATTATATATTATTATTGATGAAGATCAAAGATGATTACAATGGGGAATCACCGAGGCTTTAAATATAGCCTCAAGGTGTCCCTTGGTGAAGAAGCATGATCTTTGATCATGCCCTTTCACTTAATAAAACCTAATATAACTATATCTAACTAACAATTAATAAAATTTACATAAAAGGGTCAATATTTATTGGAGAGCCAAAATTCTTATTTCTCAATTAAGTACTAATTCTCATCAACTCTGTTCTGAAACAGGGCACTGGAAAAGGCCAAAAGAAGCGTGGGAGGAAAGAGTATGTATTTTTTTTCTTCTGGAAAAGTGGAAACATAAAACCATTTCATTTTAGAATGTGAGGCCTTCAAAGACAACACACAAAGTTATGCAAATATTTTGGTAGCTAGCTCTTGGGATATTTTATTTAGCGATGGCTTTGTCAAGAAGATGGGAGAGTTTATTGTGAAACTTCACAGGAAATGGGCCGAATACAAGAGCCAAATAGAGAAGCATTTTGTCCCATAGGATATCTTTAGCCTTGTGGACGTTAAAATAACTTATTTTTCTTCTTCTGTAGATTTTGAGGGAACGTGTAGAACAAATTTTAATTTAATTTTTTTGTTTAAATAAATTTTGGTTGGTGGATATAAATTTTAGAATGTGCGGAATTGATGGAATTATCTCTTAGGGATTGGCGAATGTTTCCTTATTTTACTAAGAATTTATTCCTCAGCCTTCAGTGTTGTGAAAGCTTTACATTTGGGATTCTGTGAATTTATCTCAAATAATTTTGGGCAATTTAAATTTTATCTTAAAAGTAAAAAAAATATCGTTGCTGGTTTATTTGTAATATATGAAATATGTCAACCCACGTGGTGTAAAGTAGTCGGTGATGAGGTGCATTGTTAAGGCACTCCGTATGCAAGGTCACTGGTTCGAAACCCGTGGATTTAGGATTAGTCTAAACTACCAAATATATATGTGTGTGTGTGTGTGTGTGTGAAATATGTCTTTCAATATTATATAAATATTAAAATTAAGTAATAAAATAATTAATTATTTTATTAAGAACATTTAGGTTTTCTTTGCTAAATCCAAGTATGAATTTGGAGTTATGGAGATGCTACATCATTAATATTAAGGATTTTAGATGGATCAAGATGATTCAAAATTGGTTAGTCCCTCTGTTCATTTGAAAGATTTATTTATTAAACCTATGCATTATTATCGAATATTTATGAAACAATTTTTACTAATAACATTAGCCACTCTTTTCTTTTCTTTTAATTAATATTTCTCTTTTATTTATATAATAAGTTTATATATATATATATATATATATATATATATATATATATATATATATATATATATATATATATATATATATATATATATATATATATATATATATATATATATATGAATTATAATTTTCTTTAATTTTATTATGTTGTTGTAAAAAATATTTAATATTGGTCAATTTAATTATTATTTTAATTAAGAATTTAATATGTTTTTTAGAATATGTATGTATGATTCGTTGAGAAGTGTATTAAGAAAGTCTCAATTTTACTTTCTCTTGGTCAAATTGAAAAAAATTGAATTTCCACATCAACATATTTGGAGGTAGTTAATTGAGGTGGCATGGCTCTTGTCGCTTAGTTAGCTTAGTAAATTCAAGTTAAATGGCTTGAAGTTCAGTTAAGCATGTGTGATTGATAATTTATAGCAATCAAGATTAGTTATTTCCCGTTGTATCCAGTTAAACTAGTTCTAACTGTTGATATAACTAGTTGGAGGTAGATTTTGTAGTAGGACAATTATCTAACTCAATGATCATCCAGTTAACTGATAAATCAACCAAAGATACCTAGTGCATGTAGAGAATTCAAGTTCCCCGGTTGTGGCGGAGATTCCAAGGTAGTAAAACATCAATTGTAGACTAATCTTGGGTGTACAGGTTTTGCATGCGGCCATAAGATCAATATTGGGTATTGTGCAATCAATTGGAGGATATTTCCTAAAAAAATAGGGGCCTAATTCCTAAGGATTTTCTCAAGGAAATAGGGGCTCAAGCAGAGGCAGAATTTGACTAAGTCTGGGTCAGAGCATCTCATTTAGCATAGAGATAGGTTATTCACTTGTAGGTTGAGCTTAGAGTGAGGTAGCAATTGTAATACATTCTCTATTCATCTGATTAATGCAAGCATGCTTAAGGGGTTTTTACCAGTTGGTTTCCCCTAGATAAATTTGTGTACCTATGCATGTGATTGATTCATGTTTCGAATGTTGTTCTAAATTGTGAATTAATTTCCACAAAGAAGTAGAGTATAATTGTGTCTCTTGATTTAGATAAAATGTCTTTATAAGTTCCAATTATATCACGATATTTCTACATGAATTTTTTTTCTTCTTCTTCTTCTTCTTCTTCTTTTTTTTAAGAGATAAAATGTCTTTAGAAGTTCCAATTATATCACCATATTTCTACATGAATTTATTTATTTATTTATTTTTAAACGTTGATTATGCATACATAAAATTTGTTATAATTTTAAAGTGTTTCCCTCAATATAGGTGAGAAAGTGAATTATTTTACGTTAAATTCCATGAAAAAAAGATGAGATAGGCCCACCATTGTCACCTTGTTCGATAAAGGGGGGAGGCATGGCCATCCCACCCTCCACTTATCCCTCAGTCAAAACTCATCATCAATTAGATGGTACCCCACACATATCATTCATTGCACAACATGAAGGGCTAGAAGTTCCTATGATTTTCATTATGTTTAGCTGGGAGGACGAATTTTCCATTTTTTTTATTATTATTATGGATACTTTCCACCCTTCAGTTTGCCTTACTGTTTCTACCTCTTGTTTTTATCTTTCCTTAGGGGGTAGGACTAGGTCCCTTTACTTGATCTCTCTCTCATGAGATTCAATTTGCGGCTCACTTGTTTTTGCATGGAAGTGGCAGTGGTCAGAGAATCAGCATTGTGTCTACAATATGAGAAGTGGGGGTGGTGGACGATCATCATTGGGGTGGACAACCAAGTTTGGAGTGGCTCAGTTTGCGGATTAGTCCATTAAAATGTAGCAAGAAAAGTATTCACTTTACTTGTGCCTTAGTCAAATGGAGAAATTCGATTTTCCACATCAATAAGATGACTTGGATTGTAGTTAGATGAAGTGACATGACTATGTCTCCTCGTTAAGTCAGTAAATTCAAGTTATAGGCTAGAATTAGAGTTGTACATGGGTTGTGTTGACGGGGAGAAATGTCTAGCCAACAGCAAGGGATCTCCCCAGTATAAAGTCCCAACTCTAAACCGTTTGTGATAGGGATCTTGTCTAGGGTGTGGGTCCGGCTACCGTTGAATATTCCTTTTCTCGGACATAAACGAGCCTTGTAGACCTATGAACACACGATTATTTAAATAATAAGAGATAAATGGTTGATGAGTCTCAATGTACATAAAACACTACAAATAGCAAAAGCGAGTTAAAACATGTAGCCAAAGGAAATTCTGTTTGTAGTAGATCATTAGGGTCATGCTTGTAAAAGTTTTTCAAACCACAGAAGAAATAGTCCTTTATGGTCAAAACACCCTTCAATTCCTTAAGCGTTTGCAAAAGATGAGACAATGTTAGTGACAAAGCTGCTAGCAATTTCTCGATTAAATAGCTCTATACCATTAACACATTAAGTAAGCTGAAACGTAAAACTGATATAAGCAGCAAACGCAGAACATAAAAAGATATTCGATGCATGAGACAAAATATTCATAATGTTAGCACACGAGTCCTCATTAGATCCAATAGTGGAATCAAAACATTTGTTGTATTCATTCCCATAAATATGTATCTAATGCTATACAATTCTCTTTGCTCCTTTGGAGTCCAAAAAATAGATCTTTTACAATTTCCCGAAGGGAGTATTTATAGAACAAAATCGACCCTTGGGTGTCCCTGACTTTTCTCATTCCCGACTGTTGACATACTCTGCGACCTGAGGAAAATTGTGACTTGTGACCCCTACTCCTGGTGCGACCTACGACCCTTTGGCTGCTGTGACCTGCGACTTCCCTCTTGTTGCGACCTGCAACTTGTGCTTATCCTTTGGTCAAGGAAGCAACTGTGTGATAGCTAGGTCCGATACATCTATTTGTAGCTGGTCTTTGAGATACTTTTGCCATGCTAGGTAATTTGCAGCAACCGGAGTTACCAGGGGAGTATCTTCTTTCAGTCTATGGAAGCATTCAAGAGCATCCGGGATCAAGGTGCGCCTTATCACTACGATCTTATTTGATAGCAAAGCTAGCTTAGTGTAGATCCGGACCGGAGTGACGACGAACTGAACAAGGTTTTCCTATGAGGCCGGGAGATCCTGAGAGGCAGTTGCTTGCTTCAGGGGTTGCAGGAATGTCTGAATGTCCTGAGCAACCTATTCTCTTGTTTTCTCAGTGTCCAATGCACCTAAAGAGGGAATGTGGTGGGTTTTGGCCATTGAATTAATTCTACTGATCAGGTTTTCATATGCAGACATAACTCTCTCCATATCCTTAACTAGCTTATCTTTGGACTGTATCTTCAATCGAATTTGGACCTTGTCATTTTGGGTGCAGACCCAGTCCTTTCTAAGCAGAGTGTTAGGAGCCTGCAAGTATATGCTTGACCATTCTAGCATATTATCCAAGGCAGTGGAGGCCTCCTTTAGCTGTGTGTTCCTCCTTTTGGTTTCTTCTTGTACCTTTAGTAAAGGAGCGACTATCTGTTTTTATCGTGAACATATCTTCGTATACTTGTTTCATAGTGGCTTCCAGAGTACCTAACTCCCTTTGAATGGTGAGTGGCAAGTCGTTGGCTTGGGAACTTGTGAAATGTAGTCTCTAAACTTATTCCTCCAGCCCCTTCTTATCCTATTCAGCTTGATCCGCTCTTTGTTCAAATATTTGCAGCCTATTTTGTAAAGAGATAATTTCTCTGCTCATTCTGCTAACATTTTCCTCTGTGGTTGCTACAAAAGAGGTACCAGCTGATGCAATCATAATTGGATTGGTCATGGTATCCAAGACTATATCCTTTTCTGTTGTGGCCGTGAGAGGTGTGGCAGGGTTCCGCGTTAGACATATTCTCTTTTCTTGCTTGATTTTGTGCGTGAACTGGTCATAGGTTAGTCTTGTCAGATCGAAGACTTCATCATCCTGTTCCTCGGAGGTGCCAAGTTCCGAGAGAGTAAAACGCACACTGGTCGTAGGAGTTGTCTGAGGCATCTCGATATGTGGTAGCTCTGTCTATTTCCCTATTTCTGGAGGAGGTGTCTTGCTGCCTTCTTCTTCCTTGGAGGAATATTATCTTGATTTCTGATTTTATTCCTCCTTTCTCCTTTGCTCAACTTCCGCTTCATCTTTCTTTTCCTTTAACTAGAGTTCAACTTCTGCTTTATCATGTTTCTCTTTTAACTGATTCTCAACTCCCGCTTTATCCTGTTTCTCTTTTAACTGGCGCTCAGCTTCTGCTTTGTCCTGCTCTTCTTTAATCTTGCGCTCAACTTCTGCCTTTTCTTCCTCTTCTTTCCTCCTTTGTTCCTCTTCCTCTTTTTTCCTGCGGGTTTCTTCTGCCTTCTTTTCCTTCTTCTCTTCCCTTATTTGTTTCTTTTGCTTATCCTCCTCTTCTTTCACCTTCTCCTCAACTTCTTGTTGTTGTTTAGAAAGACTACCGCCTGTATCAGTCCTTGGTTTCTTGGCTTTGGAAGACGAGGCTCCTCCTAGCGTGTGGATTCTTTCCTCTAAAGTTCGACCATCTTGTTATTCTTGATCGGTTGATTCTTCTGGAGAAGCCTCCCTATCTTTGTTGTACTAGTTCTTGATTCGATCTTCGACTGGGAATTCCATGTGCTGGTAACTCCATTTTAATTTGGCCTGTTTGCAATGCGCGGGGATGATTATTTCAGGATCATACATCTGCTGTGTTATGGGTGGTAAATAAAAACCTTTGGTTTCCTCATCCTCTACCTCTACTTCCCTCAATCTTTGACCATATAGGCGCCGATAGTAAGCGGAAGGGTAGGCCATGGTTTTTTCTTGCCCTTTGTGAGAAATTTTGAAAATGTGCCCGTAATCTGGTAGCATACTTCTTGCAGGAGTAATTTGTCAGTGATGAACTGGGGAAGTGCGTGGGGTTCCTTAAGCAACCCAAAGACCTAGATGAAAGTGCTATTTATGACAGGGGACCAGTTGGCCACTTGGGTTATTGTCTCCATGGCTCGCCTGGACATGCACGGGGCATACTTTCCAAACAGCTTTCCGTAGAGCGCGGGGATGAATTTGTGTGAGATGGAATCTATATATTGTTTATACTTGGAGGCATAGAACACCTGTAACTCCTTGTGTATTGGTCTGCCACGCTCCGCATCCTAGTTGTGCGCCCATCCTTCAAAATGATATCTTGCGCATACTGCATCCAACAAGTAGGAAGGCATATAAAACTCAGATGTGCATCCCTCGTCAGGCGCTTGTGCTGCATCAATGTTTGATCTGAGGGCTGCTATTATCAGGTTGCCCCAGTTGAAATGAGTACCATATGTAGTGACGGCATACATAAGGGGAATCCAGGTACCATTGAACATAGTGGCATCTTCTCAGCCATACATTCTGCACATCATTGTTTCCACCAGCTTGTAAGCCCCCCTCAGACCTTCTGTCTTATATTCCTGATCCTTCTTATACCTGAAATTTTCAGGGTCCTCCCACCATCCTTTCAGAGTTTCTGCTACGGGTACTGCGTGAGTGGCTGCCGAGTCAGTGTTGAAGGTATGTTCTCGAGTGGGGAGTGCATAGTATACTTCCGCATCTTGTCCCTTTAGGTTCCCCGAGTGATCTCGAATGAGCCACATTCTAGAGTCGGCCCTTTTTAGGATCCATTCAATAATATCTGCATACGGAAATATGGGTGGATGGGCGCCTGCATAGTGGATTTTGGACCTTTTGACCTGAATGTACACCTGCCGATCTGGAAGATCTTTTGGGAACTCAGGCTTTGTGAACTCTTGATATACTTGGTACCAACTCATCTTGTCCCCCTTTCTGAGCACACGAGCGGTGTCTCCATATATGGGGGGTGGGGAAGGGGGCACGCCTTCTTCTGAGATTTCCACTTCTGGAATCTTGTTTCTTTTTTGTATTTCCGGGGGCCCCATCTCACTTGAGGCCGACGAGAGGGACACACACTCGAGCTCGGCTTCGATGTTCCTTGGCATATTCATGAAATGATCCCACGATAAGGTGGGCGACATAATTGAAATATTTTAAGATCAATAAAACATCCAAATGACTCCTAAGGTTAGGTCGATGCGACCCCGACCAACTATTATCTGAAGAAAAGATTAGTTTTGCGACTTGGTAACCTTGCGACTAGGTCGCTAAGTCGCATCGGCATGAACTCTTAAAGAACAGTGACTATGCGACTTGGTGACTCGCGAATGGGTCGCAAGGTCGCAAGGTCGCGATAGATTCAAGGTTAGGGGATCTGTGACTTGGCGACTTGTGACTAGTGTAGTGCCCCACTTTGGTTGATGAACACTGATCCTTCATACTTTATTATTTGAGGACCTCAGGCTGAGTATCCAGACACATGACTCTAATATTAGTGGATTTTATGGTTATGTACATTCTTTATTGATATTGTGATGATGACATCATTGATGGATATGTATGTTCTCTATTGACATCATGATGATGATAGACTTGATGGATATGTTCCTTATAAGGGATAGGTAGGTTTTCTATTGATGTTACGATGGCGATGGCTTTGATGGATATGTTAAATTACCATTGATGTTATGAGTATGATAAACATGATGGATGTGTACCATAGGTTAGCTATTTACATTAGTTATAATTCAAATAAACAATGATGTGAAGGAATAGGTCATGTTGATGTTTCTATTGTGATAATGACTAACACTAAGAAACTTTGTTACTGATGATTATTGAGTATGACAGGAAACCACCAGAGGCACTCGCATATGATGAGCTGACAATATCTGGTTTGACAGAAATAAATATTTTGTATTTGAACTTCTAATTTCAGTGTGAAACTGTTGTATATTTACATATACTCTGATGATATGTCATTGGTTGCAGGAACATGTTATTTTCTTGGCCGAATGACTCACATATGGCTGATGGGGTTGTACAATTAGATGGAACTTCATGGGAGGGGTGGGACGGTGTCCCTGATCTCACCTACTAGCACTCCCACCATGACTTAGGTTGGAAAGGTCGAAACACCTTCGCCTTGAAGATCATGATGTCGTGGGAGCAGGTCCCAAATTGGGTTCGCTCACGAGGATTTCTGGGGGGCGTGCATCAAGGCGGATTCCTTGATCCCCAGCACCATTAGTCTCACTATAGCAGGAAACATACGAGATGATAAGGGTCTCTGTAGTTGCACATATAATTTCCCCTCGTAACCATTGGATTCTTGAAGGGCAAGTGGTGTGGCACCCTTGGAATTTTAAGAGAAATTCTTGAAGGGCACGACCAACTTGGCACCCTTGGCATCAAAATAAATAAATTCTTAGGCATGGCACCCTTGGAACTTCGAATGGAAGTTCTTGAAGGGCATGACTAAACTCGACCCTCGACATCATTAAAGAACTAATAAATATAATCAATATATGAAATCCAACTAATTCATAACAAATGATATATGAGGTTAGAACCAAAAGAATTAAATCAAGAATAAAACTTAGGGTAACAGAGGAATAGGAAGAGATAAATTAATTACCATGATAACTCTAACCTTTCCATGTTAAAACAAAATATTAAATGGATAATGTATATAAGTAACTTAATTAGGCAAAAGGGGGAAAAGAGGGACATAGAGTTAAGTATAAAGATTTATTAAAAACTTCATTAAGATAAGAGGGTGGTGAATTACAATAAGATTAATAAATTAAAATTTGAGAAATTAGAGAACTTCCATTTGGCAAGAGCCAACATAAGAATATTCATCATAAATGCAAATTGAGGTAGTCTAGGGGACCAAATCTGAGACTTATCAATTAACTGCAGTAATAAACACAAATTAAGGAGTAGAAAAGGGGAATCAAGAGATAAATAGGAGAAGAAATAGGAAGTCTTGTTAGGTTGAGGAAAATTACTATTTTAAATGAATAATTAAGTAAATTATTTTGGAGAGTCTTGATGAGAGGATGACACATGGGTGGGTGAATAATCAAATTTTGGGTTAATAAAAATAGTTATTTATGCATGAAGTTCCAAGTGTCACCTATGAAACATTCTATAAAAGAAAGGGAAAGGGAAGGGAAAAGGGACTTTTTGTTTTACCTTATTGTTGGATGGAGGAGATTATGTCAAATTTGTGTGGTTATGAGCTATAGTTGAGTTTGGTGAGATAGAGTGTTATAGAGAGGGGATTCTTGAGCCAAGAGAGGCTCACCTCTATCAGCTAGCATTTTCCTTTGTTGTACAACCCCATTGCAACTCGGGGGTCCGCAGGGAAGGAGAGTACCTGAGGAGTAGGCTGGGAGGTTAACCAGTGAGTCACTACATTCGGCTTGAGCACGAAAACATTCAGGTGTGGAGGTAGACGACAACAAAGGAGCTCAAGTAGCGGCAAGTTGCGGCAAGTCAAGTTGGTTCTCGTCTAAGGGTGGACGGTACATGTGTTAATTGTATTGTGATTTTTTTTATTATATGATGCTTCATTGTGCCTATTATCAATAATAAATGGATTTATATGTGTTGAAGTTAATTTATGGATTTGAGTATAAGTGATTTTATTTTACTGAGTTTTCGGAACTAGTATGATTATGTTTTAAAAATAAAAAAATAAAAAATTTAAAGCCTAGCGTTCATCTAGTAAAGTATAGATATGAGTCTCCACAACTAGGCCGCGAGGTCGCTGGGTCGTTAGGTCGCGATGGTAACCGGTGACTGCAAACGAGCGACTTGGCGACCTTGCAACTTAGCGACTAGGTGGGAGGTTGTTTGGTCGCCGAGTCGTGGGGTCACGCTAGGGCTCTTGTTGATGGGATCGCGACGATTTAGGCCCACAGGGTATAAATGGTGAGATTATGCAACACATCAAATGGAAATAAAACATCAGGGAATTGAGGCTTCTCCTCTAGGTGGACTAGGAAGGGATCTTGAGACAGACTGGTGTAAGGAAATCTCTTTCTCTCAAAGGAGGTAAATGGAGAAGTGAAGCTATGGGGAGGGTGTGATCTCTACATAGAGTTATTTATAGGTTTAAGGATCTAGGATGAGGTCTAATAGACAAATAGCGAAGGTAAGAGGCAACAATTAAACAAAAAGGAAATAGCAGGAGGATTAGGCAACTTACCTTAGAAAAACGTGCTCCAGCTGGCCTGTCAGAGGCGTTTTCTTGCTTCGTCATGTAGGTCGAATGCGACTTACGTGACCCTTTTATTTATAAAGGGGTCGCACGTGCGGTCAATTAATGAGGGTCGTTGGGTCGCAAATTCGGTCAGGTTTATGAGATGTGCAACCTTGTGACCTAGCAATCTGGGGGTCGCGAGGTCACATGGTTGCAATTCTTAAGTTTTGGACTTACATTTGACCTTGCGACTTCGCAACCTGGGGTCGCAAGGTCGCAAAAAATATGATTTAATCAGTTCTGCGACTTTGCGACTTGGGATTTTAAAAGAGTTGACCCTGGCCAGACTCTCTTTTTACAAAAGGTTAAGGGCTCATAAATTTAAAAGGGGCAAAATTTTGGAGGGTGTTGCAGTGGCTACAACAAATGGCGATTCACTGGTAGGACCCAGGATCTCTGTCGGTGTTTCATCTTGAGGGGGGCAGGGGAGTGGGGGGGGGGGCTTAGTAGGCTGTTCCTTTCACCCCGAGGGTCCCACTACTTTCATCCTAATACCTTGCATGATTTCTCCACCTGTTTGCATGCCCCAGGGTGCTGGTTCACTGTGTTTTCATTCCTGGAGAGCGGACGGAAAGGGTTGGAGTAACTTCAAGGATTTCTAGGATTCTGTATAGTTACTTTGTCCTCATTGTGTTGCTTCGCTTCCAGCGAACCTGGTGGTCCGGGCGGAGTCACTGCCTAGGAGTCATGGATGTTGCTCCGCTGCCAGCGAGCCTGGTCAGTACCCCAGCGGAGTCATCGCATCGCCTCTCTACGCAGGAAGCCTTTCTCAATCCTTTACCCTTTATTGATGTACTAATCGCACTTATTTAAATGTGCTCAAGGCACTTATTTGACTGTGCTCGAGGCACTTATTTGACGGCGGCAAGTATTGCCTGGGCGGATGAGGGATCTCGACTTATTTTGCTTACAAGAGTGGTTGCTCCTGGTCTATACAAGGACTTTTGGGTTTTCCCGGATATCCTTTCATCACCTGAGGTTTGCTCTATTCCCTTTCTGTCTAACGACCGATTTCGTCGAAGCTTTATTTTATACAATAGTCCCTTGAGCCATCATAATAGGTAAGTTACCTATGCTTGGTTCGTGGGACTTGGTCATGTTTTCCCCATTGGGTGCTTATCACAGGCAAGATCGTGGCACTTTTGCATTCTAGGGGTGATTCTTCACTGGCACAGATCCCGGCACATAATGCCAATTGAGTAACTTCTACATCTCTTCTATAACTTGAGGCGATGAAGGGAAATTTTTACTAAGTGACTGCTCGAAACAAGCGATTTATTGCAAACATGAAACAACGAAAAACAAAAAGAAAACAAAAAAAACTATGGTACATGGTATGGTGACGGCCCCTTGGGGCTGTCAGGTGAAATAGTGTTTAAGGTTGCGCCCATTTATCGGGAGGACCTCAATCCTCCCCTCAAGGGTCTATAGCCTATAAGTGTGGGAGTCGACCTTTTCTTTGATTTGGAAGGGACCTGTCCATAGGGCTTGGAATTTGGACTGTTTCCCTTTATCTTTGTGAGCTTTGTCCCATTTGAGGACAAGGCCACCTACTTCGAAAACCTTGTTTCCAGCGGAATTCTTATCGAACCATCATTTTTTTCGACTCTGGTGGATGGCGATTTTTTCCTGGGTTTTTAGCCTTTCCTCCTCCAGTTTCAACAATGTGTCTATTCGACCCTGTAAGGTAGGGCAAGTAGTGCCATGAGTTTCTTGAGATAATAGAAGGGCTGAGAGAGACAAGTTGGGAGGAAGGATAGCCTCTTTCCCGTACACAAGAAAAAATGGGGAGGTGCCCAAAGAGGGTTTGGGTGTGATTCGATCAGCCCATAGGGAATTGTGGAGTGTGTTATGCCAATTTCGTTGTTGGGACAACCGATTTTTTTTGATGATACGGATAAGGTTCTTATTGGTTGACTTGGCTAACCCGTTTCCTTGGGGGTAGTATTTGGTAGAGTGTTTGAGCACTATATTGTTTTCTAGAGCAAACTCATATAATTGAAATGATGAAAAATAAGTTGTGTTATCAAAAACAAGGGAGGTTGGAACACCAAACCTGGTCATGATGTGTTGAGTGACAAAAGATATTACCTATTGATCGTTGATTTTATGCAACGGTATTGCTTCAACCCACCTTGTGAAGTAGTCCATAGCTATAAGGATGTATCTATGTTGCTTGGAAGAGTGTGGCAAGATTTCCTCGATCACATCAAGTCCCCACTGCTGAAAAGGTTCTTCCACCGCGACGGACTAAAATGGGGCAGATGGTCGTATTTCGCTGTTGGCGAAATTTTGACATTGTATGCATTTTCGAACATAAGCATGTGCATCTTTGAAAAGAGTAGGCCAATAGCAACCAACACGCATGATCTTGTGAGCGGTGGTGTCCCACGTATAGTGTCCACCAGTAGGACCATCATGAAGTTCTATCAAGACTTTCTGTGCTTCATCATGTTCCAAACAACGTAGCAGAACCCCATTGTGGTGCTTTCGAAACAAACTACCCTACACTAGCTGATAAGATGCAACTTTCAACCTTATTGCATGTTTCTGTTGGGCGGTTAAAGCGGGGTCGATGATACCGTGGTTCAGATATTGATGAATATTGAATACCATGAGGAGGTATTCTACCGTGGTATATCATCAGTTTGATACATGTCAATTTCGTGGTCCCAACACCCCTCTTTGCTATTTTGGAGGTCTGCAGCTTCAGCGGCCATTCGGCATAGCCCTTGGCCCTTGACAATATGCGCCATCTTAAATTCCAGGTCATACTCTTGAAGGCATGTCATCCAGTTTCCTCGTCTCTCGCCTAGCTCCTGCTGCACGAAAAGTGAGCGAACTATTGGGTGAGGCACGAACACTGTAACGTGATTCTTCAAGATATATGACCTGAAGTGTTTGACTGCATTGTACACTGCGTAGGCCTTCTTATCAATCTCTGGGTAATTTAGCTCAGCACCTTGCAAACCTGCACTCATGAATGATATGGGTTGTTCGTCATTACTAGCATCTTTCTAAGTGAGGACGGCTGCAAGAGATGAGTCTGAGGCGAAGGTGTACAAGATAAATCCTTTGCTGAAGTCCGAGCTATGAAGGGCAGGTGCCTCGTTGATGGCGCGCATGATGTTATTGACTGCTTCTTTCTCGAGAGAATTCCATTTGAAGCCTGCATTTTTTTTTATCATACTTTGCAGAGGTTTGACTATTTTGGCGAAGTCTGATATAAATTTTCGCATGAAGTTGATTTTCTCGAGGAAAGACTACATGGATTTCTTGCTGCTTGGGAGAGGAATCTGGGCGATGAATTTCACACGTTCTGGATCCACTACTATACCGTCCCGGGTTATGATGTGTCCTTACATATTTCCTATGGATCCGGAAAAAACACTTTTCTTTGGATTGAGTTAGATGCCATATTTTCGGCACCTTTCAAAAATCTGCTTGAGGTGGCGTAAATGGTCACTCCTGTGCTTTGAAAATATGGTGACATCATCAAGGTATACTACCACGCTCTACCCCATTAGGTCCCAGAAAGCGATGTACATGGCTCTTTGGAAGGTTGCCCCAGCATTGATATGGTCAAAGGGCATACGTCTGAATGCGAATGTTCCCCATTTAGTTCTGAATGTGGTTTTCAGCTGGTCGGGCTCAGCCACTAGCACTTGGTTGTAACCTGAAAAACCATCTAATAACGAGAACATTTCCGACCCCGATACTGCTTGAAGGATATGTTCCATATTGGGCACTGGGTAGTTTTCTTTATCCGAAGCTCTGTTCAAATTCCGAAAGTCCACGCATAAGAGAATTTTGCCAGACATTTTACACACTGGAACCAAATTTGACACCCAAGTTGAGTGTCAGACTTTGAAGATTATACGCGCGTCCAAGAGTTTCTTTAGTTCCTTTTGGATCATCGGTTCCAAAGTAGGGTGTACCTTTCTCAGCTTCTGCTGGAACAATTTCACTCCTTCTTTCATGGGTATCACGTGTTGGATGATTCACGTATCATAGGTTCACAACTCATCATATGTCCAGGCAAAAACATCTCGGTACTTCTTGAATAACTCAGTGAAGATTGTCTTTCTTGAGGGGTGCATTCAGTACCAAGGTTGATGAATTTAGGTTCTTTCTTTGTCTTGAGGTTTAGCTGTTGGTGTGCTAAAGTGGAACTCTGCACCTTCGTGTTAGGAGGTCTGCGAAAATGGTTCTGCCAGTCAAACAGCTTCTCAAGCAACACGATGCCTTTGGGTATGAGATTTCTTTTACGGTCCTCTTGTTCCTTTTGCAAGACCCGATCATGATCCTCTTCTTCTATAACTGCATCCTTGAACACGTCCACATTGAGCACGAAATCCAGTACCTGCTGATCATCATTAAAAACGTGCAGATTAGTGACATTGTCTGGTATGGATGGCTTGTAAATAATTTCAATAGAAAATCCATCAATAAGTGGGGTGAATCTAGTAGCAACATTGGCAAGTGTATCCGCCACTGCATTGTGCATCCTAAGTACAGATTTAATACTGAATGCGTCAAACGCAGAAATTAAACGCCATACCTCTTGCTGGTAACCTTTCAGATGCGTAGACAAACAATGGACGGTGTTGCGTACCTGACGGGTGATAATCTCGGAGTCTCCAATTACCTTTAAACAACTGACTTTGAAATCTATGGCTTTCTTGAGCCCGAGAATCAATGCTTCTTACTCAGTTGTATTATTCGTGCACTGGAACTCTAGCCGGCAGGAGATTAGAAACTTATTCCTCTGAGGGTCCAAAAGAATACAGCCTGCGCCGACCCCATCATGGGTTTTGGAACCGTCGTAGTACAGGGTCCACGTTTCATATTCTGATTTCACAAGGCTATCTGGACACGTAGGAGACGTACTCGGGGCAACGATTTCTTCTGTGACCAACATAAGTTCTGACTGGACGTCTTTAGTGACTGGAGACTGAGGGGTTTGGTAACACCCGAAAATAGATTCTAAGAAACACATACCGAGTTCTTATTGCGCGAAGATGACTGGTTCGTTAGTTGCGTCCAGGTCGGGCACTGTGTGTTTCATGTAAGGCTCACTTTCGACCCGGATTTGATTTTTCCTACCCTTGTAAGGGAGCCACAGGTGACACCAGTCAGTGGCAAAGTATCCTTGCAGCTTGCTAGACCAATCTCTGCTCAAGAGAAGACCATAGGCTTCAGGAATGTCCACGATCATTATGTCTATGCACTGAAGCACCCTAGGGTCAAAAGATAAGTGGATGATGATGTTATTCAACTCACCTACTACGGGAACCTGATATCTATCGAGCTGAATGATCCTGGTGTCATTTTTCTCAAGGCGGATTTTTAAATTCTTGCATACAGACAAGGGCATAACATTTGTGGATGCGCCAGAATCGACGAGGCAGTTATGGAAATTAAAGTTGAAGATCTCGAAGGATAGGAGGAAAGGGGGGTTGGATCCTTTGGAGTTTGCATTAACGACATTCACGACAGACAGGGGGTTCGCAGCAGGTTGGGAAGATGTGGTACTCACGGGTTTGGCCGTTGGGTTGGCAAATGCTTTGAGGATAAGGTCTTGCTGATTAGCAGTGCAAGTGAGTTCATAGAGGGAAATGTTGGCCCGTGTCTTCGATAATGTTATACCCAAAATCTGGGTGTGAGGTAAATTCAATGGAGGTTTTCAGAGAACCTGATGACAATCTAGACTTTTTGTTTACTCGGGCATCGGTTGGCCATATTTTTCTGGAGTGACGGTTTGGTTCTCTTTGTTGGGTGGCAAGATTTTTCGTAAGAAAGCTTTTCTTTTTTCCTCGAAAGACTGTTCCAGGACTGGGCCTTTGGTCCTCAAGCTATAGTTTCGAGGGGGTTTGGATTTAGGGTCGTCAACCAAGTTAATCTCAGTTGTGGGAGGTGGGCTCTCCCCACAGACCACCTCAAAGGTGAGGATAGTGGATTCCATGTTCTCATGTGGGGGAGAGGTTTCCTCATCATCTGAAATAGCCTCCTCTTCTAAATCACCTGAGGTATGATCTTCTAAGAGTTGATTTACTATGGTAGTCATGCTTTTGATCCACTGGGGGCAAGTTTTCTCCGAGTGGGAGGCTTGATGGAAGGAGTAGAAATTATCTTTGCCGATTTCTTCCACGTTAAGACCAGTGTTCTAGTTTGACGGAGGCCGGCTGGTGGCAGGGTTATTCTTCCTAAAGAAAGGTTTCTGAATTTTGGTTCTAGATGTGGAGTCATTTTTTTTCTCTTAAGGTCAGTGACTTCATTTGTTAACAGCTTGAGAGACTTTGTGATAATTTCGAAATCGAAGGGGTCCTTTTCTTTGTCTCCAGGCTTATGAGTCGAAGATTTAGTTCTTCTCATGGTTGGATTTGTGTCATCTCAGCTATCATAATCAATGGATCCTATGGACAGCATGTCCTTTTCAACAACGAGGGCAATGGTGTAATTTGCTACTAGGGTAGCTCTAGCTTCACGTTTTACGAACACAGTGATATCCCGCAGCAGAGCCCTGGTGTAGTAATTAATAGTGATGGAATCATCTAAGCCCATGTTCGAAGGGAATTTGTTCAATATAGTAGTGAAGCATTGATTAAAGTCTTTGACCTTCTCTTTCTTCTGGAATTTTAAAGTGCTGAGCTCTGTAAGGAGCATAGAAGGAGTCTTGTCTTCTGAAAACTTTTGGAGGAAGGTACGACGAAATTTCTCCCAGAAAGAAACAGAAGAAGCTAGGAGGGAATGGTACCATGTAGCAGCCTTATTTTCTAAGGTATGAGGAAAGAGATGGCATGCTACATCATCTAACTGCACTCTCATCATTTGCAAAGCCAAGTAGAAGTTGCTTATGTGATCTTCGACCAACGTACCCTTTTCCGGGTCAAACTTCGAGAGGTGCTTCTCAGGGTGTCGGGGCATGTCATGGAGGGGACTGTGGAGACCTAGGGGCGATTGTGCCATCCAAGCCAGCGGCTGCATATGCCTAGCCTACTGGTGGCGTGGTATGTAGATATGCCCCATTTCACTTTCGGATTCACTTCCCATGTCGGACTCGGAGGCCTCGCCCTCATGGTGAGAGTGGATGTCTTGGTTCCTCTTGTGGTTCCCTGCATTCCTAATATTTCTCCAGTTATAAAAGAAAGGGAATCTATTTTGTTTTTGGTTGTGGTGAGGGTGGCCCATATTTTGACCTTGCCCCTGGCCTCTGTCTCTCCGGCCCCTGTTTCCCGGCCCCTCCCGGTTGCTCCTCCAGGCTGGTTATTTGCTTGAGTGTCATCATTCAAAGGTTGGTCAGGATACAGACTGTTGTTAGGTTGGGTTTTAGTGATTTCGGGGACCAGGGGTTCTGCCGAATTACGCTCAAATGCATCTTCGTAATCTTTGATCATAAGGCCTATCAGCTGAGGTAGGGAATTGACTAGGGCTCCCTGGCGAGTCTGATTAGCTACGGAAATTCGAGGGTTGACCAGGGAACCGGTGGCCGAGACGTTTTGTAAGCCTCTGATGAGATCACAGGTGATCGGACGCATGGCCCTCAGCTAGTCTGAGGTGATCTCATAGTAAGGGGGTTCATCTCCTAGGGAAATTTCAAGGGGCGGAGGACCAGTATTTTCATACATGATCTCCCCTTGCGAGGTTTGCAACGGGATGTTACTTTTGTGCTGGGAGCCTGCCATTCAGGGCCTCCTTCTAGCGCCAAATCTGTTGACGGGGAGAAATTTTCCGCCAATAGTAAGGGATTCCCCCGGTATAAAGTCCCAACTATACTCTAAACCGTTTGTGATAGGGATCCCGTCTGGGGTGTGGGTCCAGCTACCGCTGAATATTCCTTTTCTCGGACACAAATGATCCCTGCAGACCTATGAACACACGATTATTTGAATAATAAAATAAAAATGGTTAATGAGTCTCAATGTACATAAAACACTACAAATAGCAAAAGTGAGTTAAAACATGTAGCCAAAGGAAATGCTATTAGCAACAGATCGTTAGGGTCATGCTTGTAAAATTTGTTCAAACCACAAAAGAAATAGTCCTTTATGTTCAAAACACCCTTCAATTCCTTAAGCGTTTGCAAAAGATGAGATAATGTTAGTAACAAAGTTGCTAGCAATTTCTCGATTAAATAGCTCTATACCATTAACACATTAAGTAAGCTGAAACTTAAAAATGATATAAGCAGAAAATGCAGAACATAAAAAGATATTCGATGCATGAGACAAAACATTCATAATGTTAACACATGAGTCCTCATCAGATCCAATAGTGGAATCAAAACATTTGTTGTATTCATTCCCAGAAATATGTATCCAATGTTATGCAATTCTCTTTTCTCCTTTGGAGTCCAAAAAAAAATATATTTTTCAATTTCCCGGAGGGAGTATTTATAGAAAAAAATCGACCCTTGGGTGTCCCTTACTTTTCGCATTCCCGACTGTTGACATACTCTGCTACCTGAGGAAAATTGCAACTTGAAACCCCTACTCCTGGTGCGACCTGCGACCCTTTGGATGCTGCGACCTGTGACTTGTGCTTATCCTTTGGTCAAGGAAGCAACGATGTGATTACGAGGTTAGGTACGTCTATTTGTAGCTGGTATTTGAGATAATTTTGCCATGCTAGGTAATCTGCAACAACCGAAGTTACCACGGGAGTATCTTCTTTCAGTTTATGGAAGCATTCAAGAGCATCCAGGATCAAGGTGCGCCTTTTCACTGCAATCTGATTTGATAGCGAAGCTAGCTTAGTGTAGATCCAGACCAAAGTGATGACGAACTAAACAAGGTTTTCCTGTGAGGCTTGGAGATCCTGAGAAGCAGCTGCTTGCTTCAGGGGTTGCAAGAATGTCTGAATGTCCTGAGCAACCTCTTCTCTTGTTTTCTTAGTGTCCAATGCACCTAGAGAGGGAATGTGGTGGGTTTTTGCCATTGAATCAATTCCACTGATCAGTTGTTCATATGCAGACATCACTTTCTCTAGATCCTTAACTAGCTTATCTTTGGACTGTATCTTCATTCGAATCTGGACCTTGTCATTTTGGGTGCAGACCCAATCCTTTCTAGGTAGAGTGTCGGGAGCCTGCGGGTATATGCTTGAACATTCTAGCATATTATCCAATACAGTGGAGGCCTCCTTTAGCTATGTGTTCCTCCTTTTGGTTTCTGCTTGTGCCTTCAGTAAAGGAGCGATTGTCTGTTTTATCGTGAACATATATTCTTATACATGTTTCATAGTGGTTTCTAGAGTACCTAACTCCCTTTGAATGGTGAGTGTCAATTCATTGGCTTGGGCACTTGTGAAATGTAGTCTCTGAACTTCTTCCTCCAGCCCCTTCTTATCCTGTTCAGCCTAAGCCGCTCTTTGTTCAGAAATTTGTAGCCTGTTTTGTAAAGAGATAATTTCTCTGCTCATTCTGCTAATGTTTTCCTCTGTGGCTGTTGCAAAAGCAGTACCAGTTGATGCAATCATAATTGGATTGGTCCTGGTATCCAAGACTATATCCTTTTCTGTTGTGTCCGTGAGAGGTGTGACAGGGTTCTGCGCTAGACATCTTCTCTTTTCTTACCTGATCTTGTGCGTGAACTGGTCATAGGTTAGTCTTGTCAGATCGAAGACTTGATCATCCTGTTCCTTGGAGGTGCCAAGTTTCGAGAGAGTAAAACGCACACTAATCGTAGGAATTATCTGAGGCATCTCGATGTGTGGTAGCTCTGTTTGTTTCCCTGTTTCTGGAGGAGGTGTCTTGCTACCTTCTGCTTCCTTGGAGGAATATTCTCTTGATTTCTTACTTTCTTCATCCTTTCTCCTTTGCTCAGTTCCCGCTTCATCTTGCTTTTCCTTTAACTGGCGTTCAAATTCTGCTTTATCCTGTTTCTCTTTTAACTAGCGCTCAACTTCTGCTTTATCTTGTTTCTCTTTTAACTGGCGCTCAACTTCTGATTTGTCCTCCTCTTCTTTAAGCTTGCGCTCAGCTTCTGCCTTTTCTTCCTCTTCTTTCCTCCTTTGTTCCTCTTCCTCTTTTTTCCTGCGGGTTTCTTCTGCCTGCTTTTCCTTCTTCTCTTCCCTTAGTTGTTTCTTTTGCTTATCCTCCTCTTCTTTCGTCTTCTCCTCGTCTTTTTTTTTTGTTTAGAAAGACTACCACCTGTATAAGTCCTTGGTTTCTTGGCTTTGGAAGACGAGGCTCCTCCTAGCGTGTGGATTCTTTCCTCTAAAGTTCGATCATCTTGTTCTTCTTGATCGGTTGATTCTTCTGGAGCAGCCTCCCTATCTTTGTTGTACCAATTCTTGATTCGATCTTTGGCTGGGCATTCCGTGTGTTGGTAACTCCATTTGAATTTGGCCCGTTTGCAATGCGCGGGGATGAGTCTTTCAGGATCATACGTCCAGTGTGTTACGGGTGGTAAATAAAAACCTTTGGTTTCCTCATCCTCTGCCTCTAATTCCTTGAAATATTTGACTGTGTAGGCGCCGATAGTAAGCGAAAGGGTAGGCCATGGTTTTTTCTTGCCCTTGGTGAGAAATTTTGAAAATCTGCCCATCATCTAGTAGCATACTTCTTGCACAAGTAATTTTTCAGTGACGAACTGGGGCAGTGCATAGGGTGCCTTGAGCGACCCGAAGACTCAGATGAAAGTTCTATCTGTGATAGGGAACCAGTTGTCCACTTGGGTTATTGTCTCCATGGCTCGCCTGGACATGCACGGGGCATCCTTGCCAAACAACTTTCTGTAGAGCACGGGGATGAAGTTATGTGAGATTGACTCTATATCTTGTTTATACTTGGAGGCCCATAACACCTGTAACTCCTTGTGGATTGGTCTGCCACGCTCTGAATCCCAGTTGTGTGCCCGTCCTTTAGAATGAGATCTTGTGCATACTGCATCCTATAGGTAGGAAGCCATATAAAACTTAGATGCGCATCACTCGTCAGGCGCTTGTGCTGCATCAATGTTTGATCTGAGGGCTGCTATTATCAGGTTGCCCTAATTGAAATGAGTACCATATGTCGTGACAGCGTAGATAAGGGGAATCCAGGTACCATTTAACATAGTGGCATCTGCTCGGCCATACATTCTGCACATCGTTGCTGCCACCAACTTCTAAGCAATCCTCAGACCTTCTGTCTTATATTCATGATCCTTCTTATACCTGAAATTTTCGGGGTCCTCCCACTATCCTTTCAGATTTTCTGCTATGGGTACTGCTTGAGTGGATTCCCAGTCAATGTTGAAGGTGTGTTATTGAACGGGGAGTGCATAGTATACTTCCACATCCTGTCCCTTTAGGTTAGCGAATGTTTTCCCTGAGTGATCTCAAATGACCCACATTCTAGAGTCAACCCTTTGTAGGATCCATTCAATAATCTTTGCGCACGGAAATATGGGTGGATGGGCACCTACGTAGTGAAGTTTGGACCTTTTGACCTAAACGTACACCTGTCGGTTTGGAAGATCTTCTGGGAACTCAGGCTTTGTGAACTCCTGATATACTTGGTACCAACTCATCTTGTCCCCCTTTCCGATCACACAGATGGTGTCTCCATATATGGGGGGTGGGGAAGGGGGCATGCCTTCTTCTGAGATTTCCTCTTCTGGACTCTTGTTTCTTTTTCGTACTGTCGGGGGCCCCATCTCACTTGAGGCTGACGGGATGGACACACACTCGAGCTCGGCTTCGATGTTCCCTGGCATATTCATGAAACGATCCCATGATAAGACAGGCGACATAATTGAAATATGTTAAGACCAATAAAACATCCAAATGAATCCTCAGGTTAGGTCGTCGCGACCCCGACCAACTATTATCTAGAGAAAAGGTTAGTTTTGCGACTTGGCGACCTTGTGACCAGGTCGCTAAGTCGCACCGACGTGAACTCTCAAAGAACGACTATGCAACTTGGCAACTTGCGACTGGGTCGCAAGGTCGCAAGGTCGTGATAGATTCAAGCTTAGGGGAACTGCGACTTGGTGACTTGGAGACTTGCAATTAGGTCGCAAGGTCATTGGATCGCTAGGTCGCGAAGGTAACCGTTGACTGCAAACGAGCGACTTGGCAACCTTGCGACTTAGCGACTAGGTTGGAGGTTGTTTGGTCGCCGAGTCGCGGGATCGCGGGGTCATGCTAGGGCTCTTTTTGATGGGCTCGCGGTGATTTAGGCCCGCGGGGTATAAATGGTGAGATTATGCAACGCCTAAAATGGAAAGAACACATCAGGGACTTGAGGCTTTTCCTCTAGGTGGACTAGGAAGGGAGCTTGAGACAGACTAGTGTAAGGAAATATCTTTCTCTCAGAGGAGGCAAATAGAGAAGTGAAGCTATGGGGAGGGTGTGAGGTCTACACAGATTTCTTGATAGGTTTCAGGAGCTAGAATGAGGTATAATAGACAAATAGCAAGGGTAAGAGGCAATAATTAAACAAAAAAGAAACAACAGGAGGATTAGGAAGCTTACCCAGGAAAAAATCGCTCCAGCTGGTCTGTAAGACGCAGTTTCTTGCTCCGTCGTGCAAGTCGAATGCGACCTACGCAACCCTTTTATTTATAAAGGGGTCACATGTGCGGTCAATTAATGAGGGTCGTTGGGTCGCAAATTAGGTCAGGTTGATGAGATATGCGACTTGCGACCTTGCGACCTAGCAACCTGGGGGTCGCGAGGTCGCACGGTCGCATGGTCACATTTCTTAAGTTTTGGACTTACATGCGACCTTGCGACTTCGCGACTTGGGGTCGCGAGGTCGCAAAAAATATGATTTAATCAGTTCTGCAAATTTGCGACTTGGGATTTTAAAAGAGTGGACCTAGGCCATAATATATTTTTACAAAAGGTTAGGGGCTCAAAAATTTAAAAGGGGCAAAATTTTGGAGGGTGTTGTAGCGGCTACAACAGGTTGATTGCTAAAATTTAGAAATCTAGTGAAGTTATTGTTAGTTAAACTTAGTTAGCTGAGCTCTATTATTTAGTGGAGTCAGTAAGGGTTTAGTTGAGTAGTTATAACAATTTTTAACTCATTGATCTCTCAGTTAACTAATCAATTTACTGAAAATAAACCCATTCATGCATGGAATTCGAATTTTCTGGTTGGAGCGGAGGAAAAGGCACATTGTAATTATCAATTGTATACTAGTTGAGTGTATAATATTTTTGCATTGAGAAGGTGGTCAATTCCTTCAGGATTTACGCAAGGAAATAAGTAATTATCCTATTTTTAGGGGATAATTTCCTCCAGGATTGCACAAGGAAATAGGAAGAAGGTTGAGGCTTGAATTGGCTAAGTTTTGGTCAGAGAAGGTTAGTGAGAAAGAGATCAGAATTACAGTGCAGGGTGTGCTTCAGGATTGAAGCAAGACATTGTAATTGATTCATATTCTCATATGAATTAATGAAAAGCAGTGGAGGGGTTTTTCCCATTTGGTTTCCCCTGTAAAATCATCACGTTCCTAGTGATTTGATGGTTTCATGTTATTGCATGTGTTTTTATCGTGTGTTTTCCTTTTCACAGAGTAGTAAAAGAAATTCGTGTCTCTTGATTTCAGTTCGATTTCATTAGCAGTAGAAAATTTCTTAAAATTTCTACATGGCATCACAACATTAGAATACCACATAGAAACATTGTTCCAGATCTTCTCTCAGAGAACTTTCAATTTGAAAATATTTTGGTGCAAATTCTCTTCAGTGAAGGAAAAATGTCTTTCAATGGATTGAGGCTGGAGTATGTATTGGAGGGCACCTCGAATTTTTATGCTTGGAAAGAAGGGATGGAAGTTGTCCTGGATGACAAAGGAGTATGGGAATATACTCAAGTTAATATTCTAAAACTAAAAAAATCAGATGCAAAAGCACTTTCTTAGTGGAAAAAAGACACAACAAAAACTAGGAGGATTATTCTAAAGGCTGTCAAAGATCAAATGGTTTTGAAATTGCATGGAAAGGAGACTCGTTTTGCAATGTGGAAAATCTCACATATCTCTTAGAGAGAAACAATGATGCGAGGATATTGGAATTTAGAGATAAACTTAGGAGCATTCAGATGTAGAAAAATGAAACCATTCCACAATACCTATGCAGATTCACTCAGGTTCGAGATAAACTTAGAGGAGTAGGAGAAAATGTGCCATCATCCAAACTTGTAAGCTTAGCACTCCTTGTCCTTCTTAAATTTTGGCACAATTATCATGATTCAGTTAATGGAAGAGACAAACTACCATATTGGGAGATACTTTGGGTTGATTTAGTGCAGGAGGAGATCAAAAGAAACACTAGAGATGGTGTCATAGCCAGAGCTGACGAGGAAGAACACTTTGCCTTTGGAGGCAAGGGATAAATCCAAGGGAAACAAGGCCCAAGGAAAGTGAAAATCCAACTAGAACCATGGAAAGAATAAATACCTCAGCAAAATTAAATGTTTTCACTGCCATGAATATGTACATTATGCAACCTAGTTTCCACACAAGAAATTTGGGAAGAAGCCTGTAGGAGGTGATGTTATTGAATCACAATTCAAATTGGATTTCACCCTCATTTCATGCATGGAAATTATTGTATGAAGCAGTGTATGGTACTTGGAATTATGAGCCTCTAAGGATTTATGCAACAACCTAGAGGAGAAGGACCTAAAATTACACATAGAGCTTGGAGATGATGAGTGGTATAGTACCAAAGGGATTGGTACTGTCATCTTTAAGGAGTCAAGATCCCATCTTTAGCTGAAAAGTGTAATGTACATGCCTAGGTAGAAGAAAATTTTGATCTCTGTAGTTGTATTGGAGGAAAGAGGTTATGATGTGATGTTTAATAAAGGTAAAGGTTTTCTAAATCATGTTGTTATTGGACAAGTAAAACATATTATTGTTAGAGTGAAAAATCTCTACAAGCTAGAGGTGGATGCATGTGTTGCATTGAGCAACAAAGAAGAACATGTTGAGAGTCAAGATGTTGGAATAATTTGGCATAGGCACATGGGTCACCTACAAAATGGAGCTTTGAAAACCATGCAACAGACCACCACATGATTTCCAAAATGCACCCTTGACCAACATGATGTTTGCAAGGGATGCACTCTTTGAAAATATGTCAAAGCCTCCTTCCAGGGCCGAGATAGCATAGCTGGAGCCATCTTGGAGTGAGTCCACTTAGATGTGTTTGGACCATTTTCTACAGTCTCATTTGAAAAACAAAATTATTATGTAATTTTCATAGATGTCTTTTCCCGCAAGTGTTAGATCTATTTTATGAAAAAGAAAGATGAAGTGTTTGCAAAATTTCATCCTTATATTATTTCAATTAATAATTTAATATGTTTTTTAGAATATATATGTATGATTTGTTGAGAAGTGTATCAAGAAAATCTCAATTTAACTTTACCTTGGTAAAATTGAGAAAAATTGAATTTCCACATCAACAGACTTGGAGGTAGCTAATTGAGGTGACATGGCTCTTGTCACTTAGTTAGCTTAGTAAATTCAAGTTATATGGCCTGAAGTTCAGTTAAGCATGTGTGATTGATAATTTATAGCAATCAAGGTTAGTTATTTCTCATTGTATTCAATTAAACTAGTTCTAACTGTTGATAGAACTAGTTGGAGGTAAATTGTGTAGTAGGACAGTTGTCTAACTCAATGATCATCCAGTTAACTGATCAATCAACCAAAGATAGCTTGTGCATGTAGATAATTCGAGTTCCCTAGTTGTGGTGGAAATTCCAAGGTAGTAAAACATCAATTGTAGACTAATATTGGGTGTACAGGTTTTGCATGCAGCCATAAGATCAATCTTGGGTATTGTGCAATCAATTGGAGGAAAATTCCTAAAAAATTAGGGGACTAATTCCTAAGGATTTGCGCAAGGAAATAGGTGCTCAAGAAGAGGCAGAATTTGACTAAGTTTGGGTCAGATCATCTCATTTAGCATATAGATAGGCTATTCACTTGCAACTTGAGCTCATAGTAAGGTATTAATTGTAATACATTCTCTATTCATCTGATTAATGCAAGCAGGTTTAAGGGGTTTTTACCAGTTGGTTTCCCCTAGATAAATTTGTGTACTTGTGTATGTGATTGATTCATGTTTGTGAATGTTGTTCTAAATTGTGAATTAATTTCCACAAATAAGTAGAGTAGAATTGTGTCTCTTGATTTAGATTAAATTTCTTTAGAAGTTGCAATCATATCACCATATTTCTACATGATTTGTTATTGTTTTTTTTTTTTTACAATTCTATTTCGATTATGCATACATAAAATTTGTTATAATTTTAAAGTGTTCCCTCAATCTAGGTGAGCAAGTGAATTATTTTACGTTAAATTTCATGGCACGTGACATAGGCTCACCGTAGTCACCTTGTTTAATAAAGGGGGGAGGCATGGCCATCCCACCCTCCACTTATCCCTCAGTCAAAACTCATCATCAATTCGATGATACTCCACACATATCATTCATTGCGCAACATGAAGGGCTAGAAGTTCCTATGATTTTAATCATATTTAGTTGGGAGGGAGAATTTTCCAATTTTTTGTATCATTATGGTTACTTTCCACCCTTCAATTCACCTTACTGTTTCTACCTATTGTTTTTATCTTTCCTTAGGGAGCAGGACCAAGTCCCCTTAACTTGATCTCTCTCTCATGAGCTTCAATTTGCGGTCCATTTTTTTTTCATGGAAGTGGTGGTGGTCAGAGAATCAACATTGTGTCTACAATATGAGAACTAGGGGTGGTGGATGATCATTGTTGGGTGGACACCCAATTTTGGAGCGGCTTGGTTTGCGGATTAGTCCATTAAAATGTAGCAAGAAAATAATTCATTTGACTTATGCCTTAATCAAATGGAGAAATTCGATTTTCCACATCAACAAGGTGACTTGGATTGCAGTTAGATGGAGTGACATGGCTTTGTCTCCTAGATAAGTCAGTAAATTCGAGTTATAGGCTAGAAGTAGAGTTGTGCATGGGTTGATTGCTAAAATTTAGAAATGTAGTGAAGTTATTGTTAGTTAAACTTAGTTAACTGAGCTCTGGTATTTAGTGGAGTCAATAGGGGTTCAGTTGAGTAGTTATAACAATTGTTAACTCATTGATCTATTAGTTAATTGATCAATTTACTAAAAACAAACCCAATCATGCATGTAATTCGAATTTCCTTTTTGGAGTGGAGGAAAAGGCATATTGTAATTATCAATTGTATACTAGTTGAGTGTATAATGTTTTTGCATTGAGAAGGTAGTTAATTCCTTCAGGATTTGCACAAGGAAATAAGGAATTATCTTATTTTTTAGGGGATAATTTCCTCTAGGATGGCACAAGGAAATAGGAGGAAGCTTGAGGCTTGAATTGGCTAAGTGTTGGTTAGATAAGGTCAGTGAGAAAGAGATCAGAATTACAGTGTAGGGTGTGCTTCAGGATTGAAGCAAGATATTGTAAGAGATCCATATTCTCATCTGAATTAATGCGAAGCATTGTAGTGGTTTTTCCCAGTTGGTTTCCCCTGTAAAATCATTATGCTCCTTGTGATTTGATGATTGCATGTTATTGCATGTGTTTTTACCATGTGTTTTCCTTTTCGCAGAATAGTAGAAGAAATTTGTGTCTCTTGATTTCAGTTCGATTTCATTAGCAGTAGAAAATTTCTTACAATTTCTAGATGGCATCACAGCATGAGAATACTAAATAGAAACATTGTTCCAGATCTTCTCTCAGAGAAATTTCAATTTTCAAAGTTTTCGGTGCAAATTCTCTTTCAGTGTAGGAAAAATGTCTTTCAACAGATTGAGGTTGGCGTATGTATTGGAGGGCACCTAGAATTTTTATGCTTGGAAAGAAGGGATGGAAGTGGTCCTGCATGAAAACAAAGTATGGGAATATACTCAAATTAATATTTTAAAACTAACAACATCAAATGCAAAAGCACTTGCTTAGTGGAATAAAGACACAAAAAAATCTAGGAGGATTATTCTAAAGGGTGTAAAATCTCCTTTTGCAATGTGGAAAACTCTCACATATCTCTTCGAGAGCAACAATGATGCTAGGATATTGGAATTGAGAGATAAAATTAGGAGCACTCATATGCAGAAAAATGAAACCATTCCACATAGTTCGAGATGAACTTGGACGAGTCGGAGAAAATGTGTCATCATCCGAACTTTCAAGCTTAGCACTCCTTGTCCTTCTAAAATTTTGGCACATCTATCAGGATTCAGTTATTGGAAGAGAAAAGCTACCATATTGGGAGATACTTTGGATTGATTTAGTGCAGGAGGAGATCAAAAGAAACACTAGAGATGGTGTCACAACCAGAGCTAAGGATGAATAAAAATTTTCCTTTGGAGGGAAGGGATAAATCCAAGGGAAAGAAGGCCCAAGGAAAGCCATAATCCAACTAGAACCATGGAAAGAAGAAATACCTTAGAAAAATTAAATGTTTTCACTGCCATTAATATAGACATTATGCAACCAAGTTTCCACGCAATAAATCCAGGAAGAAGCCTGTAGGAGGTGATGCTATTGCATCATAATTCAAATTGGATTTCACCCTCATTTCATGCATGGAAAGTATTGTATGAAGCAGTGTATGGTACTTGGACTCTAGATCCTTTAAGGAGTTATTCAACGGCCTGAAGGAGAAGGAACTAAAATTACACATAGCGCTTGGAGACGATGAGTGGTATAGTACCCAAGGGATTGGTACTATCATCTTTAAGGGGGAGTCTGGATCCCATCTTCAGCTGAAAAATGTAATGTACATGCCTGGGCTGGAGAAAATTTTGATCTCTGTAGTTGTATTGGAGGAAAGAGGTTATGATGTGATTTTTAGTAAAGGGAAATGTTTTCTCAAGCATGTTGCTATTGGACAAGTAAAAAAAATTGTTGTTAGAGTGAAAAATCTCTACAAGCTAGAGGTAGATGCATGTGTTGCATTGAGCAACAAAGAAGAACATGTTGAGAGTCGAGATGTTGGATAAATCTGGCATAGGCACATGGGTCACCTACACAATGGAGCTTTTAAATCCATGCAACAAATCACCACATGATTTCCAAAATTCACCCTTGACCAACATGATGTTTGCAAGGGATGCACTATTGGAAAATATGTCAAAACCTCTTTATAGGGCCAAGATAGCATAGCTGGAGCCACCTTGGAGCGAGTCCAATCAGATGTGTGTGGACCATTTTCTACAGTCTCATTTGAAAAACACAAGTATTATGTAATTTTAATAAATGAATTTTCCCGCAAGTATTAGATCTATTTTTTGAAGAAGAAAGATGAAGTGTTTGAAAAATTTGTTGAATTCAAAGAATTGGTTGAAAATGAGACTGGTCATTAGATTAAATCCTTGATAAGTGATAATGGAGGATAATTTGTCTAATTCCTTCAAATATTTTTGTGCCAAGGAAGGCATTAGAAGAAAACTTATTGCACCCCGCAACTTAGAGAAAAATGGGGTGGGAGAGAGGAAAAACATAAGAATTGTAGGGGTTGCAAGAGAAATGTTGCATGATCGGGGACTACCACTATCTCTATGGGTAGAAGCATGAAATACAATAGTTTATTTGCAGAACCGAAGTCCTCACAAAATACTTGGCCCAGTCACACCCGAAGAAGCTTTCTCTGGGAGGACGCCAAATGTATCCCATTTTCGAATTTTAGGAGCTACAGTCTATTTTCATGTCTCTAAGGATAGCAGGAAAAAATTTGAGCATACAACTGAGATGTGGATCTTTGTAGGATACACAAAGACACCTCATATCTATCGAGTGTATTTTCCCGCACTTAGGATGATAATGATGAGGAGAGATGTCATATTTAATGAGGAGAAGGTTATGAAAATATCTATAGAGTGAGAGCTAAGTATTGCACCAAAGCTGAAGCTTCTAGCTCCAAAAGAGGAGCCTCATTCAGAGCCTCAAAATGTTGTGGAGTAGCAGAGAGGAGGCAAAGTGGAGGCACCCACTCAAACAAAATATTCCAAAGAGGGAAGGAAGAGAACTAAAGAGGCTGAAAAATTGGCGCAGTATGTACATGATCATGTGGGAGCTCCTACATCCTTGTGCAGGAAGAGGAGATCACCAGACATATGCACTGGGTACATGGCACTCATGACATAACTCATTGATTCCGATCCTTCTTCATTTGAGGGGGAATTTTCCCAACAAGTGTGGGTATATTCCATGGTGTAGGAGTATGACTCCATCATTAAGAAAAATATATGGGAGGTGGTGCCAAGACGATAGAAGAAGCCAATGGTTGGTTCCAGATGGATATACAAAGTGAAACATGTAGTTGATGGGAGTATCAAGAAGTATAAGGATATATTTATGGCCAAAGTATTCTCACATGTATATGTAGTTGATTATGAGGAGACATTTCCCCAATGGAAAGATTCTCTTCCATCATAACCATTCTAGCATTAGCTGTGCAAATGGCGTGGGAGATCCACCAGATGGATGTGAATATTTCCTTCCTTAATGTTGTGGTTGAGGAAGAGATTTACATAGAGAAGCTTAATTGGTTTGAGACATTTGACAAGGAGACACATGTGTGAAGACTCGAGAGATCCCTTTATGGTCTCAATCAAGCTCCCCATGCTTGGTACACTCAGATAGACACATATAACAGTGCATTGGGCTTCACCAATAGTGAATTAGATGCCAATCTCTACTACATTGTGGTGAATGGAAAATTTCTCATTCTATTCTTGTATGTAGATGACTTGATACTAAAATGGGATGAGAAGTTGATCCAGTCCTGTAAGGATTACCTTGCAAGAGAGTTCTAGATGAAGTACATGGGCTTGATGCACTACTTCCTTGGTTTGGAGGTGTGGTAGGAAGATGGAGAGATTTTTGTGGGTCAGGGGAAGTATACCTCTAAAATAATTCAGAGATTCCATATGCAAGACTACAAGCCTATGGACAGTCCTCTAGCTATCAACTGGAGGAAGGAGGATGATTCTAAAAGAGAGGAAGTAGATGCTACCATTATATAGACAGCTAGTGGGGTCATTGATGTATCTGGTGAACACAAGGCCTAACATATGTTATGCAGTTAATCAGTTGAGTCATTTTATGGTGAAGCCTACTAAGATTCACTGGAAATTAGCAAAACATGTGCTTAGATACCTCAAAGGCATAATATATTTTGGGCTATGGTACAGGAGGATTGATGGTGTGAAGCTCCAAGGTTTCACTTATGCAGATTGGGCAGGGATTTCATCATACAGGAAGAGAAATTTAGGAGCTATGTTCAACGTTGGGTCAAAAAATATTTCATGGTATAGCAAGAAACAAATATTTGTATCACTTAGCTTAGTAGAGGTTGAGTATATTTCTTCTATTCAAGGAGTTTTTGAGGCCATTTGGATGAGAAAAAATATTGTTGGTCTTTTCAGTCAGGGGATGGATCCTACTGTGATTTACTGTGATAATCAGAGTTGTATCAGACTCTCTGAAAATCCTGTATTTCATGACAAGTACAAGCACATTGATATCAGGTACCATCACTTGATATATTGTTTGTAAAGGAGAATCATGATGTTGCAATATATTCTCACGGAGGAGTAGGATGCATATTTTTGACAAAGGCATTGCCAAGAGGTAAATTTGAGTTTCGCAGGTGCAAGATAGGAGGTGGTGCATAACCATTTTCTTGCTAAGAGGGAGTGTTAAAATGTAGCAAGAAAATTCTTCATTTGTAATGCCCTTTTCTCCTATTTAAGTCAGTAATTTCAATTTATAGGCTAGAAGTAGAGTTGATTGCTAAAATTTAGCAATCCACTGGAGTTATTGTTATTTAAACTCAATTAAATGAGCTCTAGTCTTTAGTGGAGTCAGTAGGAGTTTAGTTGAGTAGTTATAACAATTGTTAACTCTCTGATCTCTGATTTAAATGATAAATTTACTAAAAGTAAACCCAATGATGCCCAAAATTAGAATTTCCTAACTAGAGTGGAGGAAAAGGCACATTATAATTATTAATTGTATACTAGTTGAGTGTATAGTGTTTTTGCATTGAGTAGGTGGTCAATTCATTCAGGATTTGCGCAAGGAAATAGGGAATTATCCTATTTTTTAGGGGTTAATTTCCTCCAAGATTTCACAAGGAAATAGGATGAATGTTGAGGCTTGAATTGGATTAGTGTTGGTCAGAGTAGGTCAATGACCAAAAGATCAAAATTATAGTGTCGGGTGTGCTTCAGGATTGAAGCAAGACATTTTAATTGATCCATATTCTCATTTGAATTAATGTAAAGTAGTGGAGGGGTTTTTCCCAGTTGGGTTCCCCTGTAATGTCATTGTGTTCCTTGTGATTCGATGGTTTCATATTATTGCATGTATTTCTATCGTGTGTTTTCATTTCCGCAAAATAGTTGAAGAAATTTTTTACTCTTGATTTCAGTTTGATTTAATTAGTAGTAGAAAATTTCTTGCAATTTCTACATAGTTTGGCCCTCACCTTGCAATGTCCACTCATTCCCTTGTTCTTGGACTCAAATATCTATTCCACTATTTTTATTTCTGCTCAGTGTTGTCTCCTATAAGTTATTTATTTGGTTTCTTTAGCTATGTTTTCTTTACTCAATCATAGCTATCGTAGAGATAATTGGGGTCATACTGTCCTTTTTTTGCTTTGTTGTTCAGGGTTGCATCTCGTTCCTATCATACGACCTAGACCCCTGCTCTAGCTAGTATGTCTAGTCTCTTGAGTCTTTATTTCCACCTGGACTCCCACCCTCTCGAGTCCTCACACCCTTCACCCCTGCCTTGTTAACTTGGTTGTGACTTCATTTCTTGAGTGGCACCTTTTGGCTCCTTACAACATCACTACTCCCGCTATTTCAACCTAAGCCACCTAGTTCATATTCATGTTTTAGTTTGACAATTTAAAGTTCAACAATAATTCAACAATATTTTTTTTTAATAAAAAATTGGTATTAAGTTTAACATAATATATATGTTTCTTTTATATATTATTAAAATATTATATTTTTATTATAACTATTTTTTAAATGTATAATTTTATATTTATATAATTTATTCCACGATGTCTTGGATAGACGGTGATCGGGTCCTCTGTTAAGGCACTCCTTGATGTGAAGACACTGGTTCAATTCCCCACCCCGATCGGGGTGATATATTGGACATGTTGAATATATAGTCCTGCAAACTTACAATTTTTTTTAATATAATTTAAGTGTTTATGGTATAAATTAAAATTAAGACACAAATATATATTAAAAAAAAATATTAACAACAAAATTTTAAGATTATAATATTTTTAATATGCATATATCTTCTTTTATATTTTTAACTTTTATGTTTTAATATATATATGTGTGTGTGTCTGTGTGTGTGTGTGTGTGTATTTCTTTTATATATTATCAAAATATTATATTTTTATTATAACTTTCTATAAATATATATTTTTAAATTTATATAATTTAAGTGTTTATGGTATAAATGAAAAATTAACACACATATATAAATAATAATAAATAATAACAAAAATTTAAGATTATAATATTTTTTAATATGCATGTTGTTGTAGCTCCTAGAGACAGCCTTGAGTTGCAAAAGACCAGTGGCTAGGAAATCTTGAAATCAGAGGTTAGATGTAGACAATTTTAAGGGTTTCTCTTACAAAATATGAATTAAGAAGATAATGATTGTGGTGGTTCATAAATGATGAAGACTTGGAGTTTGATTCATGTGAATTACCCTATACTGCGAGAGGGCTCAGGAGGTTGTATGGATCAGTGGCTTTTCAAATGGGCCAAGTTTGAAACAATGAGCAAAGGATTTCAAAATATGCAGAGGTGCTGAGAAGGAATGGAGGAACCGGTAAGAGACAGACTTAAAAGTCTTAAGAATCTGTCTCTCGTGAACTCAGAGGAAGCGGATGTAAGTGGAATGTGACAAACAATAGAGATTCGTGGAGCGCGAATTAAGGGGGCACAACAAGTTTAACACATGAGTGTTATTCATACACGAATTCACGAATAAAAATGCATACCACTAGCAGCTACAATACACGAATCATCAAAGCAACAGAACATTGAAATATGATTATGCATAAACAAGAGATTATTGATAAACAAGATAATACAGAGACACACTACTCTTGCTCCATCTAGAATCCAAATAAATAACGTTTTATATCATATTATGTTCAAAACAACTCTCCAAAATATGTGTCTCAGAGCATAAAGGGCACAATCATATAGAACTACAACAAAAATTCTCCAAAATTCAGAACCCTTCTTTCATCTCTGAACTCTCTACATATATAGTTCTCCTTGAGGATTTAAGATTGAATAAACTTTCATGATTGAACCACACATGTGAAAATAAAAATATCATAACCAAATTGCAGAGCGTGCATCGAGCAATCACTCCCGTAATCAGAAAATCAAAATAGAATCAGGTGAAATCAAGACTTCAACAACGAAACATCATAATCAAACAATGAAAGAAAAAACATATTTGGCCACAGAGGCCAAATCCTGGAATCTTCAAATGGGGAGGCGAGGAGTATCTATGAACAGGTGGGCATTCTGGCTTCCATCAGATGATTCCACATGTTGTCGAAAGCCTCCACTCCCTTATTCTCATGATTTCCATTAACCATTACGAAACGACCAGTTGTGTTGCATGTGCCTAGCTATTTAGCGGGGAGTTCTTGGAAAAAATGAATATACCATAGCTGCGTTTGTATCACAAAAAAACCATGTTGTGATAGACTTGCAAAACCGGAGACTGGGTTTCGGAGGGGGCCTGTCCGATTTGTGGTATTGGATGGGGGGGGGTGCGAAATAGATCATGAGCCATCGAATGTGTGATAGGGAGCGGAGATGAGGGGAAGATGACAAAGGTTTAGCGGTGGAGTTAGCGGGAGTAATGGCAGTAACAACCCCTTTTCCTTTATAATGGTGGAGCTGAAAGTGGGTCCTGCGGCATTAACACACAGTGGGATGGTTAACACTGAAAAGAGTGGGACAAAGGCCATGGGAGGGCCTTGATGACGTGGCAATGAGGGTGGCCCATTATTCTATCGCATATCGCAATCGGGAGTCAGTAGTTTGTTATTATGACAAACAGAGGGTAAAGGTTGCGATTTGCGATATCGCAAATCACAAAGAAAAGATTATCGCAGGTCAAACTCATATTGCAAATCGTAATTGGGAGTCAGGGATCAGGACAGGTAACAAGAATGAAGCAATGTGAAGTGCGATGCGAAAAGGTAAGTGTGTACCAATAAAGGTTTAGAGCAGAGAGAAATGAATTATGAATGATAAAGGTTTATGCGCAAAAGGTGAAAGGGGCTAAGGTTTTATCGCATCAGGGGTTTTGTGAAGGAGTGCAATGGTAACATGTATGGAGTTTTGCGATATGCGTTCGGCGATTGAAGAAGGGGCTCACAACAACGTTAAAAGCGAAGGTGATATTACATATACCATATGTGAAATATGATATATGTAACTATTTGCAGGATACGACCAATGGGTTCTGGATCATAATACTTGGACTCAAGTATCTATTCCACTATTTTTATTTCTGCTCAGTGTTGTCTCCTATAAGTTATTTATTTGGTTTCTTTAGCTCTATTTTCTTTACTCAATCATAAATATCGTAGAGATGATTGGGGTCATACTCTCCTTTTTTTTCTTTGTTTTTCAAGGTTTCCTCTCGTTCCTATCATACGACCTAGACCCCTGCTCTAGCTAGTATGTCTAGTCTCTTGAGTCTTTATTGCCACCTGGAATCCCACCCTCTCAAGTCCTCACACCCTTCACCCTTGCCTTGTTAACTTGGTTGTGACTTCCTTTCTTGAGTGGCACCTTTTAGCTCCTTACAACATCACTTCTCCCCCTATTTCAACCTAAGCCACCTAGTTTATATTCACGTTTTAGCTTGATAATTTAAAGTTCAACAATAAATCAACAATAAAAAATTTTAATAAAAAATTGGTATTTAGTTTAACATAATATATATGTTTCTTTTATATATTATTAAAATATTATATTTTTATTATAACTATTTATAAATGCATAATTTTAAATTTATATAATTTAGTTCACGACGTCTTGGATAGACGGTGATCGGGTGCTCTGTTAAGGCACTCCTTGATGTGAAGACACTGGTTCAATTCCCCGCCCCGATTGGGGTGATATATTGGACATGTTGAAGATTTAGTCATGCAAACTTACAATTTTTTTAATATAATTTAAGTGTTTATGGTATAAATTAAAATTAAGACACAAATATATATTAAAAGAAAAATATTAACAACAAAATTTTAAGATTAAATATTTTTAATATGCATATATCTTCTTTTGTATATTTAACTTTTATGTTTTAATATATATGTGTGTGTGTGTGTGTGTGTGTTTCTTTTATATATTATCAAAATATTATATTTTTATTACAGCTTTCTATAAATATACAATTTTAAATTTATATAATTTAAGTGTTTATGGTATAAATGAAAAATTAACACACATATATAAATAATAACAAAAATTTAAGATTATAGTATTTTTTAATATGCATGTTGTTGTAACTCCTAGAGACAGTCTTGAGTTGCAAAAGACCAGTGGCTAGGAAATCTTGAAATCAGAGGTTAGATGTAGACAATTTTAAGGGTTCCTCTGACAGAATATGGATTAAGAGGATAATGATTGTGGTGATTCAGGAATGATGAAGACTTTGGAGCTTGATTCATGTGAATTACCCTATATTTCAAGAGGGCTCAGGAGGCCGTATGGATCAGTGGCTTTTCAAATGGGCCAAGTCTGAAATAATGAGCAAAGGCTTTCAAAATATGCAGAGGTGCTGAGAATACATGGAGGAGGAACTCGTGAGAGATAGGCTTAAAAGTCTTAAGAATATGTCTCCCGTGAACTCAGAGGAAGCGGATGTAAGTGGAATGTGACCAACAATAGATATTCTTGGAGCGCGAATTAAGGGGGCACAACAAGTTTAACACATGAGAGTTATTCATACACAAATTCATGAATAAAAATGCATACCACTAGAAGCTATAATACACGAATCATCAAAGCAACAGAACATTGAAATATGATTATGCATAAACAGGAGATTACTGATAAACAAGAGAATACAGATACATACTACTCATTGCTCCATCTAAAATCCAAATAAACAACGTTTTATATCATATTATGTTCAAAACAACTCTCCCAAATATGTGTCTCAGAGCATAAAGAGCACAGTCATACAGAACTACAGCAAAAATTCTCCAAAATTCAGAACCCTTCTTTCATCTTTGAACTCTCTACATATAGAGTTCTCCTTGAGGGTTTATGATCGAATAAACTTTCATGATTTACCCACACATGTGAAAATCAAAATATCATAACCAAATCGTAGAGCATGCATCGAGCAATCACTCCCGTTATCAGAAAATCAAAATAGAATCAGGTGAAATCAAGACTTCAGCAGCGAAACATCATAATCAAACAATAAAAGAAACAACATAGTTGGCCACAAAGGCCAAATCCTAGAATCTTCAAATGGGCCGGCGAGGAGTAGCCGTGAACAGGTGGGCAGTCTAGCTTCCATCACATGATTCCACATGTCGTCGAAAGCCTCCACTCCCTTATTCTCATGATTTCCATTAACCATTACCAAATGACCAGTTGTGTTGCACGTGCCTAGCTATTTAGCAGGGAGTTCTTGGACAAACTGAACATACCATAGTTGCATTTGTATCGCAAAAAACCCATGTTGTGTTTGACTTGCAAAACCGGAGACTGGGTTTCGGAGGGGGCCTGTCCGGTTTGTGGTATTGGATTGGGGGGTGCGAAATAGATCATGAGCTGTTAGATGTGTGATAGGGAGCGGAGATGAGGGGAAGATGGCAAAGGTTTAGCAGTGATAGGACGTGTGGATAATGGAAGTAATGGTGAATTTAGCGAGAGTAATGGTGGTAACAACCCCTTTTCACTTATAATGGCAGAGCTAAAAGTGGGTCTCGTGGCATTAACACACAACAGGATGGTTAACACTGAAAAGAGCGGGACAAAGGCCGTGAGAGGGCTTTGATGACGTGGCAAGGATGTGGGGCCCATTATTATATCGCATATTTCAATCGGGAGGTAGGAGTTTTTTATTATGAGAAACAGAGGGTAAAGGCTATGATTTGAGATATCGCAAATCACAAAGAAAAGATTATTGCAGGTCAAACTCATATCGCAAATCGTAATCGAGATTCGGGGATGAGGACGAGTAACAAGAATGAAGCAATGTGAAGTGCGATGCAAGAAGGTAAGTGTGTACCAATAAAGGTTTAGAGCGGAGAGAAATGAATTATGAATGATAAAGTTTCATGCGCAAACGATGAAGGGGGCTAAGGTTTTATCGCATCGGGGGTTTTGTGAAGGAGTGCAACGGTAACATGTATGGAGTTTTGCGATATGTTATCGGCGATTGAAGAAGGGGCTCACACCAACGTTAAAAGCAGAGGTGATATTACATATACCATATGTGAAATATGATATATGTAACTATTTGCGAGATACAACCAATGGGTTCTGGATCATAACACTTGGACAACAGCTCTTTCCTCTTTTGAATGTGGGGTGTCCGCCTAACTTGTGCTTGAATTGCTTGGCCTTCACTTTAGCCATTCCCGCTCTTCATTTTCTTAACTATCCATATTTCCTTATTCATTCATAAAAGCCACAAGCCAACATTGGATCCATTGGGGATGATGCACTCATTCGAGTATGTCGATAACTCGCAGACCACTTGCTTGTGTTCTTCTTGATATGCCCAGGATCATCGTTAAAAACATTTTCAAGAAATTTTAATAAAAAACAAATCAAGAATTCATGTGAAAATAACAAATGGCATATATACAATTTGAGGATATGTACAATGGGTCGTCGTAGCCCGCTATCAGTGCTAGAAGTAAGGCTTGAGAAACTATCCATTGACAAGCATCTCGAGTTTGTCTCCTTCCAAGTTCTCCAACGCAAAGGTATTGTTGCCTTTGACCTCTGCCACCTTGAATGGACCAAACCAAAGGGGGTCAAACTTCCCATGTTTCCCTTTGTTGGACCGCCTGACATCCCATCACAGCACCAAACCCCCTGCTTGGATTTCCTTGTCTTTAGCTCTTTGGTCAAATAAGCCTTTCATATTTTCCTGGTACTCTGCTAGTCTGAGGCTTACTTGTTCCCGTGTTTTATTTAGTTCGACCAATTGGTTCATTCTTCTAATAAGGTCATTTGGCTCTTCCTCACTCTCTTGTAAGAATCGGGCCACAAGAAATGTGAGCTGAATAGGGAAGATTGTTGCTCTGTCGTACACCATCTCATAAGGGGACTTCCCTATGGATCTTTTAGTGGTGATGCGATTCAACCAGAGAGAAAACTTGAGCAGGGAATCCCAATTCTTTTGGTTTTTGTTGATGGTCTTTTTCAATATCCTCACTAGTGTCTTGTTAGATGACTCTGTTAGCCCGTTCCCCTGTGGGTAATATGTAGTGGAGTGCCCCAAAATGATATTATAATGCTGAAAGAAGTTCACGAACCTAGCTGACTTAAAAGCCTAGGAATTATCTGTTATGATTTTAGCCGAGAATCCAAACCTGGCTGTTATGTTTTCCTCCAAGAACTTGATCACCACCAAATCTGTGGCATTCCTTGCAGGCACGACCTCAACCCATTTAGTGAATTAATTCGTGGCGGTGAGGATCCATCGATGTTGGTTGCTAGAAGCTAGGTGAATCTCACCTATGAAGTCGATTCCCCATTGTTTGAACGACTCTTCAATATGAACTGGGATCAATGGAAGAGGTGTGAACCTTTGCTTTTCGGTGAATGTATGACACTTTTCGCAGGCCTGGATGCGAGCAGGTACGTCACCAAACAACTTGGGCCAAAAGAAGCCTGCTATCAGGATCTTGTGAGCAGTGGATCGCCAGCTGTAATGCCCACCACATATTCCTTCATGGAACTCTATCATCACTTCGTCTACCTCTTGCTCTGTTAAACATAGTAGTAAAATCCCAGCTGGGTCCCTCCAATATAGTCGCCCGTTTGCCACAGTATACTTTTGAGATTTTAACCTTAAAGTGCGATACTTGGTCTTGTCATAGTTAGGGGGGCACCTCAGGGTTAAAATTTAATCCACTATATATTTATACCATAAGGATAGAAGGTACTTTACATGTGTCTTTTGTGTGGAAGATTCTATGCCCTGATGTACACCTGTATCCTCACGTGCTTCTCCTCCTGTCATAGACATATTTATACCTAGAGCTTGACAGTTGGATTCAGACATAATTTTTTCTAGCCCTTTACCTTTGATGAGTTTGGTAGGATTTATATCCATCTCGTACTCCTGAATCTTACCTATCCATTTTCCCCTTTTTCCTTCACTATCGCCCTGCACCAGAATATCCTTCACTACTATAGTGGGTACGTAAGCTGTTATGACAGACTGTAACACATACAACTGAAATGCCTTAAGTGACTTGACCAGAGTGTATGCTTGCTTTTCCAAGATGTTATATTTTATTTCGGCATCTCAGAGGACTTGGCTGAAGAACACAATAGGTTGTTCATGCCCTTCATCATTTTTTTGTAGCAGCGCCGCAACTATTGTGTCAGGGGAGGCGAAAGAGAAAATCATGAATGGATTTCCATAATCTGGATCTGCCAGCACTAGAGCTTCCGAAAAGGCCTGCTTGATCCTGTTGAAAGAATCCCTGGATTGAGGAGTTCATTTCACTTCATTATTCTTCTTCACCATTTCGGTGATGTGATGATATCGACATAATTTGGTATGAACCTTCTGAGAAAATTTATTCTTCCCAGGAATACTTGTATTTCCTTTTTGTTTCTTGAAAGGGAAATTTTTTTTATCACCTCCTCCCGCTTTGGGTCAATATTTACCCCTTCTTTGGTTATTATATTCCCTAATAGCTTCCCTTATTCCAGGGAAAACATGGATTTTTTGGGGGTTAAGGGACAGACCTTACCTTTGAAAATTTTCAAAGGTTCTTCAAAGATGCTCTATATGCTCAGCGTCGCTCTTCGAGAAGACGGTGATGTCGTCGAGATAAATCATCACAAACCTATCCTGGTCTCCTATGAAAGAAATGTCCATCACAGGCTGGAATGTGGGGCCGACGTTTATCAGGTTGAAAGGCATTCGAGCGTACATGAAGGTTCCCCAAGGCATAGTGAACGTCGTCTTCTTTTGGTCTTCAAGGAGCACCGCCACCTGGTTATGTCCTAAGAAATCGTCCATCATGGACATGCAGGAGGATCCCACTAAATTTTGCAAGATGTGGTCCATCTTCAGGAGGGGATAATTTTCTTTGAGTGAGGCTCTGTTCAGATTTTGGAAATCCACATAAAGCCTGATTTCGTTGTTTTTCTTCCTCACAGGAACCAGGTTTTCCACCAATTCCGAGTACCTTAGAGGGATAATGATCTTTCCCTACAACAACTTCTTTATTTCCTTTCCAATAGCCGTGAGGAGAAAAGGATTAATCTACCTCATCTTTTGTTTATCAGGTTTGACATCTTCTTTGAGGGGTATCTTATGATTTATGACATCAGTGTCAAAAGTCTTCAGGTCCTGGTATGACCAAGCAAAAAACGTATTTGAAAGATCGAAAGAGCTTCCGGTACTGTCCTCGATATTCTTCAAGGAATCACTTCGATAACGTCACTACCTTCGGATCTTCCTCTATCCCAATATTCAAATCCTTAACTGGCTCGTCAAGGGTCGGTTTACTGGGGTTCACCAGGACGTTGTTTTTGTCAAATAGCCTTTCTAACGGCACAAGACCCTTGGGGATGACGTTTCCCTTTAATTGTAAAATGCGATGTCCTGCTAGTGTCTCCTCCCATCTAGTTTTTTGGCTCTTCGCTGTCATCTTCGACTGCTGAATCGATCACCAAATTTGAGAACTCTCCCACTGTCTCCATGAAGTGTTTGACCTGTTCTTCATCCTCGAAGACCTGCCAATGTTTTACGTTGTCCAGAATGGAGGGGCGATATCTCACTTCCACGTCGTATTTGAGCAACGAATTCTACGGAGGGTGGAAATTGCTAGCGGCCATAGCTAGCGAGTCGGCCATCTTGTTATTGTCCCTCGGCATGAATTGGATGTTGAAAGCCAAGAAGAAATTCTCAACCAAGTCCCACACCTCATTCTTGTAAGCTCAGAGCCGTGGGTGCTTAGTTCGACATTGATTCTTTACTTGCCTCACTATTAGCTCTGAATATCCAAACACCTTGAGATTTTGTATTTTCATATTCTGCGCTACCTGTAGTCCTAGAAACACGGCTTCATATTCGGCCACGTTGTTTGTGGCTTCAAATTCTAGCTTGAAGGAGAGATGCACTAAGCATCCTTTCGGCGATATCAGGAGTACCTCGGCTCCGTTTCCTTCTCGTGAATAAGCCCCATCAAACTGAAAGGTCCAAATCTTGTTCTCTACTCTGTTTATGGGATCCCCCTATCTTAGAGGACAAACCTCTGTTTCTTGCAGGAAATTTTCATTCTCCTCGAGCATAAGACAAGAGCCTTCACCCTCCTTACCATACATCAGAGAATTGGTTGAACCATCAACTTTGGTAACCATCTTTACAGACTTGGAATTTTTGTATAATCTTCTTTCCACCCCACCGAACACTAGGATAGTCCCGTAGGTGAGGTCGAGTTTTATTGACCCTCCAATCTTAGAACCCTAGGATCTGGACAACAACATTCCTAACCGGGTTAGGATATCAACTACAAAAATATCCATTACCACACTTTTGGCTGGAATCTGGGCTAAGTTCACTACCAGGTATTTTATCATACCCAAGCACTTCACCCTCTTGGAATGAAAAGAATACAGGTCTTTATAAGGCCTTGTAATTTGCAATCCCAATTTCTCCATGACAGACAAAGGCAACAGGTTATGTGAAGCCCTGGAATCCAACATGCAATTGTGTAATAGTAAGTCATGTATCACCATAGTCACATAGAACAGGGGTGTGGCTGAGTCCCGTTCTTCTACATGAGGTCCAAAAAACACCATGGGTAATTCTTCTTGGAGATTAAGGCTATCAGGTAGAGGCCTTACACCGTGGGGCTGCATAAATTGGGACACCTGAGCTTTGTATGAAGGTTGTTTCAGGAGCTCAATCAGGGGAACTGGGATCTTGACTTTATCTAATTCTTTCTAGAGGTTAAAGGTTGTGGGCGCATTTTCTACAATAGCTTCTTTGGATTGTTCTTTAGGATGGTTGGGCAGGTTCAATGTAATGTCCCTAATTTCCTGATTTTAAAAATAGGCAGTCAAAGGTTCTAAGGGTCACGTGGACCCCAGTGAAAATATTTATTGTGAATATATTTTATTAATTTAAATTAATAAAATTAAAAAATAATTAATGGTGCAAGGACTAGATAATGATTAGAGATCAGGGATTCAAATCCATGAGGATGGATAAGGATCATAAGACTTTCCCAGTTCTCCAAAAATCCTTGGAGGAAATAAATTAAATATAGTAATTTAGATTGGAGATAAAAATCTAAAAATCTATCCCAGTAAACAGGTAGTTACTGGGAAAAGGTGGAATAAAGCTATAAAGAGGAAAAGCTAGCTTTAAAGTACTTTTGTGGAAAAAACAAAAGGAAAGCCTAGACAAAAAGGAAAACAACATCCTGATTAACTAGATGCAGTTAAGGAAACAAGATGATGGGAAATAATGCTTAAATAAGCAGATCCAGCATACATAAGAGGTTGTCTATGGCTGGAGGATTTGATCTCTGCTTGGGGGGAGATAGGGAGAGAGAGCTCAAAGGTTGGGTGGAACCTAGTCTACCTTAAGTGGTATGCACCAGTTAATTTGATTTTAACTTATAATTTAGTGTTTTTATGAGTTTGCTGATGAAGTAAGATAGTATAGATATATATATGAACTTGTTGAAATCTGAATATGAGTCTATGTTGTGGAATTAATGTTAAGAAGAAATAATTGTGGAAGGTCTGTACATTGAACAAATTTGACTATAATAAATATAGTTTGTTCTGTATTGTTGTATAGACATAACTCTGAAGAGTACCAACTCTTAGAATGTCTAAACCTTGCGGAAGGATTACATCTGAGGTTAGGTGACTCTCAGGAAATTGTTGTTGGATTAATATTATTGTTTTAGTATTACTTTACAAATCAGTAAATTCCCTTTTGAGAACTAGTACAAAATCAAAACACTTATGCAAGACAAATAATTGAATACACATTACAGTCAAGAAAATGTCTATGTTGTAGTATACTCAAGCCAAATAAATTATAACTGAAATATATTAGACAAGAAGGGAGTTTTTTGTTTAGGATGAACTCAAAATTTAGGTTTGAATTATCTTACTATCTTAGCAATTTCATGAAATTCAATTTAGCGCTTAATGCATAAGGAACGTAATTATGTGGAATAGTGCATATTAAACTTAACCATTCAAGAAAATCCCAATAGTACTAGAATTGAGAAATAAAGTACTAGCCATCACACTATCATAGTAACAAGTCACAAGAAAGAATTTAGCAATTATGACCAACTATGAATTGCAGGCTAGAAACAAAGTAGGACTTCTGAGGTATAACATAAAGTCATTACAGATGAAATAAGTCATTTATCAATAGTACAGAGTTATGAAGATTAAGGAGATAAATCTCGAAAATTTACACAGTTCATAACCCAACTGGATAGTATCAATTTATACAAAATGCGAACTTTGTCTCCTGAAATATAAATGGAGGAATAATGTTGTAACTATACTAAGATAGTATAACAACAATTTCCAAAGTAGATGTTGGACCAACCTGAAGAGAAAAAGGGTCCCTTATTTTGTGTGAACAAAAAAGAATAAGAATAGTTGCAAATCCAGTCTTATGTAAGTAGTACTTGCATGAGAACTATGAATCAGTTCTGGGCAGAATTATAAGAACATAGGAAATAGAAATGAAGTTCAATATTCAAAAAGGGCTAGATAAATTACCTTAATGACGAGATAGAACGTCCCACCTGAAATGAAAAAAAGAAGATTGATTATTACAGAGAAATAATTACTGTACATTCTAAATAAAATAAACTCACAAATGAGGTAAAATTGTTATATCAGAGTATTAGAGGGTTATCAGTAGACATTCGACGTAAGAAGGAGAGCATCAACCCGATATAAGGGAGAGAAAAGAAAAACATCATACTAGTCTATTGAAGATTGAAATGTGGATAAAAAATTAAACCAAGAATGAATACAAGTATAAGTACGATGGGAATAAATCCATCGTATAATTAATCCAAGGAGAATACCAACTAGATAATAGTATTCATAGTAGGTTGGGGAAACATGATGTTTCTCTGTAGGGAGAGTGAGAAATCTATTGAGTGATAAAAAACCCCGACAAGGTTTCTAAACCGAGACGCAATGAAATTAAAGAGTATTTAAGAAAAATCTTCGTCTTGAGCCGACAGAGAAAACCAAATTGATAACAAAGTTACCTAAAGCAAAACGACTGTAAATTAAAACAAAAGTCATAAACGAGAGATTGTCGAGGCAAGAAATTACCCGTTGAGAAATCGTTGGTTCCGGATGGAAACAAAGGGTGAGTTGGGGTAACTCTGTTCTACCTCCTGCGTTCCCGAAAACATTGTTAGACCCTTGTGAGGTAACAGTGATAAAATTTGGGAATTTTAATGCGAAAAGAAAATTATAATTCGATGCAAAGAATGCAGTGAAGGCAGAATAAGAGTTCTGAAAAACCCCACATCAAAATGGAAAGAAGAATCCACGGAGGACTTCTACATAATCGTATTCATGGGGATCTCCTAAATAAATCTAATAGGAATCAGAAATTTGTAAATTACAAAATAAGAGTTTGAAAATGAAAGTAAAAACCCCAAGTATGAAAAAAAAAAAAATAATAATAATAATAATAATAATAATCAAATTGATAGTATGACTAGATGTAATTGGAAAATTATATCTAGACACAACAAAGCCTCCCAAAAGTAAATTGTATCTTACATCAAAAACTAGGGTTTCGTAAATGTTGTAGGGGAGACTGCCGACTGTACATATTAACTGAAAGGTGAATGAAGTATAGAAAATTTACCTAGAGTTTTGAAGGGTTGATAAACCTTACTGACCAGAAAAACATTTCGGGGATGAACGAAAACCATTGCTAGTATTTCTGGAAAAAGACATGAATGAGATTAGATGAAAACTAGAATTCTAGAACAGTCAATTCAAATCAAAACTAAGGAAAATAAACTTCGGGAAAATTATGAAATTATGATGTCTTACCTTGACCAGAGTGGAGGTAGTCTCTATGTATCCTTTCCTACAGTTGTCGGAGATAGTCTCCTTGGCCAGTAGAAGAATCGATAATGAAGTGGGTGCACAGTAAAGGAATGACGAGTCGACGTAGAATGGAATGCCTTCAACAGAGGAAAATGTTAATGAATAAAAAAAATGAAATCCTTATGGAGCTCCAAACCCTAACATTGATCCGATCCTAACCATCCACGCATCAGAGATCTGGAATGGAACAAAATTCCTGCGAATGGGAGGGTTTCGTCCGTAACTAGGTGAGCCATGTGATCTGGTACTGTGCATTAAGTATCAAGGGATCTTGAGGCAGATCATATACAGATGTCGATGTATGCATATACGGTGATGCCACCCAATTTAAACCACAGAAACCATCAATCCTCGAAGTCCACAATATCATTAATTCTGACTTCGTATTTAATGGGTAATACGAAGTAAAACTATAGAGTGCAAATAAGCATTAACATGGATGTGCTATATAGGCGGTGTCATCACATCAATAGTCCACGTAAAGTCCACGTTGGAAGGATTAATTATAGGAGGGGTATAAATATGTTACTTAGTGTTGAGTCCATTGTATAAGTTCGATGGGTAATTAATGTATGTTGGATGTAACATAAGATGTAAATACATATATGCTTATAATGAAACCCATAATAATATGTATATAATGTTAAAATTATATGTGTCAATTGCACTCCGTTAGAAAGAAGCTAGACCAAAATCAGCTCTTTAGTGATGAAATATATACACATTAGGGCAAGGTGTATATGGTGGAAGGGTGAGTAATATATTTTGGAGAGAAAGATTAATATAGAGATTTTATATGAGGGTGATAGTTAATACCCTTTTATAAATGAACCCTACTAAAGTGGGTTGGATTATAAATAAATATATCTATATGTGTCCGGATATATATATATATATATATATATATATATATATATATATAAATATGCATGCTAGCTTTTAAGATAAAGTTAGAATAGAGTATATATGGTGGGGAGGGAGTTATACTTAGAAAATACCTAATTTATTAGCATGGAATGGTAAATCATGACTTATAGTTAAAAGGGGGAAAATTAACTATTAGTATACAAATGTCCATGTAGAATAAACTTAGAATCTTATTGAGACTTTATAATTGGAGTATTAGTTCCAATTATTAGTATAGGGATAAATTTGAAGGAAGTAATTGTACATCAAAGTAAATTATTGATGGTAGGTGTACATCAGAAACTGACAAAAAATAATATGTTCATAGTATGAAAATGGAATTTGTACTATAAGTAGAAAAAAAAAATTGTTGCAATAGAGATGTCACATTCAAGGTTATAGATAGGGACTTCTCATTTTTGGGAGGATCAACTTCTTGCTTTGTGGAAGTGGATGCAGTGGCCTTGTGAGGGGCTGACACTTCTAATGCTTATTCCCTTTACTAGCAGGACTAAGAGGGGTTTGTTCTCTTGATATTGAGTCTTCATTTTGTTCTTGCACTCAGGTTCTCTTCCTAGAGTACCTGAGGTCATACTTCTTGTGGAGTTGAGCCTCAATGAAATCCACGAACTGTCTGTAGTAATTGTTAATATCTTGATCCTCTGGAGGGACTTACTTCTCTTCTTGCTCCCCTTGCAGGATGAGTTCACCCTCCTCATCATCAGAGTAAGTGAGGAATTGACTCTCTTGACTGTCTGTTACTTCCTCAGCCTATCCCTCCACTTCTCCCTCCAAGTATAGAGGAGGTTGAATGTTGTCTTGTTGTTCCTTCCTATCATGTTGCAACAACTGCAGAGGGGGCTTCCGATACTGAGAATTAAACCCTCAGTTAGGAATCATTTGGTTTGGATGAGGAGGGGAATTTTGGGTCTCCAATTCAAAATTAATCAGCTTATTGGAAAGGTTCTTTATTAACTTATTCATTTATTCAATTCTATACTCTTGTGATTCCCTCTTTTGATTTGAAGTAGAAGCCTCTTCTTTGTTCTTTCTTCTGGCTTAATATTCTGTCTTCCCCTTAAATTTACTAGTAGAAGCAAAGTTTAATTCTACGTCTAATGCATCAGTCTGTATCTGATCCAGAGATGTGGATTTTCTATCTCTTAGGGTGAACCCGAACTCTGGTTTGAAAGTTCCTGCGAAGACCACCTTAGCAGCTGCTTGGGGAGGCTTTATTTCAGCAGGAGGATTATTATAGAGCTTATTTAACCTCTTTATGAATTCTATTACATCCTCATTATGTCTCTTCTTTAGAGCATTGAACTCGGTGAGAACGTATCCATGGTCCCTCTTTTCTCCCCATTTTAATGTGAATAAAATTCCCATTTCTTCCCAAGTGTGGATTGTGTTATCGGCAAGAGACTTGAACCACTTCCGAGCTTCTCCATCCAAGGATTGGAAGAAAATCCTTAACACCACATCTAAGTGTTCTACATTCACATTCTCAGCAAAAGCAAAGAAGCTTTCAATATGTCTCTGCACCGAAGTATTATCTTCCCCGGTGAACCGAGACAGGAGCTTGAGATAATCTTGTGGCATGTCATTGAGTAATTGAGGTAGAGCCAGTGGAGCATACTTTTTCAGGAGGAAGCCAGGTAAAACCATGAGGGGCAGTGGTGGTAGTTTATGAGGATGAGTTGGCTGAGGTATAATAGGTATGTGGTGAGTAGAGGTTTGAGTATTTTCCTGTAGAAAGATTTCGAGTTTTTTAACTTCTTTAACTTCTTCCGCCTCGGGAGTAGGGTGCAAGGGAGGTAGATAAGTATCACTGGATTCGACTTCATATTTTATCACTGAACTGACTAAATCAGAGGCTTCTAGAGGATACTCAAGTACATGGTCTGTGAAACAAGGGCCATAGATTTCAGCTTTCTGAGATGAGGAAGGAAAATATTCTACAGAAAATGAGGATATCTTAGCCTGGCTTGGTTGATTTTCCTTCCAGATTCTCTTAAATATGATCTTCTCGGGATAAGATACAGAAGGGGTTTTCAACTGGGAAGTATCCGATCGAGTACGAGGCCTTCTGTAAGCTAATATTACAATTGATTTGAACCTTGATAATAGTGGAGTCGCCAAGGTGAGGGCTATGCAACTCTCAACCCTTCGTGCTCACCTGATTGAATGGTGAAGATAATGTCGTATCCCAGGGAAAATATTTTCTAATTCGTTCCCCAAAAACGATGCCAAAAAGATGTTGTAGCTCCTAGAGACAACCTTGAGTTGCAAAATACCAGTGCCTAGGGCATCTTGAAATCAGAGGTTATATGTAGACAATTTTAAGGGTGCCTATGACAGAATATGGATTAAGAGGATAATGATTTTAGTGGTTTAGGAATGATGAAGACTTTGGAGTTTGATTCATGTGAATTTCTCTATACTGTGAAAGGGCTCAGGAGGCTGTGTGGCTCGGTGGCTTTTCAAATGGGACAAGTTTGAAACAATGAGCAGAGGCGTTCAAAATATGCAGAGGTGCTGAGAAGGAACGAAGGAGGAACCCGCTAGAGATAGGCTTAAAAGTCTTAATAATTTGTCTCCCGTGAACTCAGAGGAACCCGCTAGAGATAGGCTTAAAAGTCTTAATAATTTGTCTCCCGTGAACTCAGAGGAAGCAGATGTAAGTGGAATGTGACCAACAATAGAGATTTGTGGAGTGCAAATTAAGGGTGCACAACAAGTTTAACACATGACCATTATTCATACACGAATTCATGAATCAAAATGCATACCACCAGCAGCTGCAATACATGAATCATCAAATCAGGAGAACATTGAAAGATGATTATACATAAATAGGAGATTACTGATAAACAAGAGATTATAGATACATACTACTCATTTCTCCATCTAGAATCCAAATAAACAACGTTTTATATCATATTATGTTCAAAACAACTCTCCAAAATATGTGTCTCAAAGCATAAAGAGCACAGTCATACAAAACTACATAAAAAATTCTCCAAAATTCAGAACCCTTCTTTCATCTCTGAACTCTCTACATATAGAGATCTCCTTGAGGGTTTACGATCAAATAAACTTTTATGATCGACCCACACATGTGAAAATCAGAATATCATAACCAAATCGTAGAGCGTGCATCGAGCAATCACTCCCGTAATTAGAAAATCAAAACAGAATCAGGTGAAATCGAGACTTCAAGTGGGGCCTGTGGCATTAACACATAGCAGGATGGTTAACACTAAAAAGAGCAGGACAAAGGTTGTGGGAGGGCTTTGATGATGTGGCAAGGAGTTGGGGCCCATTATTATATCGCATATCACAATCATGAGTCGGGAGTTTGTTATTATGAGAAATGGGGGGTAAAGGTTGCGATTTGCGATTTGCGATATCGCAAATCGCAAATTCAAAGATTATCGCAGGTCAAACTCATATCACAAATCGCAATCAGGAGTCAGGGATCAGGATGGGTAACAAGAATGAAGAAATGTGAAGTGAGATGCGAAAAGGTAAGTGTGTACCAATAAAGGTTTAGAGCAGAGAGAAATGAATTATGAATGACAAAGTTTCATGTGCAAAAGTTGAAGAGGGCTAAGGTTTTATCGCATTGGGGGTTTTTCAAAGGAGTGCAATGGTAACATATATGGATTTTTGCGATATGTGATCGACGATTGAAGAAGGGGCTCACATAAACGTTAAAAGCGGAGGTGATATTACATATACCGTATGTGAAATATGATATATGTAACGGTTTGCGGGATATGGCCAATGGGTTCTGGATCATAACACTTGGACAACAACTCTTTCCTCTTTTGACTACAGGGTGTCCACCCGACCTGTGCTTGAATTGTTTGGCCTTCACTTTAGCCATTCTCACTCTTCATTTTCTTATCTCCCCATTTTGCCTTATTCGTTCATAAAAACCACAAGCCAACACATGTGATTTATTTAATATATTTAACTTTTATATTTTATTGAAATATTACACTTCTATTACAATTGTTTATAACTATAGAAATTTATATAATTTGAGAGTGTATAGTTTAAATAATATATATATATATATATATATATATAACAACAACAATTTTTTTTAAAGTTGATAGAAATTGTATTAACTAGAAAACAAGAGATACATCAACAATTCCTACTGTGATTTGTCACTAGGGAAACCATACCAACGATGGAAGAAAAATATTTTTTCTCCTAAAACAGTGTTATATACTTCAATGCTAGCTCTATACTCGTTATATAAACTAGAGTCCAAATAGAACCTATAGTTCAGATTAACAAAATGTTCCCAGATATAAAAAAGTATAGTATAGTTGAAGCTAAAAAATAACAGCTCAATTTGAACCAAAGAGTAATGAGTGAGGGAAACCTGAAAACCCAAGGTTGCCTTCCTCGTCAACCAAGTCCCCACAGAGAACGCCAAAGCCCAATTCCTCCACTTCCACAATAGTTTGTATCTTCTTGTTACCCTGTGCGAGCCAGACCACAAGCTTTGGTTGAAAGCATAAGCATGAGTCTAGGGCCTTCCCCAAATCTTGAAGTATCCAAAGTGGAAACAATTTCGATGCTCCCTCCTCCTCTAATAGGAAAAAACCAACACAATTGCTAAAATGTGAAAAACCCTAACCATCTTCAATAGAGAGATTGTCTGATTGAATGTCATATGGTAAGGGATTGGTAGATCGCTCGAGTGAGCCCAAGTCCATTAAAGTGGATTATGAGTTGGGAGACTTTGTGTCTCTGCCTCCCTCCCTAATGTGGTTCGTTGACGGTGGAGTGCCTTGCCATAAATTCCATTGACATTTTTAGCATAGATATCACCCTAAGCGGGGGAAATAACAACAAAATTTAAGGATGAAAATATTTTTTAATTTACATATTTTTTTATATTTTATATTTTATATTTTATCGAAATATTACACTTATATTTTAAGTGTATATGTATATATATATATATATATATATATATATATATATATATATATATATATATATATATATATATATATATATATATATATATATATATATATTAAGCGAGTATTGTATAAATAAAAAATTAACATATCAAAATCGTGAAAATAAAGATTAAAAAAAATAAAAATTAAAAGTATTATTTAAAAAAATTGTGTTCTATGTAAAGTAACAACACAACTCCCAACATGCTCCTAAAGTTAAATTAACTCATATTGGTCTCTCCCTCATTGTCAAGTTTGAGATTTATAGATAAAATATTGTTTTTTTTTCTCCATAAGTCTAGATTCTATTATATAATACAAAAAGTACAAAGAAGTATAGTCCAAATTCTAGATCGGGATTGCTGAGCTAGCCAACCCTAGTGGGAAAGAGATAATTCAAAAAATAAAAATGGGGCTACCCCTTTGGGGGAAACCATCCCATAAAGAAATCCATAGAACATAGAGAGAGCTGACCCTAATGGGGAAACCAACCTTAAACCGAAAATCCTAGAAGCTAAGTCTGTTGTGCAGAATGAAAATAAACATGGATACTATAGTAAAGCTAGAAAAAACTGGAGAAAGAGGAAACATGGCACTACACATTATGGTCCTTCATGTAGAAATTAGTATACATTAAGCATGCATACATCCACATTCCCCTGATCTCACAATATTTAACTTCTTGCAAAATACATAATCATTCCACTATTAATCTTTTGCGGAAAATTAATTGCACACACATGTGAAGCATAAATAAAAACAATCGCACATAACACAGTTGTTTAATGGGGAAAGCCTGAAGCTGAAAACCCCAACTATCATATATTATGTATCATGGAGATCATGTAACAATCCTCATAAAAAGCTTAGTACATCAAGCTCTCAGTACAATACAATCATCACACACTAATCAGGAAAAATCTGCAAATCCATGCACCGATCTTTGCCCTCCTGCTATCCTGCCTCCACTGCGCAATCCCTGCTGAAGAATAGATCTAAATGAATTCGAATTACACTTGCCTTGATTTTTCAATCCTCATTGGCAACTCCAATGTGTGTGTGATGCAATCAATGCATCACTATAGTCACAACAGATAGTCCATCTTGCCCTTTCACCTATCTATCCACTGGGTCACCACTGGAACTGACATGTAGTGTAGTTAAATGTTGTATTTTTCAGTTGATTAATGAGTTATTATTTTTGAATTAATTCACTCCACTCTCACTAGTGTATCATTCAGTTAGACTAGATACAACTAGCTCAACTGAGTCTAACTGAGTTAAATTGAATACAACTCCATGAACTACTCTTCCAACTCTGTCATAACTTTGCCACTTGAGTTCTAACTGAGTCCTCCATGCATGAACCACCAGTTTCCCTTGGGAATTGCGTAATTCCCTCAGCCCACTGATTTTCCAAATCTGTGCATTGAAACTAAGTGCTCCAAGAGAATAACTTGTTGTTTATTGTCGGATTATTATTAAGAGCTAATGATAATCGACACCTCTATTTTTAGATCAACGATCTATAAATAGGCTTTGCCAAATATTCTAAAAATAGAATTTCATCTATTTTTCCAACTTGATCAACCATCCACAAATAGCATCCTGCAACTTCTAAAATATGATCACCATGTCTAAAAATATACATAGTCTAAAAATAGACTTGCGCCAAAAATAGCTTGCGGGCCCACTTAGTGAAGGCAACTCTTTTCACTAAGCTCATCATCTTGTTGAATCTCAACACTCCCTCTCAACAAGATAGGGATTATCCTTCACCCCTATCCTACCTCTATGGTATTCGAATTTAATCTTGGTGAGTGCCTTCATCAGAATATCTACATCTTGATCCTCCGTAGGAATGTACTGAAGCAACATGATCTTCCGTTGCACACAATCTCTGATATGATGATACCGGATATCAATATGTTTAGATATATCATGAAACACAAGATTAACCAAGAGTTTAATGCAACTCTGATTATCACAATGTATCACTGTAGGATCTAAATGTGAACCGAACAAACCAACCAGGATCTTCCTCATCCAGATAGCCTCACATGCAGCTTGACTTGTTGTTATGTATTCTACTTCCGCTGAACTGAGTGCCACGGATATTTGTTTCCTGCTGTACCAAGAAACTATCATAGATCCGATACTGAAAATCCCTCCTGATGTGCTCTTTCTGTCTGTTGGGCTTCCTGTCCAATCTGCATCCATGAATCCATGCAACTTCACTTCATCTGTATGTATGTACCATAAACCATACTCAGATGTGCCCTTGAGATATCTCAGGACATGCTTGCCTGCCTTCCAAAAGAGCTTGGTAGGCTTAACCATCGCTTGTGAAAGCTGGTTCACCGCATAGCATATATCTGATCTTGTATTGACTAAATACATGAGTGAACCCACCAACTGTCAATAAATAGTGGCATCCACTACCTCTGCCGATGTAGCATCCTCTTTCCTCCAATTTCCTGGAAGAGGAGTGTCGATAGGCTTGCAGCCTTGCATGTGAAACTTCTCCAGTATCTCCTGGGCATACTTTCCTTGAGACACAAACATTTCACCTTCCTGCTGCCATATTTCCAATCCAAGGAAATAATGAAGGAGCCCAAATCCTTCATCTCAAACTCCTTTGCAATATCTGCCTTGCATGAGTGTATCAACTGCTCATCACACGTTAGTATTAAATCATCAACATAAAGAACAATGATTAAAAGCTTACCCTCCACCACAATTTGGTATAGGTTTTCATCCACCTCACTCTTGGTGAAGCCAAGTCCAATGAAATAGTTGTCGATCTGAGTGTACCAAGCATGTGGTGCTTGTTTCAGCCCATAAAGTGTTCTTTTGAGCCTGCACACATGCGACTCGGTGCTGAAGATCACAAATCCTTCAAGTTGCTCAATGTACAGCTCTTCCTCAATGATCCCATTAAGGAACGCAGTCTTCACATCCATCTGATGAATGTGCCAACCCATCTGCGCTGAGAGAGCAAGGATGGTCCGTATGGAAGAATACCGTGCGACAGGTGCAAAGGTTTCTTCATATTCAATCCCCTCAATCTGTGAGAAGCCCTGGGCAACAAATCTTGCCTTATACTTCTCGACACTCCCATCAACAGCTTGCTTTACCTTGTAGATCCATCTTGATCCTACAACTAATTTTCCCACCGGCCTTGGAACAATCTCCCAAGCATTGTTTCTGACAATGGAGTCATACTCCTCCACCATGGCATCTACCCACGTGAGCTTCTGCACTGCTTCTTCAAAATAATATGGCTCTGTCATGATACACTTGATCATAAGAGCCATGTATCCAGTAAATCGATCAGGTGACTGCCTCTGTCTGCGTTGTGATGTAGGGACTCCTACATTCTGTGCCACATCAAACTTTAGTCTCTCAGCTTCTGTGGTACACTTTCTGCCTTGTCTGATGTTTGGTTCTACATGAGTGGACTCCTCCACTCCATGAATCTCCTCCTGCGGCGGATTCACATCTAGAGGCTCATCTTTGGGAACAAGAAGTTCCTCTTCTGCATGCAAGTGTAGCTCCCTCTCAAGCGACAACTTCATGGCTTTCATCTCATTGAATTTTATATCTCATCGCACCACAGTCATCTGACTATCTGGCAAATACACACAATAATTATGGGGTGTTTCTGTGTACCCCACAAATATCCCAACTTCTGCAATCGGCTCCAACTTATTCCTGGTGTCCTTGTTCACATGAATGTAAACAGATGAGCCAAAAATATTCAAATGAGAAATATCAGGCTTCTTACCAGTAAAAGCTTCTTCAGGTGTACTCGTGCCAAGTACTCTTTGAGGACAATGGTTTTGCACATAAACCGCAGTGTTGCATGCTTCGGCCTACAAATGCATCGATAGGCCCTGGTCATGCAACATCGCTCGTGAAGCACCCACGATTTTTCTGTTCTTCCTCTCCGTGACCCCATTATGTTGTGGGTTATGAGGCCCTATGAGTTCTCTTCGAATTCCTTCTTTGCTACAGAAGTCTTTGAATTCGCCCGAGATGTATTCACCACCATTATTGCTCCGTAGAGCTTTCACTTGCTTCCCCGACTCCTTCTCCACCAATTCTTTGAACTCACAGAACTTTGAGAACGTTTCACTCTTCTTCTGCATGAATAAGATCCAGCATCTACGAGAATATTCATCAACAAATATAACATAATACCTGTGTTTTGTTGTTGAAGCAACCGAGAAAGGTCCACACACGTCTATGTGAATTCTCTCCAGGATCACCGAAGCACGGTTATCCTTCTCATGAAAGGTGTTCTTCACAAACTTACCCATATTACATCCCTTGCACTGATCTGACTGCGCAAGAGTACTCTTGGGAAGTCCAATAGAAATCTGCTGCAAAATATTCAAGGCGCCATGGTGAAGATGGCCCAATCTCCTGTGCCATAATTCGCCCTCATCCCAGCTCACCACTTCTTCTGCTTTGCCCACCATTACAGCGCAGCCATCTACCTCCAGCTTGTAGATATTCTTAATTTGAACCCCTATCTTCTTGGTTTGACCCGTTGTTTTATGTCGAAGGAAGGATTTTCCCTCACTGAAAACAACATCATAACCTTTGTCTTCTAGCATTGCGACTGAGACCAAGTTCTTCTTCAGACTTGGAAAATGGATAACATCCTTCAACAAGAATGGATTACCAAACTCCCTCTCAAAGGTAATGGTCCCAATTCCAGTCACACTGTACCAACCATCGTTTCCCATCTCTATATGCATCTGGAGGTCCTTCTCCTCCAAGTCACTAAACAACTCCTTGTCTCCCGTCATATGGAAAGACGCACCACTATCAAGATACCACACCGATCCCATTGCGCTTGAAACCAAGCATGCGATCAAAGAGAAATAAAGTTCAAATTGTGAGGCTAAGGCCTCTCCAGCTGTAGCTCCAGTAGCCTTCTTGTTCTTCTTCTTCTGTGGGCAGTTAGTGGCGTAATGCCCATGTTCGTGACAAATCCCACTTCTTGCCTTTAGCATCGGATTTTGAAGGAAATTTCTTCCCCTTCCCTTTCCTTTCTTTGGCAGCCAAAGCGCAATTCTCTTCATCTTCTTTCTTTGATGAAGAGCCATCCCTAGTACCCCACCTTATCTCCTCCTGCACAAGATCTGACCAAAGTCGCTCCCATCCCGGCAGTTTCTCCCGTCCATTGACAGAGTCTTCGTAGCTATGCCAAATCTTTGGAAGCCCAAGGAGAGCCAAGCTCACCAATTCTTCATCATCAACAGTAACCCCTACACTTCCCATTTCATCCTTGCGGTGGACAAACTTCGTGAGGTATTTTGGAATACTGTCACCCTTCTCCATTTTTATTTTTCTGAGCTTGTCTTTAAGCGCCAAGTTCCTCTAGTCGCTTATGCTTTGGAACAAATCTGTCAAATCCTTCCACATTAAGAATGGAGTGGCTTTCCCATGAAGGCTGGACACAATATGGTCCTTCACACCTTCCAACAGAATTCTTCTTGTCTTTGCTGTCTTCTTTTGCCATGCGTCAAGTAATGCAGCATCGCTAGATGCCGGCTTAGGAACATCACTATCGATGAACTCCTTTAGTCCATTATCCTCCAGCACTGCCTCCATCATGTCCTTCCAGGCTGTGTAATTTGAGCTGCCATCAAGGTCATACTCCAATCGTAACCCATTGAAAGACATTTCAATAGACATTTCAATGTATACTCAACTTCTGCACCAAGAATCTTCTGTAGCAAATTCGAATTGTCCACCAGCACAAACTCACCAATTCTTCACAATTGCAATCTTCAAGAATAAAAAATGCTCCGATACCATGTAGAAATTAGTATACATTAAGCATGCATACATCCATATTCCCCTGATCTCACAATATTTAACTTCTTGCAAAATACATAATCATTCCACTGTTAATCTTTTGCGGAAAATTAATTGCATACACATGTGAAGCATAAATAAAAGCAATCGCCCATAACACAGTTGTTTAACGCGAAAGGATGAAGCTGAAAACCCCAAATATCATATATTATGTATCATGTAGATTGTTGTCCAATCTTTAACATTATTCATGGGTGTATTAAAAGGCTGACAACCCATGTATTAAACTTTGTATCAAAGGGCGAAATATCTCAAAAGTGGGTCTAAAGGAGACAAGGTAATGAAAGCCACGTGCGTTAAAGACGATGGGGAATTAACACAAAAAGGATGGAGTGTAAAGCCAAAAGGCTAACAGGAAATATAAAAGGCCACGAAACGCGACACTAAACGCAAAACCTATGTATTGAAAGAAAATGCCGCCACGTGAAGATGCACGAGGGAAATTCCGAGGGGGTCGAGTAGCGAGGGAAGGAAGAGACCCGTACCCCCGCGGAATTGTGAACGCACGGCGTAGTGGGGACTCAATGTTAGAAGAAGGTGACAGGAATATGCCACGTGGTGGTGACGTGGCGGATCGAAAGGTGAACCCTCATGATGGGTAGGTTATGTATTTAATCTGCATAAGGGCTCATATGTTATACAACGCATACGGTAAAAAGGTAAGGTAAAGTCCTTTAGGTCAGCTGGTACTGAGACTCGTACTAGTATTAAACCCGGCACGAGGCACCCACCTGTACTCTGACACACCCAATCCTCATGCGCCGCGTGCCTCACTGTCAGTGTCCTTAGGACACTTGCCTTCATTCGTTTTACCCATCCGTCTTTTTACCTCAAATTACCCAGTCCAGAGATAACATTCCCTCCGTATTTCACTCCAGTAAAAGGTCACAGGTTCCCGTATACGGCATATAACAAGTAGGAAAGAGCGCCTGGTCTACCCCAATCATTGTCAGAGTTCCCTGCATCGCTTTCCCAAGCAGACTTACCTCCCGTTCAGGTATTCCATTATTCATTCTCCCTCTGTTTTCCTTTCTCTTTTTCAAATTTTTGAATGTCGGCCATGGGAAGGGTAACGCCAAAGAAGAGTGAACCAAAAACCCCCCAGGTCCGTGAATCTAGGAATCCCCCCTGTTTTGATCCTCTCCTTGACTTGAAAGCTGGTATCTGCGACCCTAAATACCCATTCGACATCCGCAGCATTAAACCCTTGCTTTTCAGTCGCTATCTTAAGAACACAGACCGTTACCGGGTAGTCGTGTCGGGCCTATACCATCAAATTGCCCCTCAAGTTCATTCGGTGGTTGATTTCATCACCTGGCTTAGAGATGTTTTCGACGAGCATTGGGGCACCTTCACTTCCCCTCAGGGGAATAGGGTTCTTTCCCTTTCTCCCGATGTTATCAAGCAAGCCCTCCGCTTCCCTACCAGCGCCACATATGTTAGTTTCAAGGATGCGGCCTTGGCAGCCTAGTTTATCAAACAGCCACGGGAGGCCCGGCGAGCCTTCATTTCCTCTATAACCGTCGACCAGGCTACTTCTCTTCCCACTGTAGAGCCGTTCCCATTAAGTCTGTTCGTTGAAGAGGTTTGGCCCATTCTCTCTCTGATTGCTGGCCTTTTGGGGGTAGGGAGTCCGGAAGACATTTCCACGGTGTGCGTTCATTTTTTATGGCTCATGTTCCAAAAAGGGGTAGTTTTAGATATTCCGAGTTTCCTCTCCTCAACCCTTCGAACCCAATTCCAGGAGCTTCCACAAACCCGTCAGTTCTGTTTTTGTTCAATGGTTTTTTATCTCTTCTTGTACCATCACGCCGATAAGTTTGAGGGCTTGGGGTTAGACAAAGTTTATCTTGAGAATTCCCAACCCAGACCAGTCTTCGACTGGAATTTCTCTGTGCGTCAATTACCTAAGGGGGAGGGTTACTCCAGTTTTGTGAATAGTTTTATGTCTATTGCCTATACCATCATTCATGACTCGCCTTCCCCTAGGGTCTTTCCAGAAATGAAAAGCTGGATGCAAGCTGGAAAATCCCAAACTACTGGAGATTGGTTTCTTTTCGAGGACTACACTGAAATTTGGGTATATGGAGCCGAAGTTGCCCCCTACTGGCTGCCAGTGTTTCCTGTCCGATGAGTTTATGCACTTGAATACATCCGGCAAGCCCTCAAGGCCGATCAACTCCATTTTGTTCCTGCCAAGAAGGGCTACATCTTAAGGCTTCCCATTGAAATCGGCCCCTTCGTGGTAAACTTGAGACATGCCCTCCCGATCGTTGAGAAAATGCTGCAAGGTCTGGACCTAAGGCTGGGAAAAAGTTGGGCTTATGACCCTCGAGAAATTATCTAGAACAAAAGGAAAAGGAACAGGTCTGCACCCTACATGCATGAGCCGAGGCCATTTATGGAATGGAGGGCTAACCTCGAAATTTGGCCCTTGTTTTCGCAGATGGAGATAGATTCATCTGCTACAAGGGAGGAAGAGAATGTCAATAGAGGCACAGGTGAAGAAGGAGGAGAAGAAGCAGGTACTTCAAGGGCAGTGCCTCCTCCCAAAAGACAAAGAATAGCCTCCAGTGAGGCAGAAGTCATAGGGGAGGAGCAACTGCTGGAACCCTTCACGGTGTATTGTAAATTGGATAAAGGCAAGGCCGGGATAATGGTGCTAAGAGACAGTACCACTTCTTCTGATTTCACAGAGGTCACATAGGCTATCATAGAGCATACTTCGCCCAGGGAAATTGAAAGGGATCAGGCGAATAAAGTGATCCGTGACAAGTACAAAGCTGAGCTGGGGGGATATGTTGAGAAGTATCATACTAGGCTCTCCGCCTCCATCAACGCAGACACCGAAAGCCTGGTATTGTCTATGGAAGAAGCTATCTTGGATCCTAATTCTGATGTCCCTAGCTATCGGGTGCTCGAGTTTGCCATCGACATGAAGAAGGTACCAGCCAACGACATGTGCAACCTGCTCCAAATGGTATGCAGGACAAAGATGAACCGATGTGTCACCCTCATGCCGAAGAACAGACAAAAAGATGACTGGGGTCCTGCGTTACCCCATGATAAATTTCAACAAGTTAGTTGCCACACTGCAGTAACTGTGTGCGGCTTCCCAGAAGACCGATCAAGGGAAAGATACTGGGAAACAAATACCCAGGAATCTCTCTCGATTGAACAACTGTAGAAGGAAGCGTACCTGGAAAACATAGTTCGTATACTTAGCTACCCGCCATGTCCGGGGATGGGCTGAACTGGTGCAAGTGGAGCGAGAGAAAGTAGAACTGTCCGCTAGGCTATCAAAAGAAAGGGAGGAGAAAGAAAAGATGGCTGAAACAATCAACGTGCTACAGAATAAGGCAACAGAGTTGCAAGCTAGATGGGACTCACACAGCTGCCAGCCGACTGTGGTGTCGAGTGGAACTAGCTCATTGTCTGAGCAATTGTCCGCAGCAAGAGCTGAGAATGAGATATTGGAAAAGAAAGCGTCTACAACAAGGCAAAGGATCACGAACCTGGAAAACTCTCTGGCTGAGAACACCAAAATAGTCGAAGGGTTGCAGAGAGAAATAGAACAGGAAAAGAAGACAACGGCAGATCAACAAAAAACTATTGCCGACATGAGAAGCTGTGCAAAGGGAAATCTCACCCTCCTTGAGGCTAGGAGTATAATCTGGTTTGATATAATCTCAGCTGTGACTGATCAATGGGGCTTCTTAAGGACGATGGGGGAGCATAAGTCTGCTATACCATATCTCAGTAGGAAACTGCAGGAGGCAGACCTTGATCTGTCTAACAGGGCCCAACATTCCAAAGAGTACATTTCGTTCCTCAACGAGCTGGGATCAGACGACATGGAGAAGCACGGTATTCCTACCCAATTCACTGAGGCTATTGAGTGTCGCAAAATTATCAACAAAGAGATGGCCCGAGTCACAGCTTCGAGATCTCTCCAACAGGTGGTCGCCAACGTTGGACGATTCGACGAGGTATGGGGTGAGATCATGACAGCTGGACTCCCTTCCTGCTGGGACCCGACCACCCCTGCCATGATCTTGCCTTTGGCCCAATACAAAACACACTTGCAAGAATAAAGAGACCGGACTGACCTTCAGATGGGTAAAGCAGCTCAGCTCAAAGCCGACACGATTGTTTCATCCCTGCGAAAAGAGTTCAACCTTCTCCACTTGATTAAACACAAGCTTCCTACTGGGGCAGGTTTCCACGCCCTCACTGAGGCCTTTGTAAAAGTGGAGGGGTTCTCAGCAATGCCCAAACCAGCAACGGATAGTCAGCAGAGGTGCACGCAGTTTACGAGCCAGTATGCCAGTTCACCTGCAAACGTGCCCCCACCAGAATCAGCAACTGCCTCCACTCTGCCGCACCTGTGATTCTTTGTCAACTCATGATTCGGCCTTAACGGCCTATTTTACTTTTTACTCAATTAGTTTCTTTTAAGTTTTGAGTGGGTTGTTTTCCCCACTCCTGCATTTTACTTTTTCACCAAACTGTTGTTTAATTTTCTGTTTTTAAAAAGCGGCCAAGGGCCTGATTATACATGATGGGAGGCTTGATTCCTCATCATGAATTTTGCTGTTTTGAAAATGAAAGTTAACAAATTTTGTTTATGCGAAGAAGATATTTTTCCAAAAAATATATTCTCGCTGAGATGGAAAGAAGCCTATATAAGGTAAATCCAATGAGAAAAACGGGTTCCAGATTTCCAGAAGAAAATTGCAGTGTAAAAGCTTTTTGTATACTTGTTGTGAATCATCAATGCAAATACACAGAGCCCGTGGGGTTCCATCGAAGAGAAGTTCTAATTATATATGAGGATTCCAGTCTTGATGCTGTATAGTTTGTAAACCTTTCTTTGTGATATTGTATCATTGTTCTCTCCACTGTTTTCAATTCCTTTTTATCGTGTCTTGGAATGCGAGTAACTTTCCATTTGGGGTATGAATTTATCACTGTTTGATACTCATGCTTTACTGGTATATGTTGCTTTAAATATGGCTCATACACGATATGTCGTTCCACTTAACATATCATTCACAGTTCCTCTGTATTAAGTGTCGTGAAATGTTACTCTTACTAAACTGATGGATATGTATGGATTCTTAATCCCTAAGCCCATATCATGTTGAATTAGGTTTTTCGAGCATCATTTCACTGATAGTTAGTACTCCCCTATTATTTTCTGCGCTTCAAATATCTTTTGTTTAGAGTACCTATATGTTGTTGAGAAACTGGCCCTCTATGATGAAAGCTGTCTCTAAGTTGTCTGGAGTCTATATGTGTTGAAGATTCCCTTCTTGTCTTTACAGAGTCTTTATAGCTTGCTACAATCTGAAGGTTGTTTGGTCCCATCCATATGATGACGTTTTACATAAGTTGAAAAGGTAGAGAGAGTTCGAAGCTGATAATAGGTCTGAAATGTATTTTATACTCTCTACTATTTAAGATGTCCTAGGCACTGGTCTTTAACAACTCAGGGCTGTCTCTAGGAGCGACAACATCTTTTTGGCGCCGTTGCTAGGGACGAAGTTGAAGAAATTTAAGATCCCTGGTCCTCGACAAAATCCATTCACTCTTCATTTAGGTGAGCACGAAGAGTTGAGAGTTGTGCACCCCTCACCTTGGCGAATCCTCAATCATTTTTCAATTAAACCTTTTGCAATCCTGGCTCCTCGCAAGCCACACCTAAGGTCAGATACGTCTTAGCCAAAGACACCTTCCGTGTCTGACCCAGAAAGGATCCTACACAGAAGAGGCTGGAGGGAAAGGCAGTCAGTTCATACCGAGATCCCGAAATTCTCCCTAGAAAACTTTCCATATCTTCCGTCCTCTTCCTCTCAAATCACCTAACTACAAGGCCCTAACCCCATCATAATAGATACTGGTTACTATTCAGAGAGCCCACCTCGGGGAGGCACCCATATCAAAGACGAAGCCGAGTCTAGCTATACTCCGCATTACTCTTTCCACCCTACCCCTGAAGTTGAGGAGATTAAGGAAGTTACCGAAGTAGCCGCTGTTCACTACATCCCCATCATTATCCATACTTCACTTCCACCCTCTCCTCCTCCCCCTACAGCTCAGACTCTTGTACTACCTACACCTCCCCCAATGGCGAATGTCCCTGGCTTCCTGCAAAACAGATACGCTCCTTTGGAGCTACCTGCAGTACTAAATGACATGCCGCAAGATTATTTAAAGATTCTGCCCAGATTCAGTGGTGAGAATGAGATTGAAGCCCAGAAACATGTCGAGGTTTTCTGCTCTTTCGCAGAGAATTTTAATGTGGAACATCTGGATGTAGTTCTAAGGCTGTTCGTGCAATCCTTAGATGGGGAAGCCAGAAAATGGTTCAAGACACTTGGAGCTCGTTCCATCAACACTTGGGAGGGAATGGAGGACGCTTTCATCAAAAAGTGGGGAGAAAATAAAGATCATGGTAATGTCCTTACCGAGTTCAACACTCTGAAAAATAAACATAACGAAGGGGTGTCTGAGTTTATCAGAAGATTTAATAAGTTGTACCTAAGTCTCCCCACCAAAATGAAGCCTCACCAGACCGCTGCTAAGGTCATTTTTGTGGCGGCATTTGATTCTGAATTCGGTTTCTCATTGAGAGAGAGAAAACCAACCACTCTGGATGATGCACAGACAGATGCACTAGAGATAGTAGCAAATTTTGTCTCGACTGGAAAATCCAAAGGGAAACAAGAACAAGAGGTTAGAAGGAGGGGAAAAGAGGAAGTATCCACCTCAGGACAAGACAGAGATTCGGCCAATGATAAGATTGAGGAAATGAATAGGATGATCAAGAACCTCTCAAGCAAGCTGGTCAGGCTTGAGATGGAGACCAAGAATTTTCCCTCAAAGAATTTTCAGAATGCTCCAAACAGAGGATTCAATCCTCAACACAGGAAACCACCCTTGCAGATACTGTAGAGGGGACAGCAGGAGCAACAAGGCCAGGTACCACATCCTCTATACTTGGAGGGGCAAGTAGAGGCTTCTCCTGAAGATCCTGCCTATGAAAAAGAGGAGGCATGTCTTGTTTTCTCAGACAGTGATGACATAGAATGTCCCGTACATGAAAGTGAGGAGGGCGAAGGACAAGCTCACCTTGAACAGAAGGCCAACGAGGATGCAGAGGAGCCCGAGATTGATGATTACTGTAATCAGTTCGTTGACTTCATGCAAGCTCAGTTCAACAGAAAATACAACCTCAGGTCCTCCAGAAAGAGAACCCGCACTCAAGATGAAGAGGAGGACACACCCCAAAAGTCAGCACCTGCTCAAGAGGAGACTGATCGGAAAGCCCCTGAGAAAGGTAAGAAACCTCTTAGCCAACCTTTGCATTTTGATACTCAAGCTTCTTCATCTTCACGAGCAACTACTCCTCCTAGTGTCAAGCCAGTCATAAAAGAAGTCAAGCCTCTCCCACAGAGCACAGACTCTAAGGAGAAAGAATCTAAAGAGGTGTCGATAGATAATCCATCCTCAGCTTTTAGTCTACAAAAGGAACTAGAGAAAGTTAAAATCCCAGTCCCCCTGACTGAATTGTTAAAGCAACCTGCATATCAGTCCCAGGTCACCTCTTTCATGCTTCCCCTAGAAGTAATATACATCCCTGACAACCTTAACTTACAAGAAGAAAGACCTATGGTAGTGTTTGGTCCACATGTCGAGGAATTAGACCCCACTACACCTCCCTTCTACGTGTCTTTGGTGATCCATGACCTATTACTCCACAAATGCATGCTAGATTCGAAAGCCTCCCACAATATTATGCCTCTGTCTGTCATGGAACAATTAGGACTCCAGATCACCCGCCCACACCAGGATCTGTATTCATTTGACTCCAAAAGAGTTAAGTGCTTGGGCATGATTAAGGACCTGGTGGTCAACCTAGCCCAAATCCCCGCTAAAAGTGTGGTAATGGCCATTGTGGTTGCTGACATTCCAACCCGTTTTGGTATGCTATTTTCAAGATCCTGGGGAACAAAGATTGGCGGGTCAATCAAGCTAGATCTAACATATGCCACCATCCCAATCTTTGGTGGACAGGAGAGGAGACTATACAGAGAGACCAGATTTGTAAAAACGGTTACCAAAGCTGACAGTTCAGAAAATTCACCGGTCTACAGTAAGGATAGAGAATTTTCATGCTTGATGTTAGAAGAAGATTACAGTTATGCCCAGGAACCTCCCTTATGTCAGATAAGGACTCGGAAATTCCCAGGTGGTCTTGAAACAGGGATATGGACTCTACATTTCGATGGGGCAAATTCAAAGGAAGGTAATGGCGCTGGAGTTTTGTTAATTTCCCCTACAGGCGAATGGGTCCCACTGTCCTTCAAACTAGAGTATGAAGCCACCAATAATGTGGCTGAGTATGAAGCACTTTTGCTAGGGCTACAAGCTTCCAGGAACATGAATATACAAACCCTGAAAGTCCTGGGTGATTCAGAATTGGTGGTTCGGCAGATCAGAAACCAATGTCAAGCAAAACATCCTCGTTTAAGGGCCTACAGGAATGAAGTATGGGACATGGTGGAGAATTTTTTCTCATCTTTTAATATTCATTTCATGCCCCGGGAGCAGAACAAGATGGCAGATTCACTTGCAGTAGCTACTAGCACCTTCTTTCCACCTCAAAATCCTCTCCTGAGGTATGAGATAGAAGTAAGGTACATACCTTCGATTCCAGACAATGTCAAACACTGGCAAGTGTTTGAAGACGATGAAAAAGTGAAAATATTTCTAGAGACAGTGGGGGAGTTCTCTAATATGGAAATTGACTGTGGTGAGGAAGATGATGCTGAGAACCAACCAGAAAACCAGTGGGAAGAAAAAATGGCTGGGAGCAAAGTTTTACAGCTGAAGGGAAACGTCATCCCTAGAGGCCTGGTGCCCCTGGAAAGGCTATTCGACAAAAATGATGTCCCCAGGTAGCCCAGAAAAATGACAGACGAAAACCAGGTAGAGGACCTAAATCTGGGTACTGAGGCTGAACCCAAAATTGTGAAATTGTCCAGAAAGGTCCCGGATGACTACAAAGTGAAGTATCTACAATTGTTTCAGTCTTATATGGACGTATTTGCATGGTCCTGTCAAGACCTGAAGACATTTGATATCAGCATTTTGCAGCATGAGATTCCCCTGAAGGCAGCTGCAAGGCCCCATAAGCAGAAGCTCAGGAAAATTAATCCTCTGTTACTCCCCTCCATTGAGAAGGAAATCAAGACGCTGTTAAAGGCTATGATAATTGTGCCATTGAAATACTCTAAATGGGTGGCAAATCTAGTCCCTGTCCGGAAGAAAAATGGGGAAATAAGGCTGTGCGTGGATATCAAAAACTTGAATAGAGCCTCCCTGAAAGATAATTACCCATTACCAAAGATGGACCACATTCTGCAGAAAGTGGTGGGGGCCTCCAGGATGTCTATGATGGATGGTTTTTCGGGTTATAACCAGGTGGCTGTACTCCCAGAGGACCAGAAAAAGACTGCTTTCACCACGCCTTGGGGTACATTTATGTACGCTAGGATGCCTTTCAGGCTGATCAACTCAGGAGCCACATTTCAGAGGGCTATGGACATAAATTTCGTTGGGGAAAAAGACAAGTTTCTGGTGGTGTACCTGGATGATATAACAATCTTTTCGAAAGATGATGCCGAGCACATTCAACATTTTCAGAGGACTTTTGAGAAATGCAGAAGGTATGGACTCTCCCTAAATCCTCAGAAATCTTTGTTTTCATTAGAAGAGGGTAAGCTCCTAGGACACATTGTAACTAAATATGGGGTCAAGATCGATCCTAAAAGGGTGGAAGCTATAAATGGCATCTCCCTCCCCAGAAATAAGAAATAAGTCTAGGTGTTCTTAGGGCGTATCAACTTCCTGAGAAGGTTTATCCCTAACTATGCTGAGATAGTTAGGCATATAACAGATATGTTAAAAAATAATAATGAGGTGAAATGGTCACCAGAATCAAGGCAGGCCTTTGCCAGGATAAATAATGCATTTGCTGAGGCTCCTGTGCTGACAAGGCCAGATTTCACTGAACCATTTATGATTTTCTCTTTTGCATCACCTCACACGATAGCCGGAGTTCTCCTACAGAAAAACGAGGATGGGTACGAGCAACCCATTGCTTTCTTTAGTCAGGTGCTTCATGACGCAGAGCTGAAATACAACATACTGGAGAAGCAGGCCTATGCCCTGGTAAAGTCCCTCAAAGCATTCCGCATGTATATTCTCCAGTCTCACATCACTACATTTGTACCCACTGCAGCGGTTAAAGATATCCTCGTTCAGGGTGACAGTGAAGGAAAAAGGGGCAGGTGGATTGTAAAGATACAGGAATATGATCTGGACATCAGACCCACTAAGTTAATCAAAGGGCAGGGGCTAGCAAATTTTTTTTCATAATCAAATCATCAAGCTTTGGGCATCCATTTATCTATGGTTGCAAATGAAGATTCTGAGGAACTGATAGGGCAGCAAGAAGTGGAAATGGCCACTCAGAAAATACTAATGAAGTATCTTACTAGTCCTTGGTACAAAGAAATAGTTGAGTATCTCCTGACACTCAGCTGTCCACCCAGCTGTGATAAATCAAAATACATGGCATTAAGGCTGAAATCGCAGAAGTATGTAGTTGCCAATGGTCAGCTATATTGGAGAGATCTTTCAGGCATACTGTTATTATGCCTCACAGAAGACGAAGTGAAGAACATAATAACTGAATTCCATGAGGGAATCTGTGGAGGACATTACAGCTGGAGGAGCACAGCTCAGAAAGTTATGAAGGCTGGTTTTTACTGGCCTAAATTTTTTGGAGACGTCTTTGCTTGGGTTAGAGTATTCGACAAATGTCAGAAATTTGCTGAAAAACAAAAGTTAGCAGCTCTACCCCTGATTCCTGTACACGTCGATGAACCTTTCAAACAGTGGGGAATTGACTTCATAGGTGAGATTCACCCGCCCTCAAGTGGGCAACACAAATGGATCCTGACTGCCACGGATTATTTCACAAAATGGGTGGAAGCTGTACCCGCACGAAATGCTACAGATACAGTAATAATCAAATTCATGGAAGAGAATATCATATCCAGATTTGGGTGTCCTGCTAGAATAGTGACTGAAAATGCCCAAGCCTTCAAATCTACAAAATTCGTGAATTTTTGTCAGCAATATAACATCACTCTGGATCACTCTACAGCTTACTACCCACAGGGAAATGGTTTGGCAGAATCATCAAATAAAACGCTGGTCAGAGCTCTAAAGAAGACAATAAATGAAAACCAGAGGAACTGGGATTCCCAACTGAAGTTCGCTCTGTGGGCAAACAGGATAACTAGTAAAAGGGCAACTGGGAAATCTCCGTATGAGTTAGTATACGGGCGAGCAGCTATGTTCCCTATACAATTAGCTTTACCTGTTGCTCATTTCATGCAAGAGGCTCAGGAGGAACCTGATGGTATGACCAAAAGAATCAACCAGCTGGTGGAACTCGAAGAAACGCGTGGTCAGGTGAACCAGCGACTGGTGGAATACCAGGAGAAAATGAAGGAGCTGTTCGACCAGCATACCAAGGACAGAAAGCTACAGGTAGGAGATCTAGTTCTCAGGTGGGATGTTAGAAGGGCTGATAAAGGTAAGCATGGTAAGTTCGACCCCCTTTGGTTCGGTCCCTTCAAGATTACAGAGCAAGGAGGAAATAATACTTTTAAGCTGGAGAATTTGCAGGGAGATCTGCTCGACGCCCCTGTAAATGGACAGTTCCTCAAACCGTATTTTTAGTTCTGAAGCAGGTTGAAAAAGCCTGATTGTATTATATTGTACATTAGCTGCTATTTTCGTTTTTGAATTGAGTAATGCATGAGTCATGATGATTTTTCCAGGGAGAAGTAGTAAGTGCTGGAAAAGTGACGTTCACAGAAGATAAACAGGCGGTCTGCGTAGTTCTCGACACGTTCGGGGACGAACGTGCTGTCCCCAGGTGGAGCCAATGTTGTTTAATCTTTGACATTAGTCGCTGGCGCATTTGACAAGTCATGTATTAAGCTTTGTACCAAAGGGAAAAATATTTCAAAAGGGGGTCGAAAGGAGACAAAGCAACGAAGGCCACGTGCGTTAAAGCCAATGGCGGAATTAACCCGAAAGGAATGGAGTGTAAAGCCATAAAGCTAACATGAAATATAAAAGGCCATGGAACGCTGCACTAAACACAAAACCTATGCATTAAAAGAAAATGCTGCCACGTGAAGATGCACGAGGGAAATTCCGAGGGGGTCGAGCAGCGAGGGAAGGAGGAGACCCATACCCCCGCGGAATTGTGAATGCATGACGTGGTGGGGACTCAATGTTAGAAGGAGGTGGCAGGAGTATGCCGCGTGGTGGTGACGTGGCGGATCGAAAGGTAGACCCTCACGATGGGTAGGTTATATATTTAATCTGCATAAGGGCTCATATGTTTCAGGAGTTATACAGTGCATACGGTAAAAAGGTAAGGTAAAGTCCTTTAGGTCAGCTGGTACTGAGACCCGTACCAGTATTAAACCCGGCAGGAGGCGCCCACCTGCACCGTGACACACCCAATCCTTATGCGCCGCGTGCCTCACTGTCAGTGTCCTTAGGACACTTGCCTTCATTTGTTTTACCCATCCGTCTTTTTACCTCAAATTACCCAGTCTAGAGATAACATTCCCTCCGTATTTTGCTCCAATAAAAGGTCGCAGGTTCCCGTCTACGGCATATACCAAGTAGGAAAGAGCGCCTGGTCTACCCCAATCATTGTCAGAGTTCCCTGTGTCGCTTTCCCGAGCAGACTTACCTTCCGTTCAGGTATTCCATTATTCATTCTCCCTATGTTTTCCTTTCGCTTTTTCAAATTCTTGAATGTCGGCCATGGGAAGGGTAATGCCAAAGAAGAGTGAACCAGAGACCCCCCAGGTCCGTGAATCTAGGAATCCCCCCGGTTTCGATCCTCTCCTTGACTTAAAAGCTGGTATCCGTGACCCCAAATATCCTTTCGACATCCACAGCATTAAAATATTGCTTTTCAGTCGTCATATTAAGAACACAGACCGTTATTGGGTAGTCGTGTCGGGCCTATACCATCAAATTGCCCCTCAAGTTCATTCTGTGGTTGATTTCATCACATGGCTCAGAGATGTTTTCGACGAGCATTGGGGCACCTTCACTTCCCCTCAGGGGAACAAGGTTCTTTCCCTTTCTCCCGATGTTATCAAACAAGCCCTCCGCTTCCCTACCAGCACCACATATGTTAGTTTCAAGGACGCGGCCTTGGTAGCCCAGTTCATCAAACAGCCACGGGAGGCCCGGCGAGCCTTAATATCCTCTATAACCGGTGACCAGGCTACTTCTCTTCCCACCATAGAGCCGTTCCCATTAAGTCTGTTCGTTGAAGAGGTTCGGCCCATTCTCTCTCTGATTGCTGGCCTTTTAGGGGTAGGGAGTCCGGAAGACATTTCCACGGTGTGCGTTCATTTCTTATGGCTCATGTCCCAAAAAGGGGTGGTATTAGATATTCCTGGTTTCCTCTCCACAGCCATTCAAACCCAATTCCAGGAGTTTCCACAAACCCGTCAGTTCCGTTTCTGTTCAATGGTTTTTTATCTCTTCTTGTACCAGCATGCTGATAATTTTGAGGGTTTGGGGTTAGACAAAGTTTATCTTGAGAATTCCCAACCCAGACCAGTCTTCGACTGGAATTTCTCTATGCGTCAATTACCTAAGGGGGAGGGCTACTCCAGTTTTGTGAATAGTTTCATGTCTATTGCCTATACCATTATTCATGACTCGCCTTCCCCTAGGGTCTTTCCAGAAATGAAAAGCTGGCTGCAAGCCGGAAAATCCCAGAGTACCGGAGATTGGTTTCTATTCGAGGACTAGACCAAAATTTGGGTCTACGGAGCCGAAGTTTCCCCCTACTGGCTACCAGTGTTCCCTGTCCGACGAGTTTATGCACTCGAATACATCCGGCAGGCCCTCAAGGCCGATCAGCTCCATTTTGTTCCTGCCAAGAAGGGCTACATCCTAAGGCTTCCCATTGAAATCGGCCCCTTCGTGGTAAACTCAAGACACACCCTCCCGATCGTTGAGAAATTGCTGCAAGGTCTGGACCTAAGGCTGGGAAAAAGTTGGGCTTATGACCCTCGAGAAATTATCTCGAACAAAAGGAAAAGGAACATGTTTGCACCCTACATACATGAGCCGAGGCCATTTATGGAATGGAGGGCTAACCTCGAAATTTGGCCCTTGTTTTCGTAGATGGAGAAAGATTCATCTGCTACAGGGGAGGAAGAGAATGTCAACAGAGGCACAGGCGGAGAAGGAGGAGAAGAAGTAGTATTCCTTGTGGGTAGCGCTCCCCAAAAGATAATGTACCCAAAGGAGTGCGTAAGTCAGCAGGACAGGAGCAACCGCTGAACCCTTCATGGTGTACAGAAATTGGATAAAGGCAAGGCTCGGATAATGGTGCCAGGGCATGATCACTTTTCCCCCTACATCCCACAGAGTGGTCACGCAGCCATCATAGAGCATACCCGCCCAAGGCAATCGAAATAGACTAAAGACAGATGATCCACTTACAAGTATAATATTGAGTTGGGGGATAACAGAAGGATCACACTGTGCTCTCCTCCTCCACCAAGGATAATCAAGCCTGGTATTATCTATGGCAGAAGCTATCCTGGATCCTAATTCAGATGTCACTAGCTATCGGGTGCTCGAGTATGCCATCGATATGAAAAAGGTACCAGCCAACGACATGTGCGACCTATTCAGACGGTATGCGATATGATGAAAGATGAACTGATGCGGGTCACCCTCGCGCTGAAGAAATTAGAGTAGAAATAAGACCAGTTGAGGGCTACCCTGACAAGAAAACAAGTTAGCTGCCGCGCCAGAGAAAATCAGGTGCGTTTCCTCCAGGACCTGATCAAGGGGAAAGATACGGGGGAAACACATACCCAGGCAGCTCTGATTGAACAGCTGCAGAAGGAAGTCGCATCGGCAAAAAGTCAGGCCCGTATACCAGCCTCCCGCCATGTCCAGACGGCTGAACTGGTGCAAGTGGAGCGAGAGAAAGTAGAACTGTCTACTAGGCTATCAAAAGAAAGGGAGGAGAAAGAAAAGATGGCTGAAACAATCAACGTGCTACAGAATAAGGCAACAGAGTTGCAAGCTAGATGGGACTCACACAGCTGCCAGCCGACTGTGGTGTCGAGTGGAACTAGCTCATTGTCTGAGCAATTGTCCGCAGCAAGAGCTGAGAATGAGATATTGGAAAATAAAGCGTCTACAACAAGGCAAAGGATCACGAACCTGGAAAAATCTCTGGCCGAGAACACCAGAATAGTCGAAGGGTTGCAGAGAGAAATAGAGCAGGAAAAGAAGACAACGTCGATCAACAAAAACTATCACCGACATGAAAAGCCATGCAAAGGGAAATATCACCCCCCTTGAAGCTAGGAGTATAATTTGGTCTGATATAATCTCAGCTGTGACCGAGCAATGGGGCTTCTTAAGGACGATGGGAGAGAATAAGTCTACTATACCCTATCTCAGTAGGAAACTGCAGGAGGCAGACCTCGATCTGTCCAACAGGGCCCAACATGCCAAAGAGTATATTTCATTCCTTAATGAGCTGGGATTAGATGACATGGAGAAGCACGGTGATTCCTAGCCGATTCACCGAGGCTATTGAGTGTCGCAAAATTATCAACAAAGAGATGGCCCGAGTCACGCCTTTGAGAGCTCTCCATCGAGGGTGGTTGCCAACGTTGGACGATTCGACGAGGTATGGGGGTGAGATCATGGCATGCCGGACTCCCTTCCGCCCGGGACCCGACCACCCCGTCGTGCTCTTGCCTTTGGCCCAATACACGGCACGCTTGCAAGAAGAAAGAGACCGAACCGACTCGTGACGGGTAAAGCGAGGGCCTCAGCTCAAAGCCAACACGATTGTTTCATCCCCCGCGAAAAGAGTCCAACCTTCTCCACTTGATTAAACACAAGCTTCCTACTAGGGCAGTTTCCACGCCCTCACTAAGGCCTTTGTCGAGGTGGAGGGGTTCTCGCCGATGCCCGAGCCGGGCCATGGACGGGCCGCGAGGTGCACGCAGCCTATGAGCCGCATACTCGCCCATCCGCAAACGTGCCCCCGCTAGAATCAAAGAATCGCCCACTCACCAGCACTGTGATTCTTTGTCAACTCATGATTCTACTTAACGGCCTATTTTACTTTTACTCGCTTAGTTCTTTTAAGTTTTGAGTGGGTTGTTTTCCCCACTCGCATTTTACTTTTTTACCAAACTCGTTGTTTAATTTTCTGTTTTTTAAAAATGGCCGAGGGCTCGATTACACATGATGGGAGGCTTGATTCCTCATCATGAATTTTGTTGTTTTGAAATGACATTTAACAAATTTTGTTTATGCGAAGAAAATATTTTTCCAAAAATATCTTTCTCGCTCGAGATGGAAAGAAGCCTATATAAGGTAAATCCAATGAGAAAAAACGGGTTCCGCATTCTAAGAAAATTGCGAGTGTATAAGTTTTTGTATACTTGTTGTGAATCATCAATGCAAATACACAGAGCCGTGGGGTTTCAGCCATGAGAAGTTCTAATTATGTATGAGGATTCCGCTTTGATGTCCGTATAGTTTGTAATTCTTTCTTTGTGATATTGTGTCATTGTTAGATCCACTCGTTTTCGATTTCCTTTTATCGTGTCTTGGAATGCGAAGAACTTGCCGGCCTAGAGTATGAATTTATCGTTGTTTGATACTCATGTTTCATCGGGTACTTGTTGCTTTAAATATGGCTCATACACGATATGTCGTTTCGCTTTACATATCATTCATATTTCCTCTCGGGTATTAAGTATTGTGAAATGTTGCTCTTACTAGCACCGATGGATATGTATGGATTCTTAGCCCCCTAAGCCCATATCATGCTGAATTTGGTTTTCCGAGCACCATTTCATTGGTAGTTAGTACTTCCTATTATTTTCTACGCTTCAAATTCCTTTTGTCTAAAGAATATCTATATGTTGTTGAGAACCCGGCCCTCTACGATGAAAGTTGTCTCTAAGTTTTCTCGAGTATATATGTGTTGAAGATTCATTTCTTGTCTTTACACCGTCTTTATAGCTTGCTACAATCCGAAGGCGCTGTTTGGTCCCACCCATATGATGAAGTTTTTACGTGGTTGATAAGGTAGAGAGAGTCGAGGCTAATAATGAGTCTCGAAATGTATTTTATAATTCTCTACTATTTAAGATGTCCTAGGCACCGGTCTTTAACAACTCAGAGTCGGGTTTCTAGAGCTACAACGGAGATCATGTAAAAATCCTCATACAAAGCTTAGTATATCAAGCTCTCAAGTACAATACAATCGTCACACACTAATTAGGGAAAAATATGCAAATCCATGCACCGATCTTTGCCCTCTTGCTAGCCTCGCTCCACTATGCAATCCCTCGCTTGAAAAATAGCTCTGAATGAATTCGAATTACACTTTCCTTGATCTGTCAATCCTCATTGGCAACTCCAATGTGTGTGTGATGCAATCAATGCATCACTATAGTCATAACGAGATAGTCCATCTTGCTCTTTCACCTATCTCTCCATCGGGTCTCCACTTGAACCGACATGCACTTTGTAGTTAACTGCTGTATTTTTTAGTTGATTAATGAGTTATTATTTGTGAATTAATTCACTCCACTCTCACTAGTGTATCATTCAGTTAGACTAGATACAACTAGCTCAACCGAGTCTAACCGAGTTAACACCGAATACAACTCCATGAACTACTCTTCCAACTCTGTCATAACTTTGCCACTTGAGTTCTAACCGAGTCCTCCATGCATGAACCACCGGTTTCCCTTGGGAATTGCATAATTCCTCAGTCCCCACCGATTTTCCAAATCGTGCATTGAAACTAAGTGCTCCAAGAGAATAAGTTGTTGTTTATTGTCGGATTATTATTAAGAGCTAATAATAATCGACACCTCTCTTTTTAGATCGACGATCTATAAATAGACTTCGCCCAATATTCTAAAAATAGAATTTCATCTATTTTTCCAACTTGATCAACCATCCACAAATAGCATCATGCAACTTCTAAAATATTATCACCATGTTTAAAAATATACATAATCTAAAAAATAGACTTGCGCCAAAAATAGCTCGAGGGCCCACTTAATGAAGGCGACTCTTTTCACTAAGCTCATCATCTTGTTGAATCTCAACACTTCGCATCCGGAAGATGTTGACGAGGTGATTCTTCCGGTGATGTAGCACCCATAGTCGAGAGGGTCATCCTCTTTCTTGGAGAGCCGAGGGTCCCAAAGCACTAGTGTGGAGGTGGAACGAGCACCCGTGTCTTCCGTCTTATCCGAATGCCTGGTGCCTTAGGGTCGAGCTATTTCTCGCCCCGATATTATATTTTTCCTCCATGAATTTGATGGGCGTGAGCCACCATTTTTCTAGGGCCGGGGAGGAATAATGAGAGGGAGTGGATTTACGCAACATTTTCCTAGACCCCCGAGCCGAATTACTTGGCCGAGCTTCCAAAATTTGAAATGAAAAAATGGGTCGAGAGGATTTGTGGGTCATAAACCTCCGACCTTTCCATGGCCACCGAAAAATTCACGAGCGCTCTGCCATGGTGAAATTGGAGGGCGAGAGGGGCGAACCTCTCGCCTCCTCCTCCGCGGCAACGCATTCGGTGGCGAGCGAGGCATGGTATCGCAGAATTTTGAGAATGCGAGACGAGGCGGGTGATTAGAGGGAGATGGATTATTAGTGGAGTGATATGCAGCGTGAAATGAATGAGCGGAGGACAACTGAAAAAATAGAGTGAGGGGCGAAGGCACAAGAGGACCAGCGGAGTCGAGAGCAAGAACTTGGAGAGCAAGCATGAGGGGAGATAGAGGGAGGCGCGAGACAATTTCTAGTTGGATTCGGCACCATTGCCCATAAATGGCCAAAGGGCTCTCGCAAGTTGGACGAGTTGGAGTGAATGCACATCAAGACAAATTGAATTCGAGGAGAGCTCCGAGTCGCGGACTAGCGAGGTACCTTTTAGGCTCTCACACCTAGGGGCGAGTCTTTGCCTCATTGAGAGGACAAAGCTCGCGTGGTGTTCAGGGAGCCCATGTGTCGTCCCAACATTGTATTACGGATCACCCTCATCCGGAGAGAGATAACATATTGTTAATGTAGGAAACCCGGATCTTTTTTTTAAAGAGAGTAAGCTTTAGCTTTCTTCTTCTACTACTACTTCTTCTTCTTCTTTAATTAATTAATTAATTTATATTATGAACCTCTTTAAATTTATTGTGAATTCATAACAAACTTGAAACAAATTTGAATATAATTTTAGAAAAAATCATGAAATTATTCATGTTCATATTTGGATTTTTAGTGTCCGATCTTGAGATTTGTGAACCTCATAGAATAAATTCAACTAGCAATGACATTCGATGAACTTAAAAATTAATCAATTTTGTTTGTTGAACTTGGTGCCTTAGATTTTGACAGACATGCCTTAACAAAGAGAAAGGAGCCGCATAGGCTCCTCTAGCAAAGTTGAGGGCAACATGAGAGACCATTAGCATACCCACTCCATTTCCCATCGATATCACTCTCGTACACCAAACCACATTAAGTTGGAACTTAACCATGCATAATTATAAGCCACAACCAACGGGGATGATTTTTTCACATGTAGACATTTTAGCCTTGGTTATTGAGTGGGTCCCTAATCCTGGTCACATCCATGGGAATCATAATCGATATCTTTGTGCCATTGAGTTATACTAGAATATTAAGGCTCTCTTGGGAAAAACCCCGTTGGAGAGAAATGAAGCCAAGAGAGAAATCACTCTTTAGCTAGATGATATACGATCAAAACAATGGGATATGTCTCTCGAGTATCGTGACATGCCCCTTCAGCTTGATCGAATTGAGGCTATTCTTTCAAGAGGAAAATTACCAACATGCCTTATTACTCCAACAACTCCAATTAATGTTTACATCTCTACTTGATCATTTTCACTACTCATAGTTTTGATCACGAAAACTCTCTTCTTAACTAATTTTTTTTTCCAATTTGCTATGGTCTATGGCTAGCATCGCTACAATTTTTTTAAGTTTAAATCTAAGTATTACATTATTAAATCAAAGGCTACTAACATACTTTGGATGTGACTTCGTTAGTGTAGGTATCGTGTGATTTTTTGGACAAAAAACACTATCTTTCCACCACTGATCTGGTTTCCTTAATGGCGGACAACAACCGAAAAAATCATTTGCATATGGTTGTATATGATGTATCTCGTTTTTTATTGATCAATATAAATTGAAGCTTAAAATACTAATAATAATAAAGTGTTTGAAATTTTAATATTTTTTAAATATCTAAATTGTGTTTACAATATTCTTTAAAAAATTGTTGTATATAAAAAATAAAGTTTAAATAAATTTCAAATATTTTAAACAATTAAATTATACTAAATATATTTTATTTAACTAATTTTTTGCTCCAGAACCCAATGTGGCGTAAATATTGTTAAATGTAATGTAATGTTATGTTGACTTGCACAAATTATTTAAAATAAAAATTAAAATTAAAAAAAATAATAATTAATACTTGATATTGTCAAATATCAAATCAATTGTCCTTTCATCAACGAGGGGTCTTGGATAGATAGGATCGGGTGCATCGTTAAGGCACTCCTAGATGTTAAGTCACGATTCAATTCCCCCACCCCCACTTGGGTGTTATTATTGGATATGACCATGATGTAGCCTCACTAATGCGAGAACTTACAAAATAAAAAAATAAAAAATCAATTTTCCTTTGAAACACCACTGCTCATATCTAAATATACACAATCAATACCCGCTACTCTCTTAAACAATTGTAAGTGAATTCTTAGATACCTCGTGCCAACAACCCCACCCATGGATCCTCCAATTCCAAATTATCATGAATCATGTGATGTCATTGCAACATCTAACACTCGTTAACGATGAAATAGGTAACCGCACTATTACCTACTTTTTTTTGGTAGCATAAAAAAGAACCCGATTTAGAAAAGTGGTGATGTAGAATCACCTTCTTCTTTTATTAGCATATTTTTGACACTCTAATATTTTTATTTATGAAGTATGAATATTTGTTTTAAAATGTTAGTGATTTTCATGCTAATTTTGAAACGTATTGATGCGAGCATCAAATTTTTTTTTAGAGTGGTGATTTTCATGCTAATTTTGAAACGTATTGATGCGAGCATCAACCTTTTTTTTTAGAGTGGTGATTTTCATGTTGGTAATAAAAAACAAAACTTAGATAAAATATATATATATATATATATATATATATATATATATATATATATATATATATATAAACAATAAAAATGTAAAAAAAAACAAAATTAACTCGTAAAAATAAAAAATTTAAACAAAAAGAAATTAAAAAAACAAAACAAAAAAAAAAAAAAAATATTCGAAAATTATATCAAAAGAAATGACAAAATTTGAAAAAAAAACACATAATTTAAAGAAAAAAAAACAAAAATTAACAAAAAAAAAATTAAAACATCAAAAAACATTTTTTTCTAAGTTATTAAAAAAATCCATATAATTATAAATTTAAAAAAATAAAAATAAAAATAATTTAAATTACAAAATTAAAATTTAGATAAAAAAAAATAAAATACAAAAAAAGAAAAAAAATTAAATTTTAAATTTTAAATTAAAAAAATAAAATAAATAAATAAATACACGACTCGTGGAATTGAGGATGGCCGCAGGTCCTAGGTCATGGTCGCAGGTGCGAGGGTTGCGGCCAACTGGCTCGAGGGCCTAGGGTTTTTTTGTAAAGGTAAAGCTTGATAAGGAAGGCGGTCGAATGCAGCGGAGGTTAGCGGAAGGATCGGCTGGCGAATCAAGGCATCAGAGGAAGACATCTGGTAGGGATCTGAAGGCCTGGTTTGAAACGTGGACGGTTAGTCTTTGGATAGTGGGCGCAGTTGGAGGCTTCACAATCTCGGCATCAGAAAACCGCCTGAGACTCTGTCTTCCGGTCGACATAGTTGTCGCTCTCTCCGTCTAACCCGAGGTATTACCCTGTCACTGAAGACCGAAACAGTTCGTTTTGGCGGTTTTAGCGTTTAAGCAGGTGCATTGATCATGGTTAACCCTAGTGAGGCCATTGAGCTGGACCCTGAACCGGAAGACATACTGTCGGTGTGGGGAAAGGACCTAACGACACAGAATATTGAACAGTTCTTTGGGTCAAGCGGTCACCATGGGATTTCGAAGCCGAGTCCAAACCTGCAAGAGTCATGGAACAATAGGACCTCGATCGAATTACTGGAAGAAAGGTTGGGGCTGGTAGTGCAGGAAAACCAGGAGGTCCCCGTTCAATTCAATCACCAGGAATCGAGTGCTCTGAAGAATGGTTTCCCTCAGGCGGAAGTACCCAGCTTCCCACAAGTAAGTAATTCAAAATCCCTCTCTCCTGCTCATCCTTATATTGGAGGTCTTGAAGATGTGGTCTTTGGTCGTGGCCCTAAAAAATGGTATTGGCATAGCCCAATTGGAGGGATCAAATCGGACCTAGGGCCGGTTAAAGAAGGTAGATTGTCGGCTATAACTAGATCGTCTATAGCAAGGGTTTTGGTAAACCCTAGCGTGATACCTGAGCCAGAGATAGTGGGATCTGAAGAAGATGAGGGTCGAAGGAAGCATGGTTCAGGAGGCAAAGCAGAAAATCAGCCAGAAGAGGAGGGCTTAGAAAAAGGAGTGGAAAAAGGAGCAGGGATCGAGGGTATCGTGGGAATTACTGAGTCAGAGATCCCCTCAGGAATTGTGCCAGTAGGCAAAAAGGATTTCTCGCAGCAAACAGAAGCGACAAATGGGGTGGTTGTTGCTCAAGGAAGGGAAGAGGGTTCTGGCAATAGGCAGGTTGGGGAGAAGAGGAAGAAACAGAAACTAATCAAGAAAAAGACAGAAGCAAATCTTGTTCTGGGGGTGGACGTCCAAATAGAGGAAGCTATGGAGGTGGCTGAGTGCACATTGGTAGGACGAGCCCGAGGGAAAAAATATTCAGCCCAATTCATTCAAAATTGGGCAGATCAGCAATGGCAGGCGGCCCCAGAAAAATCCTTCAAAGTTTCAGTTCTAGCAAAAGGATGGTTCATGATTCAGTTCAATAAGAAGGAAATGGCGGACTGGGTGATGGCAAAAAATTGGGCTTTTGGGAACCATCCCGTTCTCTTCAAGCGATGGACGCCACTGTTCGATGCGCAGCGAGAAAAGGTAGATTCATTCCCGGTATGGGTTCGCGCCCCTAGTCTACCTCCTTTTCTATGGGTGGATTCAGTTTTCAGGTCCATTGGTAACATGCTTGGCACTTATCTGAAAACGGATATGCCTTTCATCGAAACAAGGAATAAATCCATGGCCCGGATATTGGTCAATCTTAACCCCAAAGAAGGCCTAGTGAAAAATATAAAAATTCATTATAAAGACCTCATTTTCGATCAGTCGTTGGACTACGAACACCTGCCTTTTAGGTGTCACAGATGCCATGAGTATGGACATCTTGCAAGGGACTGCCCTTTGGGTTTTCGCCGCAGGAGGAAACAAAAGAAAGCCGAAGCAGAGGTGGTATCAACAGGAGAGGAGATAGACCCCAGATTTGAGGCAGTCCAAGTGGAGGACGCCATGGAAGTGGACAAGAACGAGAAGAAGAAGGCTCCGTTGCAGGCACAATAGACCCTGCGCCCGGAATTTGGAGAAGGATCTCCTATTGGATCTGGGAATGGTGCTCCGGATGTCTCAAAAGAAGTATCTGAAGGCATCCTTGAAGTCACGATGGGTACGCATCTGGACTCTTTTTTTCCTTCTATGCCTCCTCCTTTTGAAGTTAAAGATGCATGCTTAAATTCAAATTCGCATAGTCATTCATTTGTAGAACACTCGCAGGTTGAAAATATCATTGCATCTATCCCCAAGATCAATCTGAACTGCGAAGAGGCTCCAAATGATATCGGTGATGTAAAAGTCTCTCCTTCCAAACATGTATGTCATTATAACCTGCGTTCCCTTGACAAAAGACCGGCTTATGGAGATCCAATCGGAGGTTTAGGCATGGATGTACCTCAGACCTCTATGAAGAAGTCGAGGGGACGGAAGTCTTTCCTATCTAAGGCTCAGGTGAAAGAAAAATTTGACATGGTGGATGGTAAACAAATATCGATTCCTGGGGTGCTTAGAGCGGCGAAACCCTGTGTGGATGTGTCAAAATGATTTTTCTTTCATGGAATTGTAGGGGTTTAGCCAGTAAACCCAAAAAACTGGCTTTAAAGGAGTTGGTACAGCGTTATAACCCAGAAGTACTCATGTTGCAGGAGACCTTAGGCATGAGTTCAGAAGTGGTGTCATCTCTATGCTCCATTTTACCGAGGTGGCATTTTCAAGCATTGGATTCCAGTGGTCACTCGGGAGGCTTGGCTATAGGCTTCAGGGAAGGAAGAATGAAACTCATCAATACGTGGGGGATGGATCATGTTTTGGGGATGGAAGCTATGACCCTTGATTTTGACTTCCATCTGATAATCTTAAATATATACGGGCCATGCCAGGAGAGAGTCTCTTTTTGGAACAACCTTCTGGCTAAAGCAGCGATGAGAAATCAAAATCTGGTGGTAGGAGGAGATCTAAATTTTTCCATTGGGAATGCCAAGGCTTGGGTTCCTTCAGCCAGAGAAGACCCCCTAGCAGATTTATTTTTGAATTCCCTTGCTACGCATAATCTGATCGATGCAAATCTGCTAAAATTGAAACCTACTTGGAGAAATCGTAGAACAGGTGAAGCTAGAATCGCAAAAAGATTAGACAGGTTTCTTCTAAGTGAAGATCTAGCTTCCAGAATCCCGGTGTTTAGACAGTGGGTAGGAGAGGGGGGGAATTCGGATCACTTCCCAGTCCTACTCGAGCTGTCCAAGCCTCCCTTTAAGCCAGCAGCACCCTTCAAATTCAACGCAGCATGGATGCAGGAGGAATCATTCAGAAAGCTCTTTAATGAAACTTGGCAACACCCGTGTAGGGATGCCATGGAAGATAAGAGTTTCCTTTTCATGGAAAATTTGAAAAGGCTGAAGAAGGCCACGTTGGATTGGGCAAAAAAGAGGAAGCAGAAACAAAATGAAGCCTTAATCAATATCAATCTGGAGCTTGGGGAATTTGAAAATCCTGATTCGAATGGCTATGAATCTCAGGAGTCGAAGGATAGGATATTGTTGTTAGAAAAGCAGAGAAGTCAAATTCTTTTGGACAGAGAAGAGGAATGGAGGTTGAAAAGCAGGGCAATTTGGCTGATGGTTGGAGATGAAAATACAAAAAAAATTCACAATTATGCAAAAGGGAGGAAGATAATGAATATTATCTGGAAGTTAAAGGACGAGGAAGGTAGAGAGGCCAATACCTTTGAATCTCTCTCGTACATGGGGAGGAACCAATTTCAAAAATTATTCTCTGAGCAAGGAGAGACTACATTAGCAGAGGTTATCAAAATAGCCCAATGTTTTCCTTGATATGTGGAGGAGGATGAAGTTGAGGGCTTGCAGGGAGAAGTCACACCTGAAGAAGTGGAGAGTATTATAAAATCTATGGCCAAAGATAAAATTCGTGGGCTTGACGGGTGGCCTATAGAACTTTTCTAGCATTTCTTTGATCATATTGGCTCAGAATTAACAGAGGTGGTTGAGGAATCCAGAAGGAAAGGTATGATATATACGCCTTTTAACTCAACCTTTATAGCCCTTATTCCCAAGAAAGAAGACCCTGAGTCGTTTGAAGATTTCAGGCCCATTTCGCTCTGCAACAGCATTTATAAAATTATAGCTAAGGTGATTGTTGTCCGTTTAAAGCCAATCCTGTCCAAATGCATCTCAAATGAACAGTTTGGTTTTCTGGATGGGCGCCAAATTCATGAAGCCATAGGGGTGGCTCAAGAGACAATTCATAGTGTGAAATTGATGAAAAGGAAAGGAGCAGTGGTGAAAATCGACCTATCAAAAGCCTTCGACAGAATCAGTTGGACCTACCTCCGAATGCTGCTAACACACCTGGGTTTTAAAATTGACTTTATCAATTGGATTATGGGATGTATCTCTAGTGTCAGTTATGCGGTACTTATAAATGGAGCAGCCTCTCCATTCTTCAAAGGGCAGAGAGGATTAAGACAAGGTTGCCCTTTGTCTCCACTGTTCTTCCTACTGGTAGCAGAAGGGCTGAGCCAGCTAATTCTAAAAGCCAAAAGGGAAGGAATAATAAAAGGTCTAGAGGTTGCTGTCAACTTATGCATTTCGCACCTTCTTTTTGTCGACGATATTTTACTCTTCAGTAATGGAAGCCAGTCAGAAATAAAAGAGATTAAGAATATTCTTGAGCTTTTCATGAAAGCATCTGGGATGCAAGTAAATTATAGGAAATCGCAGCTCATTCTGGAAGGCTTTAGTAGACAGGAGAAAAGCCAAATTACCTCAGTTCTTCCTTTTGAGGTTTATAAGCTTGGGGACCCTTTCAAATATCTGGGGTTTTGGCTGAAACCGGATAATTATAGGAAGCAGGACTGGAATTGGTTGGTAGCGAAGATTGAAGCCAGAATTTCTCACTGGAGCTTTAAGTGGCTTTCCAGAGCAGGAAGGCTAACTTTAATTAAATCAGTCCTTCTATCAATCCCATTTTACTGGGTTGCACTGGCCTGGGTTCCTGAAGGTATATTGGAAAAGATAAAAAGAATCTGTAGCAGATTTCTATGGGCTGGATCAAAGGAGGATTCAGTGCTTCCCTGGATTTCCTGGGAGAAAGTGGCAAGACCAAAAGAATGGGGAGGGTGGGGAATAAAAGACATCACTGCTTTTGGATCCTCCCTGGCGGCAAAATCGGGGTGGAAAATCATCAACATGGAAAACCTCTGGATGAAAGTGGTGAAACGGAAATACATTGACCCCTCTCCTCCTGAGGTTTGGATAAGGAACCCAGAAAAGAAAGGAGGAAATGTGTCGATAGTCTGGAGGGCGACTATAGATGCCTTCAAAATTATTGAACAAGGATTGTCCTGGCAGATTGGAAACGGTGAAAATATTCGAATTGGAAGGGATCCCTGGGTGGGGTGTAACGAGAACTTTGCTCTGCCCCCTGGCCTGATTAGGCATCTCGAGTCCAAAGTAATTCTTTTCCTAAATTAGGTAGAGAAAATCGGTCACTCAACCATATGGGGACAAGCTTGGAAATCAGGAGAGGAATTGGAACTTCATCCCCATTGGTGGAATGATTGGAAGGTCTACATTCAAGAACTTTCTAGATCAAATGTAAGGTTTAAAGACAAACCAGATCCGCTGGTGTGCGCTCACGCTGATTCTGGAATCTACTCCCCAAAATTTGGATACAAGTTCCTCATGACAAAAAAAGGCTGGGGAGATCCGGAATGGTGGGCAAAGTCAGTATGGAAGTTAAAGTGCCCGGCTAAAGAAAAAATTTTCTTCTGGTGTATTTTAAAAGGAAAAGTCCCTACATGAGACATTGTACAATCCAGATTTAAATCAGGGCCGGGAAGATGCGCTATGTGCAAAAATGATTCTGAAACTATAACGCACCTTTTTATTGGCTGTCCTGTAGTTAAAAAAGTTTGGATGGAGGTTGAGAAGCTTATTCATTTACAGATAGCCTGGGAAGGGGATAATACCTCTGAAGCTTGGCACAAATGGTGGCACTTAAATTCAATTTGGAAATTGAGGAATCTGCCTCCTATTATCTGTTGGGGCATTTGGATTGCAAGAAACAAATTCATCTTTCAGGACAAGGAAACCACTGTTGAATCAATTTCCATTCAGTGTACATCAATTTATTCGAATATTCCGGACTCAGAGGAAGAAAGGATGCCCAGACAGGTTAGAGAAGAACAAATCAAGGAAGGAGTGCCATGGGCTTACTTTGACGGAGCTTCTCAAAATAACAAAGCTGGAGTAGGTCTAATCATCCATATAAACGAAAGACATTCTCTAAAAGCTTCAGTAGGCTTAGGCAGTGGCTCAAATAATTTTGCAGAATTATCTGCTCTTAAGCTTCTCCTATGTTGGCTGATACACAGGAACATCTTCACAGTTCAGATTTTTGGGGATTCATTAAATGTTATCAAATGGGCAAATGATCAAAGCAGATGTCAAAATTATATCTTGTATCCTTTATTAGAAGATATACAGCATTTAAAATTATCTTTTAATGTCTTCTCTATTCATCACATCTACAGGGAACGCAACGACTCTGCAGACAAGCTTTCTAAAGAAGGTCTACAACAAGATTTGGGCAGTTGGAGAATAGTGGAGGAAAACAATGGAGGCATCCATCTCTCAGACCAGCCTCCTTATGTATAGATTGCATGATCCTGGCACTTAGCAGAACTGCTCATACTAGCTTCTTTTTGTATACAGCTGAAAAGTCTTTTTTCTGAAAATATGTTTAGTCTTTTATGCTAGTGTTGTGCATTCTTTTTCGTCTTGGGTTGTTTTCCTCGATAGAGGAAACCCGGGGAAAGATGCCAGTTGTTGTCTTTGTTACCATGGATATTAAACATTAGGAAACTGTTGACTCTTTTTTATAACGCTGAGGAAGGGAGTTGTTTTCCTCTCTAGAGGAGGCTCTCTTATGGTCAGAATAGCCTTCCAGTAGGTTTTTATGATGCTCTACAGCAAAAGGAAAGTTGTGGCATGTATATGTAACTTTTTATCATGGTTATAAAAAGTTCGTTTTTTTTCTTTGGAAAAAAAAAGAAAAAAAAAAACAAATTAAAAAATTAACCAAAAAAACAAATTTAAAAAAAAAACAAACAAACAAAAACAAAAACAAAAAAAAAAAAAACAAACAAAATAAAAACAAAAACAAAATTGAAAATTGAAAAAGAAAAAAGAAAAAAAAAAACTATCATTAAAAAATAAAAAATTGAAAAAATTCACGTGCAAATAATAAAAAAACAAATATCCATAAACTTACTGTTTTTTTTTTTAATGAAACAATTTATACATTTCAAAAATGAAAAACTAAATAAACTAAAAGATTAAAAAAAAAATTTAAATTAAATTAAAATTTAATGAATTTAATAAATAAATTTTAAATTTTAAAAAATAAGTAATCTAAAATATTAAATTTAAAAACAAAACTTAAAAAAGAAAAAAAAATTAAAAAAAAATAAATTTAAAATAAAAAATTTGAATTAAAAAAAATAATTTTAAATTTTTTGAATTTAAAAAAAAAAATTTAAAAAAAAAAATATATATATATATATATATATATATATATATATATATATATATATATATAAAAAGAATTTTTGATCGTGGTGGCGCGCCAATCGGCCTCTGCCCCGGGTAAGCGACGGAGTTGGCCAGGCGGAGGCGATTCAAGGGAAACGCCCTTCAGGTGAATCTCTTTATATTTGAAATTTAATCTCTTTTCTTTTCTTTTTTTAAATTTTTATTTAATTAATTTTTGTCGATTTTTTCGAAATTTTGTTAATAATTTTTATTAAATTTTGTATTTCTTTTTTTTTTTAAATTTAATCGATTTTTTTTTTTAGTTTTTTCATATTTTTTTTATTATTAAATTTTATGTTTAGTTTTTTCATTTAATTTTTTAAAATTTAATAAATTTTGTATTTTTTTTTAATTTATTTGAATTTAATATTTTTTTTTTTAATTTTTTTTTTTATTATTACTTTTTTAATTACATAAATTTTTTATATTTTTTTTATTTCAATTAAAATTGTGTATTTAAAATTAGAATTTTTTTTTTAATTAAACTTAATATTTTCAAATTAATTTGTTTTTTATTTTATTTTTTATTTAATATATTTTTTCAATTTTTCAATTATATTTTTTATTTTATTTTTTTTAATTTATTCATTTATTTATTAAAATTTAATATTTTTTTTTTAAATTTAATTTGTTATTTTACTATTAACATTTTTTTTTTAAATTTAATAAAATCTAATATATATATTTTTAATTTAAGTTCATATATACATATTTTATTTTTTATAATTTAAATTTAATTTTTTTTTTTAAATATATTTGTTTTTTTTTTTAATTTAATATTTTATTTGTATTTTATTTTTCATTTTTTTACTTTTAATTTCGGTAATGTTTTTTTTTTTTAATTTTTATTTTAAAGTTTTAAATTTATTAAAATTTAATATATTTCTTTAAATTTTTTTTTTAAATTTAATAAACATTTTCTTTTTCTTTTTTAAATTTAATTTCTATATTTTATTTTTTATAATTTCTTTTTTTTTTAACTTGTTTTTCTTTTTAATTTAATATTTTTATTTTGTTTTTATTTTTATTTTTTTATTTCTATATATTTTGAAATTTTAATCTTTAAATTTTTTTTAATTTTTTCTTAAATTTTAGGTTTTTTTTAATGTTTGAATTAAAATTTTTATTTTGTTTTTATTTTTATTTTTTTATTCCTATATATTTTTAAATTTTAAGCTTTAAAATGTTTTTATTTTTTAAATTTATTTTTTTCTTAAATTTTAGGTTTTTTTTAATGTTTGAATTTTAAAAATTTAAAAATGTTATTTCTGTTTTTAAAAATGTCAAAAATATGACACAATTTATTTATTTTTTGTTATTCCAACATCAACTGGTTTTGTTTTGAGGGTGTTTTTTCAATCCTTTTTTCAAGAAACAATTTTGTTTTTAGCATAATTTTATAAAATGTTGAAATTTGACCTTAAAAAAAGACCAAGTGTGTTCTGGAATACACTTTTTTTTGTTTTTGGGGTGTTTTTTCATATTTTTTGAGTCTTTTTGGGCTAGAGTTCCCGTTTTGAGGTCAGGTTACCTATTTCATCGGTAACAATGTTATCTACTGATCATATTGCTATTATATATATATTCCTATCTTTGATTTCTTTCATATTCAATCAGAGTGACTGTCATGTGAGAGATTTGATCACAACTATGAGGAAAGCATCCTCTCAGAATTTAGAAGAAGTTGTGAATATTGGGGGTGTTTTCGGCTTACCAATCATGGAATGGTAGAACCATGTATCGAGAGAGTACGTCCCTTTGTAGGGACATGTTTAAGATACCTACAGAGACCAAGGAGAAAAATGTATCAATGATTATCTTTGATGGGTACATCAAAGGACGATCTATGACTCATTTTTATGAGAGCCCTCGGAGAGGGCAAGACATTGAAGCCATGAACAAGTTCAATGATCTCATGTGGTCACTGGTTCAAATCCCCGTGAGTGTTAGTCAACAACCCATATTTTTTTTATTATCTTATTTTATATAATATATTTATTTATTTTTATAAAAAAATGCATTTGGTTTTAGATTTTGGCGTTGATGTGGTTTAATATGGCATTTTGTTTACCAAATGAATGGAAAAAGCATGTAATTAGTAGTTTAAAGCATTATTTGAAGACACCATGGATCTTTGATATGGATTATTGGAAAATATTTCATTTTTCTAGATTTTAGTTACATGGAGGAAAAAAAAACATTTTGGTTTAGAAAAAATGGTTGTATTTTATTTTTATTTTTGAAGTTTAATGATATATTATTATTCGTTCTCATATTTGTTAATTTAGTATTTAATATCTAATCATGTTTAACTATTTCTTATATAGTATTGTATTGAAAAATGTTTGAAAGAAAAAAAATCAATCTTCATTCAATTTTGTTTGGGGGCAGTTTATTACACAAGTTTCATCGTCAAGTAGGCATGCATAATTTTGATTCGAACAAAGATTGAGATATATTCGGGGCTAATGAAAAATGTGTCAAAGAATTTTAAGGTCGGGATCCTAGGACTTAAATGAAAAAAAAATCAAAATGACAGTTTTGTGATGAATGGAAAAATAAGTCTAAATGGTTAAGAGAGAAAAATCATGAAGGAGAAACAGTTATGAAATTCATATACTATCAAAAACACATAAATCAGTTGGACCATGCCAAATCAACATTGGTTGTTCTACCTTACAACATGACTCACTAGTTTTCATGCTAATTTAAGCGTCCATAAACTTTGACGAGAAAAATAGATATATTTAAATGAAAGGCAAGGAAGACCCATAACATAACACATATCATGCATCAATGATACAAACAAGGAAAGAGTAGTCACAATTCATCACAACTATTAAATTGGTTTACTTGATTGTGCAAAAAGATTCACCTCTCTCAAAATATGAATCTCTTTTTTCATTTGCAATGTTCTTAAAAACACGAGAAATTCCAAAGAATAAAGACTACACATCATATACAAATTAAATGGCTACAAAAGAATTCATTTTCGCTAGATATTAGAATCTTGAAGAAATTCAAACTGCAAAAGTGTTGGATAGTCCTCTTCTCTTTTATGCTTGATGAAAATACATATTGTAGCTTATAAAAACATCTTGTGGTTTATGCCATATTTCGAGACTCAAAAGGGTTGGGGCCTTCCATTTCAAAATTTCTAAAGTTCATAAATGTTTTTGATGGAAGAGAGAAATCAATGATGCAATCAATGATTTAATGGAATTAAAGGGCCTTTCAAATAAAAGACTGATAACAGTTTTCCACATGGTTCTTCATTAATGGTTGACAATGAAAATGGCTTTGTTACTTTTTTGAAAAATGATGTACCTAGTATTATAGGTATTCATTGCATTTCTCATCATGAATCTTTAGTTGCATTAGATGCTTCCAAAAGACTAATCGAATTATTATTTGTTGAGGAATTAGAAAATAAGGAATATCCATGGGTACAAAATTCCACTAAAATAAATAATCAACTTATTGCTCTATAATGTAATGCCATGTAATAATAATAATAATAATAATAATAAATGAATAAACTAACTTCAAGTCAAATTTTCTTAAAGAGGGGAAGTATGTAATGACTCATAATAATAATAATAATAAATAAGTCCATAATGTCTTGGATAGATTGTGATCGGGTTCTCTGTGAACCCACTCCATGATGTGAAGTCATTGGTTCAATTCCCCGCCCCAATTGGGGTGATATAGTGGCCATGATGAAGATGTAGTCATGCCAAGCTTACAAAAAAAAACAAATAACAAAGAAAATATAATAATAATAAAATAACAAATAATGAATAAAATATAATAATAAATAAAATAACAAATATAATAATAATAATAATAAAATAACGAATAACGAATAAAAGATAATAATAATAGTAAAATAATAAATAACAAATAAATAATAATATAATAATAAGGGGCATGAAGACACAACAAAGGTTCACGCTTTTAGAAGTCTTTCAATCCTGTACTTATTACCAAAATGTGTCATGACTTGAAACTCTTCAAATCTATGGAGTTAGATGGCTTTTAAGAGGCCAATACATTGAAAGGATTGTTGCATTGATGCCTCCCATATTCACTTTGTGGAAAAATGAAAGGAACGATCATGGTATAATAAGGCAAGGATATTTTTCAGTTAAATTTTGCATACATATGCCTACAAATGCAATGTGTGAGCTAAACAAGTCATATATAAAATTCCAAGAGCAGTATGTTGATGTTACCTATTTAGGTGCAAGCATAAATGTTACTATAACACTTTAAAAAGGTGGTTTCTAAGAAGCAACACATTGTATATTGTACATGTTACTTATCTAAATTTCTATATGCTTCTAAATACAGCTATCTAGAGATTCATGATAAAGAAGGACTTGTTCGTAGGCATGAATTATGATTTATGATGATTCCACATCCATATGGTGATCATGTTGATACAAAAATAAAATTATAGAAACCTGCCATGAATAGTTCATTAGAGAGTTGCAAACCACTTGTAAAAGAATATGTGCATGCACTTGTAGAGAGTTTAAATCGAAGATTCCCTGATCTTGCTTAGGTATCTAAACTAGGACATGATTTTATACCAATCTGATGTTCGTAAACTTTTAATCACACTATAATATGTAATATGTGTTAAGTTAGATTTTATGTCACTTCTAAGTCAAAGTTAGCAACTAAATTCAATAAAAATGAAACAAAACTCTTATTCTATTCACAAAAGCTGAAATGAAAACACTCTTGTTTTAATTAATAATACTTTGGACTAGGAATATACTGGGATCTCTCACACAAAGCCAAGTTCTCTATGCAACCATATCCAAATACCAAGTGTTCACTCAAATGTTGGAAAGAAGATCAAAGGGGTTTTCAATTAAGGAGACTGACTAATGGACTAGGGTCTTCCTTGCTGGTGGAGGCAAGTAGATAGTCTGGTAGTATTTTAATCAACTTAATTAATCTGAGACCCAATACTAGTTACAAAAATATGAGAATGCATTGTGGCCTTCCCCATCTATGAGAGTGAAGATAAACAAACACTCATAGTCTTCATTCATCTCTTTAACTAGCATGTACTTGAATCATCATTCTATTACATGAAAGTGGTAAATGATAGTAGGGAACTATGGTGTTTGAAAGGTTGAAGGCAGAAATACAAAGTCCTTAAGAGGTTGGGGCCTTCTTCTCCTAGAAAATTGGTGAATGGAACTCCCGATATATTAGTTAATTTTACCAATTAAGTTGACTTTTAAACAAAAACTGACCTATAATAATAAACAATAAGAAATGAAACTGAAATATATAAATATGGACAAAAATATAAATGTAATGATGTAATGGAACTATCACGTAGCTCAACAAATGCAACTATAATATCTATAATGGTCAAACCAAAATATAACAAGCTAAATAAACTAAAATATATTTAAGCTAATAAAACTTTACTCATATCGAAATATGATAATCAAATTTAAGTATTCTCAATCAAAATATAATATAATAACTAATTTCTAATCAAAATTTAAATACGTGGGAACTATGAACTAGTATAATATAATAACTAATTTCTAATCAAAATTTAAATACGTGGGAACTATGAACTAGTGGGAACTATGAACTAGTAAGTAATAGAAATAGTAACTATTGACTAGTATATAATATTAAATAAATATTTTTTTTAACCATAACATTCACTCAAATATTTTAATTATAAACTAATGATTCTGAGATACATTTAAACTTCAGCAAGGGATACATTCGATTGAGGCAAAATTAAAGAAGTATGGCTTGCCCATTCAAGACTAAAAGACTAGGACCTCTCTACTAACTACGATACCAAATAACCAACTCACAAAACTTGTGTTGGAATAATGTTAATAGCTTTAAGAAACAAATATTATAGTCATAAAATAAGTAACATAAATATATATAAACAACTACTTAGAAACTAGCTTTTAAGTCTATTTACACACTATCCATTGAGCTTGTCTATAACTTCATTTAAATATGAATGTATAGAGATGTAAGCAATAGATATAAACATGAAAATATCAATAAAATTAATAAGAAATTACAAATATTTCAAAAAAAAAATCAAGGTGCACTAACTCGAGATATGGGGCCCTCCATGGCTCAAGCATGCACACGAATTTAAAACCAGGAATTAAGGCTTAACAACACTTCATTACTCGATAAACACAAATATCACAGGTATGAAACTTAATTTAAACCCACATGTCGAAATTTGAGGCTTTGATCAAACTAAAATATAGCATGTGTTTTCCTTTCATGGATTTGATCTTAAAAAATTGAATCTGGGCATTTTTAGGAATTTGTTCTATGTTTTAACTGCCCATCTATCCAAATTGACTAGGTATTCCGAGATAGTTTTAGAAAACAAATAGGCATTTCACCATCTTGGGATATCTATAAGAAAAACTCATGTCTTCATTTTTTCCCAACTTGCCTGTAGATATGAAAATGAACAATGAATTTTAAATCTATTAAAATTTGTGATTTGTTTATTACAATGCATTTAATTACAAGAAATTTCAAAAAATAAAAATTTAATAAAAATATCTTAAGAAAATTATTATTATGGAAAAATATAAGAGAATATTGTTATAAATGACGAAAATAGGTGTTTTGAAAGGAAAAATAAGTCAAAATCTATATAAATATTTTTAGCCAACATGAGGATTAACATCCCCCTAAGTTGATGATAAAGTATGTCCTCATATTGCTCGAACTGCTATAAGTTGCATCAAATTATCTTAGTTTCTTGCAATAGGAGATCCACATTATCCTTCGGTGGTTGGGGTGTTTTACCTTCTGCTTTTGGTTTCCTCAGAAGTAGCTTTACCTTCAAAATTGTGTTCTCAATTTTGAGTGCCTTCTTTTTCTTATACCATTTGTATGCTTGGACAGAAGTCATATTATTTTCCTATTGTAGCATTTTATTTTCTTCTTGCATGCTTTGGTTTTCCTTTAGAAGTGAGATTGTGCTTTGCAACAACTCATTCTGTGACTTAAGATACCTTTCTAAGACTTGCATTTCTTGCATAGTCTTTTTCAATTTCTAAATCCTCTTTTCTTTTTCTCAAGTGCTTGTTATTGTGGAGATGTGACCTCTTTAGGTGAGGGTACATAGAGTATTTCAACTTGTCTTTGTGACTAATTTTTTTTATCATTTCCCATATCTCTTCCTATGTGGTTGTATATTCTTCTTCCTCATCAACATAAGTGTATTCTTTAAGCAATTTTCCCTTATTTGTGGTCCTTTTTTCTTCTTTTTCTTGAGTTTTCGATGATTCAATATAATCATACAAGGCTAGTTTAACAAACTCTTTCGGAAAAATCACAATATCATTTGGAGGGCCGACACATTTTGAACTACCAAGTGTAGTTCATCGCCAAGACTATGTTAATTGTGTTGATTAGAATAGTTGAATATAAATACTACTGAGATGCAACAGTCACTTGTCAAAACCTAACCAATAATTAATGTATTATAACGTTATAAAAATAAAATATTAATAAACAAAAAATAAATAAATTCTAATATTAAAATTCATAAAATTAAAATTAACAAGGGTGAACATTTAAAATAATAATAATAATAAATAAATAATAATTTTTCCAAAAAACAAAAATCAAACTTTCTATTATGATCGTAGAAGGTTACATAGTATATGCCCTTGGCATTTCGAGAAACTGTATGTTTTCCTTTCTGTAAGAGCGGAAAGAAAAAGCATAGAGTTTGCAACTATAAGGAAAGCAATGCCACTGTTTCCACTAGTCGTTAATAAGATTTTCAAGATAATAGCGCCTATGTTGACCCCCGGGCTTCCCTTTAAAGGGAAAACAACCCTAAATAGGAGTCAGAACCAGGCCTTTTGCTAATCTTTACACCAAAAAACATCTGAGTAGTAAGCACTATTTCAGATGTACAGAGTTTTGAAACATGAAAAAAAACCCCTTTGTTATCTCCCGGATTCCTTAAATGAGGAAAACAATCTGAAAAAGAGATAAAAGGAAAGTTATACAGTATATGCATGTCTGAATTAACATTAAATAAGAGTTTGAATAACAAGGAAAAAACAAAAAAAAGAACTGATTTATTTATCATTTAGAGAGAAAATAGAGGCTAATCCAGGACCCGGACCAATTATCCTTTGAATTCTTTGATTACCCAGGACCCCATAGCTTGTTGTATGCCCTCCTTAGATAGGAGGTCCGCATCCATGTTTCGTTTCCTGTAAATGTGACAAGCAGAGATTTGATTAAAATAAGCTTTCAAGTTCAGAACTTATTCTAATAATGGAAGAATAATATAATTGGGCATCTTTGAGTTCCATTAAACCATTTAATAATAACCATGGAGCGTCCGAAAATCTGGGTTGCTCTCAACTCAAGTTGAGTAAGCCAACACAGAAGCAATTTAAAAGATTGGATTTCGACAAAGTTGTTTGTTCCTGTTCCTAACCCCACACGGGCTTTGAAGGTCTTTCCCGAAGGGAAATTGATAGTGAGCCCTACCCCACACCTGTTCAGATGGGTCGGAAGCCCCATAAAAATAGGCCCACGGAATGTCACCCCTGATTTCTTCCTCCTTAATGACCCTGACTGGCTGGGTTTCCTTTGGGATAGGAATATGTTCGTAAATGGATGCCTCTTATGATGCTAGGAGAGCAACAAGAATCAAAGTGTCCTTAAAGATAACCTAGTTTCTGGCAATCCAAGTACCCCACGAGATAATTAGTGGAACATTTCTCACCCGATCATTTGGGGCTTCATTCCAACACTTTTTCCAAGCCTCCAGCATGGAGGGACCTTCCAATCACTGGGAGAGGTTTAGGAGCCTCAAATATTTTTTCCATAAACTAATGTTAAAGGGGTAGGATAGGAAAAAGGTGTTGAATGGATTCCTCATTCTTTTTGCACAAGAAGCACCAACCCGACACTATCTTTCTCATTTTCTATAGATTATCCCAGGAAGGTACTTTGTTTCTTAAAATACATAGAAGAAGAGCCTCGATTTTGTTGGGCCTTTGAGTTCCCACATTGGCTTTTACCACCACTCCGACTCAACCCACCCTTTCTGAGCCATTAGCCATTTGTATCCAAATTTTAGGGCATACTGGCCTGTGGGGTAATGTACCCATCGCAAAGCATCCAGCCTCTCTTGAATGCGGACATATGTTATTTGTAGCTCACTTATATATCCATGTCATTCTTCCCTCCACCTTCCTTCAAGTTTTAGGTCCTCCCCTGACTTCCACGCTTGACCCCAAATGGTTGACTGGCCTAATTGATCAATATGACTCAGATAACAAATTCCTCTGCTACCAAGATGATCAAGAAAATCTCGGGAGAGTGCTAATCCCCCGTTGCACCCTACCCAAGGGTCCTGACCAAGCCTGACCTGTTCGCCATTTCCAACTTGCCAAGCCAACCCTTGATCAATGATCATGATAGAGGCGAGCGTGGATTTCCAAACAATTGAGGCATTTTGCACATTCTTTACAGGTAAGGACAACCAGTCTCCCATCGGCATAGGGTCTATGTATTTTCTCTTGATCACTGTTGTCCATAAATTCTCCAAGGTGATAAGTATCCAGCCCAGCTTTGTCACCAGAGAAGGGGTGAAGGATGAGAGCTCCTTGATTCCCCATCCTCCCCAAGCCTTAGGTCTTACCACTTTCTCCCACGCCACCCACGGCATAACAGATTCTACCTTTGATCCTGCCCACATAAACCTACTACATAGCTTGCTTATTTTTGAGAGTATACCTTTTGGGACCCAAGTTAAGGCAACCCAATACATCAGAATAGCCAGTGCAACTGATTTGATCAACACAATCCTCCCTGCCCTAGACAGCCACTTGAAGATCCAGTGCTTCATTCTAGTCTCGATTTTAGCCACTAGCCAGTGCCAGTCCTGTGTTCTATAGGAGTTATGCTTTAAATAGAACCCTAGGTACTTGAAACTGTCATTGAATGATTTAACCTCAAAGGGGAGCACTTCGGAGATTCTGTCCACTTCTTCCCTTGAAAACCTTTCCAAAGTTATAGATGATTTTTGACTGTTGATACTCAACCCCGTAGCATTGAGGAAGAGATCCAACACTGATTTGATATGTATGATGTCTTCACTACTTCCATTGTTGAACAAAAGGATATCATCTACAAAAATCAAATGAGTAATGGATAGGTTGAAAACTACTTCAATTCCTTTCAATTCTCCTCTCCTTTTTTCATCATGGATCATCTGACTTAGGCCTTATGCTGCAAGGAGGAAGAGGAGGGGTAATAAATGATAGCCTTGAAGAAGACCCCTCTAAACTTGAAAGAAAGGAGTTGCCTCCCCATTGATCAGAATGGAAATACTAGTAGTTGTGATGCATCCCATCACCCAATTTATGAAATCGTTCCTGAACCCTATATGGGTCAGGAGTAGCCGAAGGTACAACCAACTAATTCGGTTGTATGCTTTAGATAGGTCGATTTTCACTATCGTTCCTTTCTTCCTGCTTCTCTTGAGGTTCTGTAAAGTTTCCTGAGCCACCACTATCGCCTCATGAATTTGTCTTCCATCCAAAAACCCAAATTGTTCCAAAGAGATGTTTTTTGAGAGGAATGGCTTTATGCGAGTGGCTATCAACTTTGCAATAATTTTTTTAATGCAGGTGCAAAGAGAGATAGGCCTGAAATCCTCAAAGGATTTGGGGTCCTCCTTTTTGGGGATGAGTGCGAGTAAAGTGGAATTGAAGGGTTGGTGGATGTTGCTGGTGATCCTCGACTCTTCTACCACCCCAAGAAAATCCTCCCCCAGAGTTTCGAAGAAATGTTGAAAGAATGCCACCGTCCATCCATCTGGGCTAGAGCTTTTGTCCTTCTGCATTGACTTGAGAATCCGTTCCACCTCCTCTTTTGTCACTGGATCCATTATGCTATCATTTCCTTCTTGTTCAATATATCTGGGGGAGAACTGATCCGAAGAACTGATCCACTCTAATCACTTCTGCTATTGAGGGCTTTGTTGGGGCTTTGAAAAGTGTTCTAAAGTGGTTGCATCCAAGGCTAGATAGTTCCTCAAAGGATTTTGCAGTTCCCCATTCCTCCGATTGCATCCCCTAGATGGTGATTATATTTTTGCGCCCTTTTGCATAATTCTGGAAGAAACTGGTATTCTCGTCCCCTGCTGACAACCATATTGTCCTACATTTTAGGCGCCACCTTTCTTCATTTTGAAGTCAAATTTTCTTCCTGGTTGATTCTAAGCTCTTTATTTTGTCCCTCATTTCATTTGATTCAGATCCTGCACCCTCTGGCTTTTCCAGATGATCCAATTCCTCATTGATCAACCGAAGGTTTCCCTACTCCTTGACATTTTTCGCTCTTGCCCACTCCAAAGTGGGCTTTTCATCTATTTAAGGTTCTCCATGAAGTGGATGCTCTTTCTTCCATGTCGAACCTCCTCCCCCTTCCTCCAAGTATCTTTGAACAATTGATTGAACGACTCATCCTTTAGCCACGAAGAGTTGAACTTGAAGGGGGTTCCAGGTTTTTTGTGGGGACCTTTGATTTCCAGGAGAATAGGCAGGTGGTCAGAGATGCCCCCTTCCCCTGCCCAGTGCTGGAAGACCGAGGATCGGGTTACCAGCTCCTCATTTAGAAGGAAACGATCCCACTTTTTTGCCACCCTATCCTATCTAGCTCTTCTATTCCTCCAGGTGGGCCTTGGCTTAATTCAGTTGGCATCCACCAAATGTAAAGTGACTATATTGTTCAGGAAAAATTCAGTGAGAGGGTTTGCTCGAGCAGAAGGACCCCAGGCTTCAGAGAGCCCCAGAGAAAAATTCAGATCCCCTCCCAGAATGAGATTTGGATCTTTTAGACATGATTTGGAAAACAACTTATTCCATAAAGATACCCGATCCAAGCATGGGCCATAAACATTTAGAAGCAGGAGGGGATGGAAGAGTTCATTGGAGTAGACTTCCAATGCTAAGACATTGTCCATTCCCCATGAGTTAATTTCCTTCAATATTCTGGACTTAACGCCCATCGCGAGACCCCCGAACTTTCCAAGAGCATCCAAAGCCTGAAAGGACCAACCTGAGAACATTTAGAACAAAGCTCCAAATACTTCCTCCCCTGCCCCCAAAGTCTCTTGAAGCATAAGGACATTCGGCTCATAGGACTTCACCAAAGCCCTAAGTGCTAGTTTTTTAGGTTGACTATCAAAACCCCTTCAGTTGAAAGATATAATGATCATCGGTAACCCAGGGAGGGGTTCTGCGCTACTCTAAGAACCCTTGAAGGAGAAAGTTGTTTCCCATCAGCAATGTCAAGTTTTTCCCTAACCTGGGCTTTTGACAGGTTTGATTTCTGACCCCTATTATTTCTTGGACCGACCGGGAGAGGCTGAGGTTCGAGACCTCCCACCACATTATGGGGTGTGAGCTTCTTGTCCCTGGGTCTGAGGTTATAAGGAGGTTTCTCCGGAGGGCAAGACAAGGAGGGCCAAAGCTTAGGGCCCGGGGTGTTAGGAGGATCAATGAGGAGTTCAGGAATAGAGGTTATGATACTATCCAAGGTCTTCGAAACATAATTCATATGAATATATTCCATTCAGACAGGCCTAGAGGGACCAAGCCTTGAAAGAGAAAAATTAATAGTAAACAAAGAGTAGCATTGAGAGATGAGAGGGTCCAGGATTGGACCCTCCTTCTGAGGTGCCGAGGTCGTAACATCTAGAGGACCAGAGGGAATCGGAGGCTGCTCCTCCTACTGAGATTGAGCGATGGGGATTTGTGACTCTGTCTACATGTCTTGAGTTCCCTCCTCTGGCTGCTACCCACTTTCTCCCTCCAGACCTTCCATCGGCTCCCCTTTGACTTCTCTGAGTTCCTCTACTTCCTGAATCCCAGCTGGCATTCGGGTCTCCCGCTTCTACTTCCTTCTTCTTCGATGGCCTAAAGGGAAATCCTTAGCTAGATGAACATATTTGTGACAACGGTGGCATCAGAAGGGCATATGTTCATAGTCAAGCATTTGTGTGAAAGCCAGGTCCTTGTACTTAAGATGTATCTCCTTAGCTAGCCCTTCTTTTGGGTTAAGACTAACTAGAATTCTTGCAACAATATTATCCATGGTATGTAGGTAAGACGTATCCACCTCCAGGAACTACCCTAGAGTGTTCCTAATAGATAGAAAGGCCGATTCGGTCCATAAAGGGACAAGAAGTCTCGAAAGTTTAACCCACACCGGGGTTTCCTCAATTTTCTCCCTTTCCTAAAAAGAATAGACAGTTTCCCAAAATTCCAGTTGCGCCGCAACACCCATTCCAATGGTTCATTTTTTGCAAATTTGATCATAAACCACCCTCTAGCTAGGGTTTGGACTTCGACCTGTCTCTCCAGAGCCTCTGACCATGCTTTTGAGGTCCATTCCGAAATGTATTTTGCCATGAATTTCCTCCCTTTGACACGGCCTACTAGAATTGTTTCAGCGACTTCCATTAGCTCATCTATATGAATATCAACCCCAAGCACACAGCATGGGCTTTCCTCCTTCTTCCTAATCAACTTAATTTTCTTTCTCTTATTTCTTGCAACCCCACTCCTTCCTCCTTCCTCACCCTCCTACGGGGTTTCAAGAGCATTTGACCCTTCTGAATTGAGCGACCCAAGTTGCCCTTCCGCCTGAAGATGGGGTTTCTCCTGAGGGGTTCTCCCTTCTTCTTGACCGCTTACATCCCCAGAGCCCGCATGCACCTCCACTTCTCAGTGAACCCCCAAGCACCTCTCCTATTCCTCAACTTGAATTATGGTTCGAATCCTACTTACGGATCCTATCACTAGCTCTCGGTTGAGAGTAGGGTTTTGAAGAAGGCCTTTACCCACCTTCGGCCAAGATCCCACCACCTCACAACCCAGAAAATGGTGGAAGTCCTCGAACTTTCGGGTCTCTTTCCATTGAAAGGGACTTTTGTGAGCAAAAGAGGCATCCAAACGGACTTCTCTGACCAGATCCTACAGACAATGGCTTTCTTCCAGAAAAGCCTTTCAATCCCACATTCCCCTGTATCCCGCAACTAGCAACAATGTCCTCTAACCCTCCCAAGAATAACTGATTATTAGGGCCACCAGGAAAAGGAGTACTTACATTAACTACCGCAACGTCAACTTCTGCCGCTGTCCCAAGATTTGTAGGATGTTGATGCCAGTTAGTTTTGCTATCTGCCTTCCAATCACTGTTCAAGGTACTGCGCAGGCTTTCCTCTAAAAACTTAATTCTATTCCCTGTGCCCCAGACCTCCCCGAACCTTTGTGCTTTGACCTAGCTCCACTGATCGCTGGAATATACCTCTCGAGGTTTTTATCCAATACTTCGTAACCCTAGACCGCAAGAATATCTTTAGGCTCAGGATCAAGGTCAACGGAATCCTGTTCTCTAACCATGTTTCCTGTTCTTGTAAATAGCTAACAACCCCCTTCAACAGCGCAGGACCACCTTCAAAACCGTGAATCCATTATTTCTCCTTAGGTTGGCAACAATATTAGGGGTGTAAAATGCATATTATCCCATGCTAAACCCTATGCCAACACGTTCCTTAGCTCATGTTGCAATGCACGACGTGGGGTACTGTGATGTGCCCAGATGTCCACCGTACCCTCACAGCCTGAGACATATGTCTTGACCCTACAGCCTCCGATCCGTCGCCTGCATCGAATTCGAGAGAGGCAAGGTTTGCCTCCAATAATAATAATAATAATAATAATAATATATAAATAAATAAAAATAATAATAAATATATAAATAAAATAATAATAAATAAATAATAAGATTAAAAAAAAAAAACATAACAAGAATATTTAAAATCATAATACCTAAAATATAAATATCAACCACAAAGATACCTAAAAAACAAAAAGGAAGCAGAGAGACAAAAACCACAAACCGAGGAAAAGGGGGTCACTCCTAAGAGATTAGAGACAAAACCCAGCAACTGTTGATTTTCCATCCGTCATCCCTATTCAGAGTACAAGACCTTTTCTCAATTTCAACACCTTCCTTGAATTTGCGATGATGGAAATACTCCACCCTCGCTATAACCTTGGACTCCTCAAAACAAATCTGATGATTTTTCTTTCCAACATGCTCATTAAGAGCAGAGTACTTAGTCCTACATTTCCTCAAATCCACTACATGTTCTTGTAACCTCTTACTTATCGAGCGATCGTTTTCTCCAATGTAGGGAACCCCACAGGAGCATGGGATCAGATAGACTTCTTTCATGCTTTTGGGGTCCAACGAGTCTTTAAAAGACTTGAGGAACTACGAATGGTGTTCACAGGTCTAAAGGTAGATGAGATCAAATTCTTTCTTAAAATCCAAGAAATTTTGTCCGTAGTGCCATGAATAAATGGAAATTGGACCTTACCCACTAATTCACCAATATCTTTCTTAGGTTTAGGACCTCTGCTAGCATTCATGAAGCCCTAAGACCTTGAAGCTTAATATAACCATTCATATCAAAGAATCTAAGGAGATGGGATTTCTCTTTCTCCAAGTGATCTTCATCAGAAACCCTAAGAGCTCTAGTGGCCAATGTGTTGAGAGCACTAACCTTCTGAGTAGGAAAATGATGAGAACTAGCGTGAAGATATTGCTCAATGTGGGTTTTCTTCCGAAAGACCTGGTGAGAAAAAGAGCCATCATCCTTCCTAGAGACAAGAACATCAAGAAAATGAAGGCTACCATCAACTTTTGTTTCCATGGTAAACTTAATAGTGTTCGATTGATTATTCAAGTGCTGATGAAAGCAATCCAACTTCTAACGACCATGCGACTAGTTTATGAAAGTGTCATCAAAAAAATGCTTCTAAATCTTTGGCTTTAATGGAGCTGGATCCAAGGCTTTGGATTCAAAATATTCCATAAAAAGGTTTGCCACAACCGGAGAAAGCGGGGAACCCATGGCAACATACAAGGCTTGCTGATCTTTATCAATACTATCATCATCCTCCAATTGAATCACACGAGGACTTTGAACTTTTTGTTTCTTGATTTTTTAAGAGTTATAGCTTCCTCCTCTTCTCTATTTACCCATCTTGACATAGACCTGCTTACTCTTTGGTGTCATATATATGTAACCACTCTTGGATATGTACCTTTTATGGCTCCTCTTGTATATGTACATGTTATTCAATCTCATTCCGCTCCACAATTTATTTTTCCTCTATTGTAGCAAAATGAATCCTCTTGAGGTAAGATGCCCATGTTTCATGCAATTAGTAAGCTCCCATTCAAAGATAATTTTTATGAGTCCATGATGATATATATTCATATCACCGCTTGGGTTCTTTTGTGTTATTTAATACATTTTGGTCAGACTTCTGAAGAAATAATAAGGGAAGTTCAAAGTGGTTTCTCCCCTTAAATGATGCAAGATTTTAATATGATAAAGGTAGATCGAACTAAACCTCCAATCACACGTTATATACATTTTGTATTATTATTTCCATTTCATCCCAAGGATGCTTTAACCAAGTGTTGGGCATCACTTTTTTCCAACCTTGCTTTGCTTTGGGCCTTTCGATAAAGTAAGTCTAGGGTCTATCTTACACATGTTGTATCTTAAATCGTTTCTCTCCTTGTTGAGTCAACCTTGTGATTTGGCTCATTATATATTTAGAAAAATGAATATTCAAACTTCCCACTTGAGAAAAATTCCATCAAATGTTAATGCAAATGATTTTAAGACGTTTTTGTTGTAGCTTTGAAACCTTACGAGAAAATTAACCCAATTTCTCTTCTTTATGATCTGGGTCCGTCAGCTACTGGCACTACAAGGAAAAGACCCTCTAGCGAATGCTTTTGAGGAACCCCTTATAAAAATAGCCCAGATATCTGTTTTTAGCGGAGGTCTCTAGAGGAGGTTGATGGGTCGAGTTTTTGCAGATGTATTTTGTCCGATGTGTTTCTCATCATAAACAGCATCGGTGCGTTTAACTCACAACGCACTGGTGCATCCTAAAAATTGGCACACCGAGACACCGTGCTTTCCATACAAACCCGCCTGGTGCGTCTCATTACTATAGCGCATTGGTGCACTACACAGAAACAAGCCTGATGCATCTCATTACTATAGCACACCGGTGCGCTACACAGAAATAGGCCTGGTGCATCTTAAAAACCCGCGCTCAAACAGAAACAGGCCGGGTGCGCTACGTAGAAACCGCCCGACGCGTCTCAAAAACCCGTGCATCAAAACAGGGTTGAATATAAAAAAATTACTGACCGAAAAATCTGCATTTTCACTTATTCAGTGCTCCAGAGCTCTCAAGCATTGGTGTGAATTTCTCTTGTGTGAGGCACCCTTCCATCGGTGCTCCCATTGCACGCACTACTGTCGTTCATTACCGACCTTGTGGAGTTTGAATTTTGGAAAACAGTTGGAAATTTTGGTTTTTTAATTTCTTCAGCAAATATGCCTCCTCGACACCCAAATGTACTGGTATTTTACTTGTTTCTCAATAAATATATGTTTTAGCAGATTAGATTTGTAAAAAAATTTAAAATTTACCTCTCTTTTTTTGTCTGTGTGGTACGCTTGATCTGTTCAACTTGCACTGTTCACAATGCTGCTTGTAAATTTATAGGCCACACTATGAATGGTGCTAACAAAAATCTTACCAGGTTCCAGTGTGGTACCGAAAAATGCGCATCGTGATTTTTTTTTTTTTTTAAATTGGCCTGGCGGTGCGGTCATTTAAATGACCGCACCGTTGACTATGTACCAGTGTCGGGAGGGCAGTGCATTGACCAAACTATACGCCTCGGGCGGATAGTTCGGTCAGGGCACCGCCCTCCAGACATCAGTACATATTCAACGGTGTGGTCATTTACATGACCATACCGTTGACCATGTACTGATGTTAGGAGGGCGATGCGCTGAATAAACTATCTGCCCCGAGGCGCATAGTGTGGTTAACGCACCGCCCTCTCGACACTGGTATATAGTCAACGGTGCGGTCGTTTAAACGACCGCACCGTTGACCATGAATTATTGTTGGGTGGTGCGTTGACCTAACTATCCACCTCAGGGTGGATAGTTTTGTCAATGCAGCGCAAAATAAAGCACATTTTATGTTTTTCGGTGCACAGACAATTTTCATGCACACAGAGGATGTTACACGATAAAAACAGACGCACCTGTACTAGTGCATGACTACTTTTTTGGGCGCACCGATTGCTTTTTTTTTCAAAAAAAAATTAAAAAAAAAAATATATATATATATATATATATATACATGTCTCATTTAATAAAAAAATGTATTTAATATGTGAATCATTCAACGACGCCAACGGAGAGAACAAAGGGAACAACAAGAACATATGGAGGACCAGTATAACGTAGTTCGCTTGTGGGAGGCACGATAGAGAGAGAGACTTATGTACCCTCGCCCTATTACGACAACCACCCAATTTCTCCTAAGGGAGGTAGGCCTCCTCAAGTTCTACGAGGGGGCCACATCCCTGAAGGGCCACAATGGGTTATTAGGACAACTCATCTTCAGGTGGGATGCCCACCGATAGGATTTTTGGGTTGATCTTGGCCAGTGGTACGTGCCCACTGAGGAGGAAATATATTTTATTACTGGCCTATCTAGGAGAGGGCAAGATATTCCCTAGTTCCCAGTGTCCTTGTCGGTTATGCAGTAGGGAGTCAGTTGTTGTACTCCCAGAGATACATTAGCGACAATATACTTTCTCCTGCAGATTTTCAGGTGTTCGGTGGTCATTTTGGTGCAGAGGAGGTGAGGTGACTCTCACTACTGCTAACGACCATCACACACCATACCAGTGACGGGCAACGCATTAGTTGCCCGCTTTTATTTTATGTTGATTCTTTATTACAGGGGCCACGAATTGTGAGATGGTCTGCGATTTTTTTGTGGTAGTTTTGTATAGCATTAGATAGATGTCGTTCTCAAGCACGTGGGAGGTTGACCTTCCCTTTTGCTTTAGATTTATTTTGTTTATTTTTTGAGAGTCTTCCAAAGACGAGGCCTACTTTTGTTCGGCAGCCTTGTAGGTCGATGTTGCACGTACGAATGGAGATGTGGGGCCAGATGATGCCCCAAAGGGGCAAGTTTGACTTTTCCACTAGGATATCTCCTGATGCAATAGAGTTACTATCCAGTTTTAATGATCACTCCTTCGTTCTGGTGCCATGTCCGTACGCTGGTTTGGATTGGCGAGGGTGTGCCAACATCCTCTTCACACAGGATAAGCCGCCAGATGCGAGAGGTAATATCAGTGATTTATTTAAATTAATAATATAGTTTCATTTTATTGTCTTAATTAATTAATTAGAATTATCAAATTTATTATAACATGTTTTTAAACTTGTTTTATTAAATTGTTTAATGAATTTGTCTAATTATTGTTGTGTACTTATATATATTTTGTAGATGTTGGATCATTCGTTGGCGATGAGATTCCACCGCCACCGAATGATATAGGTGTAGATCATGTTGACGAGGAGATGGCAAAGGCGGAGGATCAGGGTGACATACCTGGTCCTGATCAGGAGTTGATACTGGTGGGTGTGATGCCTAGGCCAGACACCCGATTTAGGATGGAGTTGGGCGACCAACTCTGTCGACTCCTAGTTGAGGAGGGAGTCAGACTGGTTATGATCAGAGAGATACAGGATAATGATAAGATGACACAAATCTGGAGAGGCATGCCCCGTGATATGTTGACCCTCATGCGACATATCGTTGCAGCTACCAGAGTACTGGTGTGGGTGAGGAGGGGTAGTCGTGGTGGAGATGCAGTACGACAGAGCAAAATATCATCTGATGATCATGATCATGAGGGGATTGATCATCGTTCTAGTACTCCACCTCCTCCTCCACATCGTGCCGGAGATGATCATGATGAGTAGCCTACAACATCTAGTCATGATCATGAGAATGCATCGTCTAAGCAGTCTGCACCATCTCAGTAGACACGTCCTAGTACTGAGAAGGCACTTTATCTTGAGGAGGGTACAAGTCCATCTGAAGAGGCAGGTTCATCGACTAAGCAGGCCGCCGCACAATCCACTGAGCAGGTTGGACCATCCATGAGTCATCAGCAATCAGTTCCTTATCAGTAGGCACCTCCATATCAGCATGCACATGATCATCATCTATCTGAGCATGTCAAGGCTGCACCATCGATTGAGCATGCCTCGACTAGTCTACTATTGATGTACCACCCGAAATTTGACATTTATATGTAGTTATATTACAGTTGTATTTTTTTGACATTATATATGTGTGTGTGTCTGTGTGTCTGTGTGTCTGTGTGTAATCCATGTATTTTATGTTCATGTTGCAGATGTACTTAATTTACATGTTGGTGTTCATCAAGATATGTATATTATTAGGTCACGTTAGATATGTTCATTTAATGTGCAGCTTGCAGATAGATGTGTATGTGATAGCAGTTATTTGACATGAGAAGTATATTTGATGTTTTTGTTGTGATGATGTTATACAATGCTTGTGTTTTTTTACATGATCATGATCACGATGATTAGATGATGTTAGTGATTTTGAATATGTTTTTTAGTCGAATATGATGTTTGTACGATGGTTATCATGATCGTGATGTTTATTTTTAATATTAAATCATGATATTTATTAAATATTATGTCGTGATTGTATTTGAAATTTTAATTTTAACTGTATGTAAAATTGTAAAATTGCAATTGTATTTCTAATTGTAATTGTATGTAAAATATTTCTAAAATTTTAATTGTAATTCTAATATTTAATGTATTTTGAAATGATTGTAATTGTAATTGTATGTAAAATATTTGTAAAATTTTAATTGTATTAATGTGAAATGATTGTAATTGTAATTGTATGTAAAAATGTAAAATTGTAATTGTAATTGTATGTAAAATTCTAAAATTGTATTTGTAATTTTAATTGTAATTGTATGTGAAATTGTAAAATTTTAATTGTAATTGTAATTGTAATTTTTATGGTAATTTAATTGTAATTGTATGTATTGTCATCATTCAATTTTATTAAAAATTTTAAATTTGTAAAATTGTAAATTAATTGTCAATTTTGAACCATAACTACCGTAAGTAAAATGTATACCGTAAATATTGTTAAATTATCATAATTGTAAAATTGTAAATTTATATGAATATAAATAATTGCAAAATACTAAATTTAGAATAATATGAATTTTTGTAGCATAAAAACGTTTAGAAAATAATGCAAATAAATTCATGTACTTTAGAATTATCATTATTTTATTATGATCTTACATACCCAAAATAATAGTATACATTTTGAAGATATCACTCACACACATTTAAAGCAATCAAGTAGTTGTATTATTTTAGGAATTGACATTATAAAAAAAATATAACTTTATACAATACTCCATTGTTTTTAAGATCAACATAATTGCAAATTATCAAGTGAAATGATTTTAACATTAACAGAATGAAAATTACCAATTAGTTCAAAATACATATTATAATGTTTCGAAAAAAAGAGTCCTATTTATAAGGTAATTAAGTCCTCTTCTTTATAAAAAACCCATCTTAAAAAGTATAAATGATGAAATAACACATGTACCATATCACTCTCGGTTCTCATGATCACCCTCATTATCTTCCAGCTCGCTTGGAATGATAACACTATTTTTCTCAAAAATATGTTTTGATCTGCGGTCACGTCTCAATACGAACCACCAATCCCTATCCAACACATCTGGGTAAAAAAACACCTGGTTGCAGTGTTTGGGGAAAACATAGGGCTCCTTAGCTTTATCCCACATCTTTTTAGAGGTTATACATATCATCCTACTATCCCGATCTTCCTTTACATTACTCTGATCAAAGGTGTCCCACCACTTACACCTAAACATAACACATTGGACAGAAGATAAATCCATTTCAATGATCTCTTGTATCTTTCCGACGTAACCTAACGTCCCTCGTACTAGGTTTTGATCACGGCGGCTAGATCGACTAGATTGATCGAACTCGAATTCCACTCCACAGTCTTGTGTCATGTGTCCATCATCTATATTTTCTGTGCGAAAATGGTGTCCATATGCCCACAGAGATGGGAACAAATGCACCTATAAAAAAGTTTAAAAATCATAGTGTCATGTTTCTTATAATAACCCAATTGTTAAAATATGAAATATAGATGTAATTACATTTCAAACATGCATTATTAAGTTTAAAATGTACATAAATAGATTATTTCCGAGTGGGTAAACCCAATCCTTATGTTTAGTGCTTCCTCTTCAGCACGCGGGTAATGACCGGTTGCACCATATTTCTCTCTGACTTGGTCAACAACCCAACTGTTGTGGCATATTTTTGGCATATTTTCTTTTAAATGATCGGGACAAGGCACACTTCTACTATTAAACCATATGAATTATTTCATGTCACTATCCCATTTCATCCTCTTTTGTTTGTACAATGCGACCCACGGTTGTGTCACTTTGGAATTGTAAAGAAGGAATTTATTGATTGCTTCAATTTCTGCATTCGTTGATGAATTCAAATCGATATATAGTACATATGAGATCAAAAGATACATTATATTGAAGTTCAACATGAATATTTACTTTGTGTAAATTTGAAAAATTATAAGTTGCTTACACGTTATCAAGTGCCTTTTTCCATTCGTTTGGAGCAACTCCCCTTCTCTTTTGTATTCATCCCTTTCATTGTCCCAAATCACTGCACCTAGTATGTTATTGATCTGCTTGATGTACTCACTGGCATAATAGAAATACTCGTACGATATGTACCCCTCTGCCATAGACCCCTTGGGTTTTTCCCTTTATCGAACAAAACCTTTCAATTTCTTCATGTACCTCTCTAAGAAGAACATCCAACGACAAGAAACCACCCCAACTAATTCAACCTCATCTACTAGATGGATTAGAATATGAACCTGCAAGTCCATGAAACTCTTCGGCAGTTCCTTCTCAAAAATACAAACAATCTCAACTATCTCTTGACGCCATCGTGGAATGCTAGCCACATGAATCTCCTTTGACGTGATCCAATGTACATATGCAGATAATTTAGATATGGCACGTCCTAGGTCTTGGGGGAATTCATGTTTAACACACCCACACATGAACAAAGGATAATGACACTGCAAAGTTATAAACACATGCAATAATATACAAAATTAGTTATGTTTTATGATCTTTGCATGGGATAAAATTTATTAATATAAAAAAATAATAAAATCATGCTTTTGACATTTACGTACTCTTATAAGATTCAAATGGTCATGTGATTTCAACCCCGAAAAATGGTCATCCAAGGTGAAGCAACACCGTAGTGAAGACCTGTATGAAGATGACACCCTCACACCCATTATAACTTCCTTTGCCAAAGAAAGATCATCTTTTTTTAAAATCCATGGGACATCACCTTTGAAATACCATGAATTAGAGGGACCAATGCCTGCCTCTGATCCTATACTTTCTAATCGTCTTGGCCAATGTTTCTTTTTAGTTTTTGAAGTAATAATATCTTTCCTAACAACCAATGTGTCACTTTGTTTCGATGATATGTGCATCCATAAAGAAGATGAAACATTTTTAAATATATGCATGGTATCTAATAAGTGGGTAATCTTAAGATGCTCCCAATATGGGAGGTTATAAAAGATAGATTTCCTTTTCATCCCAATGGGAAATATCTCAACATAGGTGTCGAATAATTTTGGATCATCGAACATAGGCTCCCCATTTGAATCGAACATTTCTATGAACTCCTCCTCTTCTCTCTCTCATATGCTCTAAGCCATTCAACTATTTTCATTATTGGAGGCTTTTGGGTTCTCTCTCGTTTACCATTGAAAGCGGATGCTGCTCTTCTGTAAGGGTGTTCTTCTGGGAGGAATACCCCGGAGCAGTCATACATAGCTTTTGTAGGTCGTTGGACCATCTAGCTTTTAGAGAAGATCCACAAAATTTACATCCAAAATAACCTTTTGTTACAAGACCTGCGAAATTATTGTGTACAATATATATGCATGGCACGTTAAATAATATCATGAAGATCATAACAATTACAACGAATTAAATAACTAATATGTGAAAGAATATTGTTACGTATATAAGAAAATCAATAAACATGTAATTTACCAAAGCAAACTCTTAAGCCTGAATAATCATGTGTCATGTAAGCACATATGCCATGCAACATAAAACTCCTCTCTGTTGCGATGGGTCTTGATACATCGTATACATTTATCCCATCCCATAATTCTTTAAATTTATCTACCAGTGGTTGTAAGTAGACATTCATATTCTTCACTTGTCTTCTACTATCGATTATGAGAGTCAACATAAGATGTTCATTCTTCACAGACAACCATGGGGGGATATTTTTATTGATCACTACTACAGGACAAACTGAATATTTGGTGTTCTGGAGGGAATATGGGATGACGCCATCCATGGCTATGCCGAGTCGTAGACTTCGTACTTCATCCTTGAATTTTTTGGGCCATGTATCCTCTATATGCTTCACGGCTATTGAATCTGTTGGGATTCACATAACTCCCAACTCACTTATGTGTGAGGCATGCCATCCCTGCAACATAGCTAATTATTTGCAATGAAAGAGCCTTTGAATCCTTGAGATTATAGTTATGTGCCTCAATATATTAAAAGGAGGACCACATGATTTACCCTTATTCTTTGATTTATCATACCTATCATGCCCACATTTCATACATATCTCTTTGTCTACATATTGTCCTCTATATAGAATACAATCATTTAGACATGCATGATATGATATGTACTCAACAAGCAACATTTTTAACAATTTCTTTGCCTCTTTGCATCTACCAGGCAAGACATTATCACTCGGAAGAACCTTATCTTTGAATAACTTGTAGTTGGTGATCATGGACAATATTAAATGTACATTAATGCCGATATAATTATTAACGTTCATAAAATTTACCATTTGTAATGTTCATTATGTGATTATATTTCTCAAAATATAAGGGAGGACTTGATTGTCAATTACCTCAAAATTTTCAAGGAACATGCATTCGACAAGCGAAACTTGGCTTTCACATCGTTTTCCCCAACTGAATAGAATTTGATTTACCGCAAAGTCCAAAGAGAGGGGTGGTGGAAGAAAATTTAAGGCTTTTGAAAAAGGTATCAGTGATATGAGCATCATCCCCTAGATGATATTCATTCTGGAATGTATCTAACAACATTGTCTTCATGGCATTCATATGCCTTAAGTAATCATCCATACCAACCTCTATTTGATTGCCTCCATTGTGAGCTTGTGAAGAACTACTATTGTTGTAGTCATTCCTAATTGGTGAATCTGGACGTAGTGGGAATTGAATAGGTGGTTGATTCAACCATTCTTGGTATCGCTCCTATCTGAGTTTTTCTCTTAATTCAGCCTTATCTCGATTTTAGATTGTTGTGGGGTGCAATGGAAGATGGTAGGTAGGTTTCTCATCATCACTAGAATCCTAATAATTTCAAAAAAAATATTTGAACATGATTAGTACAAAATATATGATATCAATTAGTAAGCACATCGACAATGCATGATTAATTGGTTTGACATTGAAATAATTACATTAATATACCAAACAAATATTTTTACCATCATTGTCCCAGTATTGTGGCTAAAAGATGCAATTTTACAATTGGCAGGGTGAAGCGGCTGTCTATTTACGGTATGTTGCTCCTGATAAGAGCTTCCAACGTTTTGGAGCTATTTGAATATTTTGTGCATCTGAACTCGATTCTGAATCTGCATGAACCTGCAAATTTGTATACATTAATTGTTGAACAAGAAATGTGTGTCTAATTTAATTTTCTCTTAATTAAATTGGATAATAAAATTTAATTTGATCTCATAATCACTTGTAATAGCTAAGTGAGTGTGATAAACTCAGTTAGCTCATGAATTTCAAGTTGAGGGTGGTTGGTGAGGCATGCAAAGTGATTCTATTAGTTATTGAGTCCAAGTTGTAGTTAGTGCATTAGTTTAATGCATGAGAAATCAGTTAACTCAATTAATTGAGTTAAAATCAGTTTAACTAGATGTAACTATTTGTTGTACTAGTGAGAGGTCAAGTGAATTAAATCATATTTAATTCACATGCAATGATATTTCATGTAACTGATGGTTTACTATTAATAGCTACATGCATGTCAGTTCCAATGAAGACCCAGTTGAGACAAAGGTTAAAGGGATGTCAACTATCAGTTGTATTATTAGTAGGTTGCCCACATGCAGTAAAACATCCATAGGATTGCCCATGATAATTGCACAATTTTGGAAGGCTGAATTTCCTGAAGAATAGGGATTGCATTCCACATGAATTGCGCAAGGCAGGCAGGCTGAGCAGAGGATGAAAATTGGCTAAGTGTTGGTCGATTTTTTCTGGATCAGTGTGAGACAATTGTGAGAGTGCAGGATACTCTTGTGAGAAGAGTGCATTGTAATTGTTTCCTTGGTGAATATACAATAGAATATAGAGGGGTATTGGGCAGTAAGCTTTCTCAGGGAAAATATCTGTGTTGTGGATTGATTTACTTCTTTCTTTACTTGTTGTGATTGGCGATCATGTTTATTTTCCGTAATTAATTTGTAGAAGGATTCAGTATCTGGCTTTAGCATATCACATGATCGGATTGAATCCATTGATATACATATTGTTTGTATACTTTCTACATGGTATCAAAGCACAAGAAATCACTATAGTGGAGAATAAATTGTGTTTGTGTTGAATATCATTCGAATTTGTAGAAATATTCTTTGGTGCGACAAGCGGATCAAGATGGATTTCAATGGCTTGAGATTGGAATATGCACTCAAGGGAAATTCTAGTTATATTGCATGGAAAGACATGATGGAGGCAGTTCTGGAGGATAATGGGTTGAAATAATTCATTGATAATGAAATTCCCAAACCCGCAACAGTAGATGCCACTCTTCTTGATGCTTGGAAAAAGAAGGTTGCAAAGGCAAGGAGGATCTTATTGGAGGGAGTACGAGACTACATTTTCTCAAGTATCCATGGAAAAGTGACTCCTTATGCAATGTGGAAGGCTTTGACAGATCTGTTTCAGAGTAGCAGTGACCACAGAAAATTGGTCAGGAAAATCAAAATGGAGAAAGGCGACACTATTCTGAAATATTTAACCAACTTTTTCCAATGTCCAGATGAGCTTGGGAGTGTCGGAACTACTGTAGTGGATGATGACTTGGTGAGCCTAGCTCTTCTAGGCCTTCCCAAGAGTTGGCATATTTATCAGGATTCTGTCAATGGGAGGGAGAAGCTGCCAGATTGGGAGCTACTTTGGTCAAATTTGGTACAAGAAGAATTCAGGAAAAATACCAGGGATAGATCCTCATCTAAGACAGATGATGAGGAAAATTGCACCTTGGATAGTAAGGCAAATAAGGGGAAAGGAAAGAAATCCTATTCCAAATATGAGATCGAAAAAGAAGGAAAGAAGTGTGACATGTCCAGAGTGAAGTGTTTTCACTGTCATGAGCATGGAAATTTTGCCACTAATTGTTTATAAAAGAAGAAGAACAAGAAGGATTCAGGATCTGCAGCTTGTGAGGCTTTGGCCTCACAATTTGAGTTGGACTTCTCTCTCATCGCATGCATGGTGTCTAGTGTGATGGAATCAATGTGGTACTTCGATAGTGGTGCATATTTCCACATGACGGGAGACAAAGAACTTTTCAATAGCTTGGAGGAGAAGGATCTCCAGATGCATATTGAAATGGGTGATGACGGAAGGTATAGAGTGACCGAGATTGGTACAGCTACCTTCCAAAGACAGTCAGGTAAACCCTTCTTATTAAAATATGTCATACATGTATCAAGTTTGAAAAATAATTTAGTTTAAGTTGATATGTTGGAGGATAGAGGTTATGATGTGGTTTTCAGTGAAGGGAAAGCATTCATTCGTCACAAAGCCATAAGACAAACCAAGAAGATTGGGATTCGTGTGAATAATATCTATAAAATTTATGTAGATGGTTGCACAACATTGATGGTTAAAGAAGACAAAGTGGTAAGCTAGGATGAGGGTAAGTTATGGCACAGGAGATTGGGCCATCTACACCACAAAGCTTTGAAGTTCATGCAAAAAATTTCTACGGGGCTTCCAAAGGGTACTCTTGCTTAGATATACACATGAAAGGGACGTACCATCGGGAAGTATACAAAGGCCACTTTTCACGAGAAGGAGAACTGAGCAGCGAGAATCCTTGAGAGAGTTCACTAAGACGTGTGTGGATCATTCTCTACAGCTTTGACAACAAAGCACAAGTATTGTGTGATCTTTGTTGATGATTTTTCTAGAAAGTGTTGGATCTACTTAATGTAGAAGAAAGATCAGACATTCTAAAAATTTTGTGAGTTCAAAGCACTGATGGAGAAAGATATGGGGAAGCATGTGAAGGCTTTGAGGAGCGACAATGGTGGTGAGTACATCTCTAATGAATTCAAGAACTTCTGTAGCAAAGAAGGAATTCAGAGAGAGTTGATTGCGCCTCATAACCCACAATAGAATGGGGTCACAGAAAGAAATAACAGAAAATTTGTGAGTGCGACAGAGTGATGTTGCATGATCAGGGCCTACCATTGCATATGTGGGCTGAGGCATGCAACACAACAGTATTTGTGAAAAATCATAGTCCTCATAGAATACTCGACATGAGTACAACAGAGGAGGATTTTTCTGGTAATAAATCTGATGTTTCATATTTTAAAATTTTTGGCTCATATGTCTATTGCCATGTGACCAAATATTCCAAGAAGAAGCTAGAACCAACGACTGAGATTGGGATATTTTTTTGGGTACATTGATACTCCCCACAACTATCGGGTGTGTTTTCAAAACAACAGGATTATTGTTGTGAGACGAGATATAAAATTTGATGAGGAGAAGCCATGCGATTATCCCTTGAGAGGGAGCTTTATTTGCATGCAAATGAGGAAATATTGGTTCCAAAGGATGAACCTTAAGATGTGGAGAAACCACGTGCAAAGGATCATGGAGTGGCAAAAAACACTCATACAGAGAAATTCAAGAGACATGGTAGAAGGTGCACCATGAAAGGTGATAGATTAAGACTTGATGCGGCAGAACATGTAGGAACACCTACTTCACTGCGCAGACAAAAATAGTCTCCAGTCAGGTTCACTAGATACGTGGCTCTTATGAGCAAGTGTACTGTGACAGAACCATCCTCTTTTGAGGAATCAATGCAACAACCAATTTGGGTTGACGCCATCGTTGAGGAGTATGACTCCATCATCAAGAACAGTGCATGGGAAGTTATCCCAAGACCATTCAAAAAATTAGTGGTTGGATTTAAATTGATCTATAAGGTGAAGCAAGCAGTAGATGGGAGTGTGGAGAAGTACAAGGCTAGATTTGTAGCCTAGGGATTCTCACAAGTTGAGGGGATTGACTATGAGGATACTTTCACACCAGTTGCGAGATACTCATCGATTAGATCTATCCTTGCACTCTCAGTGCAGATGGGGTGGAAAATACATCAGATGGATGTGAAAACTATGTTTCTCAATGGATTTATTAAGGAAGAAGTGTACATAGAGCAGGCAGAAGGTTTTGAGACCTTTGACATTGATTCACATGTGTAGAGACTCAAGAGAACACTGTATGGGATGAAGCAAGAACTTCGTGCTTGGTACACCAGGATTGACAACTATTTCACTAGGTTGGGCTTTGTTAGCCCCCCATGAAATTCTTGACAAAGCAAGCTGGGGGCTAGTTTGCTCTGGAGCCTCCAAGGAATGCCTTTCCCTTGAAAATTCATCCTCCTTGGAGTCTCTGTGTGCTGTGCCTAAAATGTAGTCCCTCTGCTGATCCATTCCTCAAAAGGCCCATTATTGCCCTTTATACCTTTGCAAAATATCACCTTCCCCCTCTCCCTTTGTCAAACTCCCCTTTAATTCCCCCCATTATCCCTTTAAATCATCTCTAAATCATGTTTTTCCCCTGCTTTGACCGTTCCCACATTTCATTCCCCTATCGCTACCCCTGGCTGGCCCCAAATTGCATTAAAAATGAATAAAATCCATAAATTTCACCATTTCATACCTTAGCCCCCTCAGTCGTGGCCCCGCGCTCCTTTGTCTTCCACATGACCCGACGCCGTGACCGAAGCCTTTCCCTATGGGGGGCTTTTCTCTGTCCATAGAGTCAAGCCATGGAGCCCCCGTAGTTGACTCCTCGGGATGTGTGATGACCCGATCGAACGGTTTATATTCACTACGGGGGGTCACCCCATACTCTCATGCCCGTACACCATGGCGCCCCCATAGTTGATCTCCGTCGTCCATTCATTTGTCAATCCAACGGCACGGAGCGCGCCCGAAATGGTGGACCCCGCCAGCCATACGTCATCCCCCCTGAAACCACCTGTTCTCTCCGCACCACCGTTGGGCGCCGACCGGTTTTCCCCGGAGACCCAGCGATTCCACTCATCTCCTGCCATGCGTCCCCCTGTATTATTCTGAAAACCGCCATTTCACGCATTATCTCCCGGACGAAAGCTGGGTAGCAGAATTCACGATCACCGTCAGATCTTGGAGCCCTCATCCAACGGCTATCATCTCCCGAAGCTGCACACCATTTAACACCCGTCCATCGTACCCGCAGGCCCGCCTTCCATCGTTCTCCGCCGTTGATTTTCGCCTGATCGACGGTCCAGATGTGTCTGTTCATCGTTGACCATTATGTAGCCCCGGGACCTCCAGGTCACCCCCACGTGTTTCATCCGTACTTTCTCCCATTCCATCACGTATATCTGATTCTTCTCGTGTTCTTTAATGTTTTCTCATTCGTTTTCGTTCTGTGTTCCATCAATTACCTACCTGAGCCGTTTTTCACCATTATTCTGCGTTTTCCTCCGCCATGTCACCGATTGCGCTTCCATTTCTCCCATCTACATCACCCGTCACCCTTGTCCATGGATTTCTTCACGGTCTTTGTGTTTACTGCAGGCTTATAAAGAAAGAATGGCCGCCATGATCACCCAGTTTCCCATGCAGCGGCCGAGAGATGCAGGAAAGCTTTGTACCATGGTACATTTAATAAAAAAGGCCTGGGAAGGTGGAGATGAGATGTTCATTAAAGGAAAAGAGGTCAAACTTCGTAGAGAACCTCCCATCACCATTAAACCCGAGCTAACCTGTCAGAGATGGAATTGAAGCAGCAGAGCGTTCCAGTACAGAGAAAAAGGAAGGTTAAGACACGCTAACGAATATCCAGAGCCTTAAATCAGTGTTTTCAAAGGAGAAGCATCATTTCACAGACCCCGAGGATCGATCAAAGGATCCTGAGCGCAGGCAAAAGGTAATATCAGGGTTTTTCGTCAGCAGAATGTTTTTCTATATCAGGTACCGGGCACCCATACTGTCTTATTTACACACCGTGTCCCTGAAAATATTTCCACCAGACAACTGTTCAAAACCACCGGAGCATTTATGTGACAGGCCTTTCAGTAGTTTATTTTATTTTGGTTCAAATCACCAGAGGTACCGCAGCCTAAAATGTCAAGATCATATCTGGAGAAAATCATTCTTTCCCAAGGGAGGTGACAGAGATTAAATATACAGCATGTCAAGCAGAATGGGTTTCGGCCCTGCATTCATTGTTGTGTTTAAAGATACATTTAATTTCCACCTACTCCTTCAGTCGATCTTAGGTTCATCCTTTGCTATAAAGCACATAAGGAAACATTGTAAGGGTTGTTGATGAGAAATCAGTGGAATGAAAGTATTCTCCTCTTGAGACAAGTTCTCTGTGTATATTGTAAGATAGGCTGAGATTAGATGTATTCAGACTGAATGTTCAAGCTATGGGCTATGATGTACCTGATTGGTGTTGTTTTTAATATGACAAGCATGTTTCTTTGGATCCTGATCTAAAGCAGCTGGTGATGTTTCCTCTTTCTCTGTGTTCGTGATTGACTTGCTCTTATGTTATGTTCCATTTCATTTCATTTCTGTTGGTAGGCAACAGAATTATAATATAGGACTCACCCTTGATAGGTGCCCTATGTTTCCTGCTCTCCCTACCTCTATGTTTTCTGCTTATATGTGTACCTGAATGTTGATTTCAATTGATTTAACCAGTGTAGTGGATGATGTTGCCTACTCTCTGATGTATGAATTAATGAAATCCGTGTTTAGATGTTCTGGGTAGGATTTAGTTGAATGTGTTGAGAACCTGGGAGGTCTAGAATCCTGCATCTGCCTCACTAGGAGCTTACCATCCCAATTAAACCTTTCCAAGATCCCTTGTTTTACCTCTAATTCTGTCCAAGCAAGCCTGGAGTTAAATGAACTTTGGCCTGATCTATAGACAGAGTTGGATGGTTCCCCTTCACTCATTTTCAGCCCTTAATGTCCCATTCCAAATATCTCCTTCAAGATCCAAATGCTCTAGATGACTAGCCCAACTGAAAGCTTGCACATTGATTACAAATAAATCCTTTCTTGACTCCATAGCCCAATGGCTTTGATGTTCTTTGAGTTATCTGTCTCTGCCTAGGCTTCCTCTTTTCTCATCCTTGTCTCGTATTGGATACTTCTTTCCTGACTCCCTCCAACCAAACACGAACAATCAAACAAACAACCATGAGCCTATAACTAGCCTAAAATCATAACACCTGAGCTTCAAAGACATAAACCTTTGACTACCATAGAGAGATCCCTCTCTGGACCTAGGAGTGCTAGATCCTAAGGTCCCAAAGTGGTTATATGTTGTCTCATCTTTTGGTCTCTTTCAGCCTGGCCAAAACATGGGAACCCCAACAAGCTTCACTAAAATTGAAGCGGATGCGAACCTATACCAGATTGTGGTTGATGGTAAGCTCTTGATTATCGTACTTTATGTTGATGATCTAATTTTGACAGGTGATGAGTAGCTCATAATTTCTTGCAAAGAGGATCTTCCAAGAGAATTTGAGATGAAGGACATGGGACTCCTTCATTATTTCCTTGGTTTGGAGATATGGCAGTGTGATGGTGAGCTATTTGTTTCTCAAGGTAAGTATGCCAAAGAGATTCTGAGAAAGTTTCACATGGAGAGCTGTAAACCCATGGAGACTCCTCTTCCAGGAACCTAGAGGAAGGAGGATGCTACTTCAGGTGAGGTAGTGGACACTACTGTTTACAGGCATCTTGTGGGTTCAATGATGCACTTGGTGAACACCAGACCAAACATTTGATACTTAATTAACCAACTGAGTCAAGCTATGGTTAAGACGACCAAGCTCTTTTTGAAGGCAGGGAAGCATGTCATGAGATATCTCAGGGGCACTATAGAGTATGGATTATGGTACAAGCGGAGAAAGGGAGTGAAGCTTCAAGGCTTCACCAATGCAGATTGGGAAGGCAGTCCATCAGACAGAAATAGCACATCAAGAGGGATCTTCAGCATAGGATCGACAATAGTTTCTTGGTACAATAGGAAGCAGCGATCTGTGGAACTCAGTTCAGCTGAGGCATAGTACATGGCAGAAAGTCAGGTTGCATGTGAGGCCATCTGGATGAGGAAGATTCTGGTTGGTTTGTTTGGTCATCAGATGGATCCAACGGTGACACATTGTGATAAACAGAGTTGCATATAACTCTCGATTAATCTGTAATTCCATGATAGGTCCAAGCATATAGACATCTGGTACCACCATCTCATAGATTGTGTTCAGAGACACATTATGTTACTTCAGTACATTCCCATGGAAGATCAAGATGCAAATATTCTGACGAAGGCGCTCGAGAGGAGAAAATTAGAATACCATAGAGGCAGGATCAGGGTAACTGATAATCCCTTTCTTGTTGAGAGGGAGTGTTGAAAAGTCAACAAGAAATGTGTGTCTAATTTATTTTTCCCTAATTAAATTGGACAATAAAATGTAATCTTATCTCATAATCACTTGTAATAGTTAATTAAGTGTGACAAACTCATTTAGCTCATGAATTTTGAGTTGAGGGTGGTTGGTGAGGCATGCAGAGTGATTCTAATAGTTATTGAGTCCAAGTTGCAATTAGTGCATTAGTTTAATGCATGAGAAATCAGTTAACTCAATTAATTGAGTTAAAATATGTTTAACTAGTTGTAACTATTTGTTGCACTAGTGAGAGATCAAGTGAATTAAATCAAATTTAATTCACATGCAGTGATCTGTCATGTAATTGATGATTTACTATTAATAGTTGCATGCATGTTAGTTCCAGTGAAGACCCAGTTGAGACAAAGGTTAAAGGGATGTTAACTATCAGTTGTATTATTAGTAGGTTTCTTGCATGCGGTAAAACATCCATAGGATTTCCCATGAACATTGCGCAATTTTGGAAGGCTGAATTTCGTAAAGAATAGGGATTGCATTCCACATGAATTGCGCAAGGAAGATAGACTAAGCAGAGGCTGAAAATTAGCTAAGTGTTGGTTGATTTTGTCTGGATTAGTGTGAGACATTTGTGAGAGTGCAAGAGACTCTTGTGAGAAGAGTGCATTGTAATTGTTTCATGATTCCTTGGTAAATATACAATAGAAGATAGAAGGGTTTTAAGCAGTAAGCTTTCCCCGGTAAAATACTTGTGTTGTGGATTGATTTGCTTCTTTCTTTAGTTGTTGTGATTGGCGATCATGTTTATTTTTCGCTATTAATTTGTAGAAGGATTTAGTATCTTGCTTTAGCATATCACATGGATGGATTGAATCCATTGATATACATATTGTTTGTATAATTTATATATTAATTTTATTCAACTGATTGACATAGATAAAAATAAACGAATTCAATTAGATAATGAAAATATAAATAAAATATGAAGTAAATATTACGTCTCGAGATGGATAGGGAGAACTCTATGATAGACTTTGAGAAATATTATGGAACGAGATGGATTTTGAAGAATTATCCATTCGATATAATTATGATATTTTATCCCTTCATTTGAGAAAAATGAACAATAAATTTTGGTGTACATACCTAAAAGTAATTTCGATGCCTTAAAAATGGACTTATTGTAATCAGTGCTAATGTAAAGTTAACAGCACCGGTGAGTTTTAGTTACAGCGCACCGATGTTGTGTTATTAATTGACACATTGATGTCGTTAGATAACAAACACACCGAATAGCCACAAATTAAAAAAAAACAACAACTTTATTTTTTTTAAGTGAAAAAAAAAAACAAAAAAACAAAAACAAAAAACGGTAAATTGAAAAATGGGCTGCAAATTATTTTCAGAAATCTAATTTCATAAAAAAATTCTTTAAATAGTAAAAACCATTCATTATTTCATTATTTTTGCAAAAAAATTCAGGGAGATATTTGCACGAGAGACATACCTGAAGCAAGAGAGCACGAGAGCACTGTGGAGAAACGAAATACTTTCGAATAAAACTATTCAGAGAATCAGAATTGAAACATCTGGTGATTCAAACCCTATAGTATAGAATTTCAAACCATCTGGTGATTAAATTTTTCTGTAATAATTGGTTTTTTTACAGTTTCTATTTGATTTAATACATGGTAAGTAAAAAAATTAAATTTTACTGTCCATTTTCAGAGAGAAAAAAAAACAAAAGAACAAAAAAACAAAAAACAAACAAAAAACCAAAAAAAATCCATTCTTACGCTAAACCCTTGATTATTTTTGTTTCGGCCCTTGGTTCTCCCTATTTCTGTGACTTCATAATTAAGGCTTTTCATTTTAGATTTATAAGGTTTATATATATATATATATATATATATTAGGCATATGACATCTAACCTACGGGACGACTTGCAGAGTCAGATCTCAATCCATGTCGGCCCTTGCGTGAATTTTTTAAAAACATTTTTTTTTCCAAATCGGTGCGCCCTGTGTAAAATAGCGTATCCAATGCATTATTTTATTACAGCGCACTACGCACGTACTGTTTGATAAAAACAATTTAAAAACATATTTTTTTGTAATCTGTGCACCTTGTGTAAAATAACGTACCGGTGCGCTATTTTATTGTAGCGCACTGCACATGTACAGTTTGATAAAAACAATCTTAAAAACGCTCTTCTTCTTCTTCTTCTTCTTCTTCTTCTTCCTCTTTTTTTCAGGTACTGTTTGATAAAAACAATTTTTTATTTTATGTATGTGTTAATCAGTGCACCGATTAACAATACAATGCACAAGGTCTCTTTGTTGATAGAGAGCATCGTACGGTGGTCCCCTATTTTTTCGGTGCGTTTATAAGAACATGTTGCACCGCCTCCTCCACGACATCTTATGCTACAAAAACTAACACTAGAGGATTTTTTTTTAATTTGTTTGTGTTAATCGGTGTACTAGTTAACATATAACGCACCAAGTCTCCTTGTTGACAGAGAGCACTGTACGGTGTTTCTACTGTTTTGGTGGTGCGTTTATAAGAACATGCCACACCAACGTCGGTGCGTACTGTTTAAAAGGATTTTTTTACCTGAAAAGTTTGTGATTTATTTATAAAATATATTAATGAATGGTATGGTACATGTTTCGTATTGATAAATAAATGGCTGACAAGAGATCAAGTAACAAAAATACTAATAGCACATTGTGAAAAGAAAAAAATGCAAGTTCTTTGTAAATTCTTTACAAAAAATATTGTTTTTGAACTATATGTAAGTTTAAGTAATATGAATTTTTTATTGTGTATCATGCAGAGCCACAAAATGATGAAGCTTAATAAGATTATTTCTGATCTAAGACTAGAAGAGCGTAAAATCTTGATGGAAAAATTGCAGAAGGATGAATGAGGTGAATGAAAAAATAATATCAATCCAATATGAGTTTCTTTTTTTAATTTTCATTAATAATATACTTAAAAATATTAGATAACATGTTTCAAACAATCTATTAATTCACATATGTTTAATGTTATACATGGACCAACAACGAAGAAAATAAATGTTGTTTTAAGAAAAGAAAAAAGAAAAAAAATAGAACATGCAAATGAAAATGAATTTCTCCTTAGCTCATCTAGAGTGGTGCCGGATGTTAACGAAAGGGAGAAATTTTTTACAAAACTTTGAGGGATCTAGCGGAACAAATGTATAGACATTATTTCCACTTAAAATACAAAAATCAATCCAATGACTCCAAGAACCAAATTTTATCTAAACTACAGGTTGAGTTTCTAGATAATTGGTCAATGAGACATGTCATACTTTTAATAGAAAAAATGTACAACAAAAAAAAATAAGGAATGAAAAAGTAATATTCCTTTAATTTTTTTCTAGAATTATATGTATATATTACTAGAAAGCAATCATTTATAAATATCACTTTTGTTATATCAACATAAAAATTAAATAGTTTATTGCCATTTTACATTTTCAGGTAGATTATGAAAATCTGAAAGGATGAACGAGCTAATATCATAAATATGCCACTAGGAATGTCCAAAAAGGTGTACAAGGAGATGGTCAAATAAATGGACATAATTGCATCGCACGAGGAGCCATCTCAACAACAACTTGCTTCAAATGTAATATGTAATCATTGAATTTTTCGATTAGGTACAATAAATAAACAATTTAGCATTAAATATTAATGTTCAAGTATTTTCTTGCAAAAAAGAAAAGAAAATAGAACCCATTCAATAAATAAAACAAGACGACAAGGAAGAAAAGAGTTGATATCTAAGTTTGTGAGTAATTGTTACTTTCTTATAACAACTTAACTAGATTTCATTTTTGTATATTTTAAGTTGTTTTACAACAATCATCATTGAATGTCTTCAAATAGGTGCTAACATACAAAAAAGAACCATCAAACAAATTGATTGAAATTGGGTTAAATATGGGTTTTCAGTATATGTTGGCATATCAGAAATTAATTGTGGAATTTGTAATCATCTATCGATCTTGTTTTACTTAGCTCCATCTATAATTAATATAACAAAAAAATATTTTATATTAATTATATGATTTGTTATGGGGTATAAAACTTGGAGGAAACAAAGTATGGAATTGCACCAACAAATGAATTGTTGAAAGATGGCATGAAATTTGGTTTTGAAAGAATATGTATAGTTCATGATTCAATTCTTGCTATGGTACATTTCTTTTCGATTTACATTGATGTATATTATTTAATATTGCAATTTTCACTATTCTCACCAATGTATATACACTCATTACAATTTGTTTTTATGTTTGTAGATGGTAGTTGAAGAAGAAGAAAACAATCAACACCATGAACAAAACATTCCTCTTTGTCTTATGTTCTTATTTGTCTGTGAAATCAGACATTTTGTTTAATGTAATGGACATAGTGTCCCAATTGAAAGATATAGGGATACCAATAACTGTGCTATTTTGTATGACAAAGAGTGTCTTATTCACACACACACACACACACACATATATAATAAAATACGTTTTGATTTATTCTATTGCGTTCTCCATTGTCGCTGTGAAATGTTACAACACTGATTAAATATATGGATGATTAAATATTATAACGATGAGATGCGAAATCTGATGATATAATATAAAAAAAATTAATCCAAACATCACATTCAAATGCACTAATAACAAATTAATTGATATGAATACTGTTATAAGATATGTGTCGACTTTTGATGAATAATGAATTTTAAAAAATCAAAATAATTGCACTATCAGAGGTCGATGTTTCTAAAAAATACAAAATGAACGCCGGTGCATGTTAGTTACTGTGCACCGGTACGTTTGTTTTCTAATGCACCCTGTTGTGTTTCTATGGCCTATGGGCACCTCACAAATACCAATACTAATTAGAAGGCTTAGTGTGTTTGTGTGATACTGTGCACCGACGTGTTTCTATGACCTATGGGCACCACACAAATACCAATACCAATTAGAACACCTAGTGCACTTGATCGACGACTACCATCCGGGCGGTCTGATAGGCGTTGCATGCACTGGTGCAGTTTTCCTTTAACATGCCAGTGCGTTTTTATAACTTAACGACCTGGTGCGTCGTATCACCTACGGGGCGCCCAGTGCATTTTTACACCTTAACGGCCTGGTGCATGCACCTTTGACCACCCTGATGCGACTCTCTGGCTGACACGCACTGGACCGTTGTTAAATGCCCCGGGGTCTCCGAAATTTGTTTTTCATCCTAATGCTTGGTAGGTTTACAGTACCGATGCATTTATAGTACAACGCACCGGTGTGTTGACACCTGATTAGCGCACCAATGATAAAAACATCCATAAGAACCTCCAACTGCCCAGTTTTTTTTGTGTTGAAATTCTATTAGAAGCTCTGCCAAAACCTCCGTTACCAAAAATAGATGTTGTAGCAAATGTTTTTTAGATAATTTTGGCCAATTTTAATACACTAAAAACCTCCGTTATAACCTCTGCTAGAGGGTATTTTACTTGTAGTGAGGATTTACCCATCATATTTTACTTCTATGGTGTGGTTATAATTGCATTGAAAAGAGCATTAAAAGAACACATATTCATGCTTTAAGCAAGAGGAAACAAGACAACAATCAACAACATAATAACATGAGACATTGATAACGAAGTTAACCCAATGTGGGCTATGTCTCCGGGCCCAGTGTCAATATGGGCTAGGCCACTTCATATAGTGCTAGAAATGGTGATAATGTACATGGACTATGTTTTCTGTCATACAAGGATACATGCTCTCAACATGAGTGGCTTGTATATCTACGAGACGTTTCACTACAAGAACTCTCACTCACAATAGGCCTCCTATCAACATGACATAATGTCACACAAGATGAAGATGAGGATCCCTCCAGCAAGGTTGCATAGGGATCATCACAATCCATGGCAAATACATCTCACATGAAGTAGAAACATGGATCCCACAAAATGCATCAAGCAAGTATCTAAACAACATATTAAATATCACAACAAATTAATAAAGAAGTACATAACGTCAACACTGCATATACCTCAACCCATGAAGTTGGCTGAAGAAGTGGATGCTCAATTTCTGAATATGGTTTCACCATCGAATTTGTGGTGTCGAGAGGCATAAAATCAACTGTTCACACTTGATAATTTGACACTGTCACTCTAATAAGGAAAATGGTTGAAAAATGGGAAGCTATGCTGCTGAAACAGACATCGCCATTGGATTCCTGTCACTAAGAGGTGTAAAATCAACACAAAATTTGTCAAATTATGACTCTGGCAAGTTCGGGACCTCAAGGAATCTTTTTGATGTCTCTTAAGATTCCATGGGCAAGGTTTCGCCCCTCTAGTCGCTTATGGTTCCAAACCTGCAATAAAAAAATATTATTCATTGAAGAATGCATCGATATGCTCCACGTTCTGACTCCACTTTGCTCATGGCTCCATTGGACTCCCTATGCTTTCATTTCTCATGTATTCTCCATCATTCTCCATGGTTTCCTTGAACCATTTGGATGACATTTTATAACAAAGTGTGAGGGTGAATACGACAAAGTGTGAGGTTAGCACATCGGTTGGCATACTCATATTAAGATACTTGTTTTTGGGAGGTTTTTGGTTCAAATCCCATTGACTCCCAATATTTTTTTAAAGCCCAATTTTAGTTTTAATATCGTTTTTTCAAACTATATAATATATGGAATTCATATGTCCATATTGTTCTCGCCATTGGAATCAAGGTGATGAGCACTACAATCTTGTCCTGGTTCGAAAGCATTCTGACCACTTTGAATTTTGACCATTTATGAGCCCTCTTGGTCTCCTGAGGGTGTTTGGAGCCACCTAGATCAATCTTCCCCAATGAGGCACTTTTGGTCCACCAAAATCATGAAAACAATATGTAGTTGCTTTGTACCTCGTCTGCACCACAAGTGTCCTGAAAGGTCACCCCTCATTCTCCTTTACCTTTGTTCTTCATAGCCATAAGCGATGAGCCGACACCTGCATCCTATGCAAACATATAGTACAATCTTCTTACAAATTACCTGCTTAATTACATGACCAGTTATGACCCAAGCATCCCACACTTGCCATGAGTTTATAACTTATACTCTATAGTTGAGTTTACATCAAAATGGAAATCAATACCCTAGATACAAGGCCAAAACATCAATGTCACTTAAGAAGTGATAGAAAACACATCATCACTTTTACATTTTAAAGTGTAACACATGATTTACAAAGTAAGGCCAAAACAAGATAACACATCTAGAAAAACCATCTCTCACTTATCAAAGTGAATGGATTATCTTCTTGTGGCGGATTTTCTTGTCGAACAACGGTTTCATCTGGTTCATGCACATACACTTTGTCCTTGAGACGTTGCTCTGGATGGAGCCTCCATCATGTGGCTCTTTGATGACCACATCTGTCGCAATGACTGCAATGAGACTTCTTCCTCTAGACCTTATTTACCTTCTTCTTTTCCTGTGGTGGAGAAGGCCTTTCACGTCTCATCCTCTTTTGTGCTTCCATTCTCTTCCATCACTCAAAAAATACATGGTTATGTAATCCAAAAAAACTACATGTTTTTCAATGCCGTGATTTATTTTCATTGTTATCAACATGCTTGTAATCAAAATGAACATTATAATATCGATACTTGTTATACCTTGCTTGTTGATCTCTGGTGCAATCATGGTGATAAGAGCTTGCCTCAAATCTTTCTCTGCAATGTGCACTGTCATAGACCCTGATGGTGAAGTGTTCACGTAATTCTCTTTCCCCAATGATTTCAACCATGTATTGGAAGCTTCTGACACCTTCGAGCATTGTCCTTTAGTGTATCCCAAACCTATGAATCGAGGTCTCTGCAAAACCTTCAATGGTTGAGTTATGCCTTGGCCATTAACACCAAGCCCTCCTCCCTTATACCCCATTTTGGTAAGGAGTCTCATGCCGGTTCCTGTAATGGGTATCTCCATGTTTCCAACATAACTAATAACATTTGAAGATGAAACTGAAGAGTAGTCAACATTGTTTACCTCAACTTTTGATTCAGAAACATGTGATGATGGCTTCTTTAAGCCTTTGTTGCGCTTCAAATTCTCCAAGGCCTCTTCCGCAGCTCACAACTGAAGCTGCAATCTCTTCTTCTCTCCTTTCCCAACTCATAGTAACCTTCTTAATTCAAGATTATCTTATTGAAGGCTCTAGTTGATCTCATCATTCAAATGATGAGAATATGATGATGTAGACAAAGAAGATACATAAGCACTGGAAGATGTGGATAAAGCATTATTCTCTGATCTTCCTTTCTCCTCTTCTCATAAGCGTCGTACATTATGTCCACCATTTTGGACATCCTCAACATGGCCTGGTACATGTATTTTTCGTCCTCCATTGCTGCATGTTCAATCGTTGTTCATGCTTTCAATTCACATTAGCGAGAATACCACTCTGATACCACTTGATCCGGGTCCGTTAGCTACCGGATTTACCCATAATATTTTACTTCTGTGATGTGGTTATAATTGCACTGAAAAGAGCATTAAAAGAACGTGTATGTGTGGTTTAAGCAAGAGGAAACCAGGCAACAATCAGAAACATAATAACACGAGACATTGATAACGGATTTCACCCAATCTGGGCTACATCTCTGGGCCTGGTGTCAATATGGGGTAGGTCGTTTCATATAGTGCTGGAAATGGTGATGATGTACATGGGCTATGTTTTTTGTCATTAAAGGATACATGCCCTTAACATGAGTGTCTTGTCTCTCCAAGAGACGTTCTGCTATAGGAAATCTCACTCACAATAGGCCTCCTATCAAGATGACATAATCTCACACAAGGTGACGATGAGGATCCCTTCAGCAAGGTTATATAGGGATCATAACAATACATGGAAAATACATCTCACGTGAAGTAGAAACATAGATCCCGCAACATGCATCAAGAAAGGATCTAAACAACTTATTATGTCTCACAAAAAATGAATAAAGAAGTACATGACATCAACACTGAATATACCTTATCCCCTGAAGTTGGCTAAAGAAGTGGATGCTCGGCTATTGCTTCTGGTTGCACCATCGAATTAGTGGTGTCGAGAGGCACAAAATTTACTGCCTACACTTGAGAATATGACATCGTCACTCCAATCTCGAAAATGGCCAAAAAATAGGAAGCTCTGATACTAAAACATACAACTCCATTGGATTCTTGTCACCGAGAGGTGTAAAATTGACATAAAATTTGCCAAATTATAACTCTGGCAAGTTCGAGACATCAAGGAATCTTTTTGATGCCCCTCAAGATTCCCTGGGCAAGGTTCCACCCCTCTGGCTGCTCATGGTTCCGAACCTCCAATAAAAAAAATTACTCAATAAAGAACGCATCGATCTGCTCCATGTTCTACCTCCTCTTTGCTCACACCTTTATTGGCCTCCCTGTGACCTCATTTCTCATGTATTCTCCATCATTCTCCATGGTTTCCTTGAACCATTTGAATTACATTTTATAGCAAAGTGTGAGGTTGGCACATTGGTTGGCATACTCATATTAAGATACTTATTGTTGGCAGGTTTTGGGTTCAAATCTCATTAACTCCCAATATTGTTTTAAAGCCCAAATTCAGTTTTAATATAGTATTTTTCAAACTATATAATATGGAATTCATATTTCCATATTGTAATGACTCCCAAAAACATGAGAATAAGACAAAAAATGGAGGTTGCACCATCCAAGGCCACTTTGGCCTAATTTGAGGTGCCATCTGGCACCATGTGATTGGGCCATGTTGTTGGGTGTGGAGCCTGATTATCTTGTTTATTTTGTATCACAGCGTTGGACCCCTGTACCTTAATGGGGCGGCACACTACCTGGGGGGTCCAGGGGGGGTGGCTGTGAATTTATGGAGCCCCCCCCTGGCGGGGGGTTTCGGGGGCAGTGCCCCCGAACATAAAAGCAGATGTAAAATTGCCTTGTAAAAGTATAGTAATTTCTACTCAATTTGGGTCATTCATTAGGCGGATGATCTTACGGTAGAAGTTATGTTTAGTTTAGGATTTTTTGCCATAGAAGGAAAACCCTCGCTTGTATGAGCGTATTGTATTGCAACTATGTATTGTATGTGCGTTCTCGAAGCGAGAAACAGATAGGGAGACTGTAAGAGATAATAGAGGATATTACAGCGTATATGCTGTAGGTTTTTTCTCTTAATTTTGCTGGATAATAGAAAGAAAGGACTGGTTGTTCGGGGTGGACGTAGCCCAAACTAGGTGAACCACGTATATCTGTGTCTCTCTGGTTTTATGTGTTTTGTGTCTTTGTGTTTTCCGCATATTTTATGTGTTTCATTGCTCTATTATATATAATTTTCTAACAACTAGCATCAGAGCCGAAGGTCTATTTGGCCGATAAAATCGTAGGAAAGAAGGGTTCCTAGTTCAAGTGGGAGCAATGGCAGAAGATGGTAAATTTAGGGTCGAGAAATTTAACGGCCAAAACTTCCCACTGTGGAAGATGCAGATGGAATATTATCTGTATCAAAAAGATTTGTACCAACCATTGAGCAAAAAAACAAAGAAGCCGACGACTATGATAGACGCAGAATGGGATATTCTTGATAGAAAGGCACTCAAAACAGTACGGTTATGCCTCGCGGCATCAGTAGCCTTCAACATTTCGAAGGAAACAACAACAGAGGGTTTGATTAAGGCGTTGGCGAAACTATATGAAAAACCATCGGCCTCAAATAAGGTATTTCTTATGAAACGTTTATTTAATATGAAGATGTCGGAAGGTGGATAAGTTGCAGACCATTTAAATTATTTTAATACAGTTACCAGTCAGTTAAGTTCTGTAGGGGTAAATTTTGATGATGAAGTTAGAGCTCTATTATTTTTGTGCTCATTTCTAGAAAGCCGGAATGGTTTAGTTATGGCCATTAGTAACTTTGTCTCTGGATCTAGTACTTTAAAGTTTGATGATGTTGTCAGTGCTATCCTTAGCGAGGAAACGTGAACGAAAAAGCTCCGGTGAGACATTGGGTAATGCTTTGAGTGAAAAGTCTAGGGGAAGAAGAATGGAAAGAGGAAAGAGCTCGGGATATCATAGTAAATCAAGAAAAGGCAGATCCAAGTCTATATTGGGGATAGTGTGATGGAAATGCGGAAAGAAATGACACCTAAAGAAAGACTGTAGATCTCGGAAGGGAAAGGAAGGACATGCACAACAAGAAAACAATCATGAAGAAAATGTGACAGGTGATGTGTTACAAGATGCTTTGATTCTTTCTTTCAAAAATGTTATTGATTCCTGGGTGGTAGATTCAGGGGCCTCATTCCATGCCACACCTGATAAGAAATATTTTCATGACTATGTTCAAGGAGATTTTGGACAAGTTTGTTTGGGTGATGATAAACCCTATAAAATTGTTGGAATGGGTAAGGTTCTTGTAAAACAATAGAATGGAAACCAATGGCTATTATGTAATATTCCTTTTTAGGAATATTTCTAAAACACAGGCAACTCTAACCAGAGATGGACTGGGAGTGCATTTACCAGATATTTCACCTCTGAAAAGAGGATGAGATTTGGAGGCTATCTGGCCCCTTTCCATACTCTGTCTAAGAGTGTGGGAAAACACAGCAAGTGGTATAGAAATCTAGAAGCAAAAGGGAAGAAATAACATATTGCAGTATATATATAAAGCATGCATAGATACTCAAGAAATAAGAGAACACTGAGCCATTTTATTAATCTGATAAGTACAGAGGAGTACAATCGGTGATCAAGTGATAGCATCTAAATCTTTCACAAGGCAAGTCAAGATCTATTCTCAGAATGCTACATGGAATGAAGGCATTTCAGATCTGCGTTGCATGGGACAGCTGTGTCTCAGATCTACGTTCCAGCTAATGGAAAACGGTTGTATCACTACCCAGACATATCTCCTTGCGGATTTGTGCTTTCCTCCAATTGATCATGCCTCCACTATTCTAAATCTGCAATAATACGATCACCCGCCGATCCAGAAATTCCCCCAATAGACGCGCTGCTATTTCGGGGCTTAATCTCCTGTCCACGATCCTCCAGAATACAACCGGAGCTTCCAAAATACGAGATGCGTCCTTCTGCGCAGCTAATAAACACGTTGATCCTCCACAGGTGTTGTGCAGTTAATAACGAGCTGCTCCTCCACAAATACAGTGGATCGGTCTTCCTATAAAGACACTGACGGGACTACCTCACCTGAGCAAGAACTCGAAGTCCCCTGGGGCTGAGGGCGAGATCTCTGAACGAAGACACTCAATGCGCTAAACAATTCTACAGACAGGCTAAACAGCCAGCGTGCTCAATAGTTGCAATGACCAGAATCAAAATGCATAAATTCTCCATCATCCCCGAATGAGAAAATTATCTTCTTTATATAGCGTTGGCCGCTCTCGAATCCTACGGCCACCTCAACCCATGACCACGGTAATATCCCTTTTCTGTGTGCGTCCCACCCATGATACCATGGTAATACCCTTTTTGCTGTGTGCCCCATTCGGCTCTCCTTAATTACCACGTGCGTCTTATTTTAGAGTGAGTCGTGGTCCTTTTACTCACGTTATTCATAAACTAACTACTTAAAGAAAAATTGTCCAAAATTGAATATTCCAATTAGCTATTACTAATTTGGAATATTAAAATCTCCCCCGGCTGAATGTTTCTTATCCCCAAGCAACTGTAGTGATGGATGCTGCAAGATTTTCTCATTCTCCCAAGTTGCATCCTCATCCGGAAAATTTTTCCACCTCACCAAGAACTCCCAGATTGTTCAGTTCCGCAGTTGCCTTTCCCTAGTATCAATAATTGCCTCGGGCTATAATACCAAATGTCCTTCATCATCTGTAGGTGGCAGCTCCTTTGTCACTGTCACCTGCTGCCCCAATGCCTTCTTTAGATAGGACACGTGGAAAATGTTATGAATCTTGTTGCCTTGGGGCAGCTCCAACTCATACGCAACATGTCCCACTCTGCGTATCACCCTGTACGGTCCATAAAAACGAGGCTTGAGCTTCTCAGCTCCCTTCTGTTTTAGTGATGACTGTCGATATGGCTGTAAACGTAGGTAGACCAAGTCTCCTACCTCAAACTGTCTTACCATCCGACCTGTGTTGGCATACCGCTTCTGCTAGTTCTGCGCTGTAGCCATGTTATCCTTGAGAGCATGAATAATGTCCTGACTCTCTTGGATCCAATAGTTGGTTCTCGGAGCCTTGCTATCACCCAACATCATATCAACAAAAGATAAATAATGGTACCCATACAAAGCATAAAATGGTGTCATTCCAATGGATATATGATATGTGTTATTGTAACAATACTCCCCCAGATGCAGCCACTTCAGCCACGCTCTCTGTTGCCCACTAACATAGTTACGCAAGTAGCCCTCCAGCCACTTGTTAACTATTTCATTTTTCCCATCTTTTGTGGGTGATAGCTGGTGCGTGGTGTCAGCTCCGTTCCTACCAGCCGAAAAATCTCCTGCTAGAATCCGCCCATAAAGCGACTGTCCCTATCACTAATGATGGTCTTGGGAAGACCATGCAACCTGAAAATCTCCTTAAAGAACAGCTCCGCCACATGTGCTGTTGTATAGTGTGCAGATATGGCGAAAAAGTGTGTGTACTTCGTTAGCCGATCAATGACGACGTATATGCAGTCTTTGCCCTACACCGTGGGCAACCCTGTGATGAAATCCATCGAAATGCTCTCCCATTTCCCTTCCGGAATGGGAAGAGGCTGCAACAAGCCTGCGCGATGGTTCATCTCCCCCTTGTTTCTCTGGCAAACTTCGCACTCCATGATATGCGGGAGCACGTCCTCCTTGAGGCCTTTCCATGAGAACCTTTCTCTGATGACCCAATATGTTTTGTTAAACCCCTGATGTCCAGATAATGGTGAGTCATGAGATGCCTGAAGTATCTTCTCCTTGAGTTGGGAGCCCTCCGTCAAGAATATCCTATCTCTATAGTAGATGATTTCATCTACCACCCTATATCTGTCAGTTGTCACCTGATCATCCATAACCTCACAGGAAAATCTATCCTTGGAGCACTCCACCAAGAGGCGAGCCTTCTAATCTGTATCCAAGCTCATCAGAGACAATGTGGCTGGCCTACGTGAAAGTGCATCGGCTACCACATTATTCTTCCCTTTGACATATTCAATTTCAAAGTCATAAGCCTGGATCTTGCTGATCCACTTTTGTTGCCTCTCCTGTAGTTGTTTCTGCTCCAAAAAGAACCTAAGGCTGTTGTGATCAATCCTTACCCGGAACCTATTGCCCACTAAGTACTGTCGGAATTTGGCCAATGCATGCATAATGGCCAACATCTCCTTGTCGTATATAGGATACAACCGCTCATGAGGAAGGAGATTTCTGCTTTCGAAGGCTATAAGGTGGCCTCCTTGCATCAAAACTACGTCGATCCCATCTCCTGACATATCACACTCCAAAACAAAAGGCTGCGTAAAATCTGGCAATGCAAGCACTGGACAACTGCTAATAACCTCCTTGAGCCTGTCAAAAGCCCGCTGCGTTGTATCCGACCAACTAAATGCCCCCTTCTTTGTCAGATTTGTGAGGGTACCGCAAGCTGAGAGAAACTCTTGACGAACTTCCTATAATATGTGCAGATGCCAATAAATCCTCGAAGTTTTGTCACATTTCTCGGCTCTGGCCAGTCTCTGATGGCCCTGATATTCTCCTTGTGGACCCTCACTCCATCCACTCCTATGATGTGTCCTAAATACAACATATTTTTCATCCCAAACTCACACTTGGAGAGCTTAGCATAGAACTGTTGCTCCTCCAAGATATGCAGTACTGCCTCTATATGTTGGAGATGCTCCTCCCAAGTCCTGTTATATATCAATATATCATCAAAAAAGACCAACACAAACTTCCTTAGATGACTGCGGAAGATATGGTTCATGCATGACTAGAAGGTAGTTGGGGCATTGGTTAGCCCGAAAGGCATGACCAAAAACTCATAGTGGCCGTAATGGAACCTGAAAGCGGTCTTGGGAATGTCCTGTTCCCTCACGTGAATCTGGTGGTACCCGAATCTCAAATCCATCTTTGAGAAGAATTGGGTTCCTCTTAGCTCATCCATCAGCTTGTCAACCCGCGGTATGGGGTACCTGTTCTTTAAGGTCTTCTTATTTAGGGCCCTATAATCAATGCACATTCTCAATGTGTCATCCTTCTTCTTCACCAACACCACCGAAGAAGAAATATGACTGGTGCTAGGATGGATATGTCCAAGAGCCAACAACTCCTGGATGGCCCGCTCAATCTCATCCTGGTAGGCCTTGGGGTGCCTATAGGGTGTGGTAATAACGGCCTGGATGCCTCGTTCTAGCTCAATGGTGTGCTCAAACCCTCGATCTGGTGGTTTTCCCAGCGGTATTTCTCCAAATACTGTCTCATACCTGTCAAGGATGGCCTGTATATCCGGATGAACTGTCTGCCTGGTAGCCTCTGCCACTGATGCCCGCAACTCAACTGCCCACTCTATGTCTCCCTTCCGAAATTTTGCCTCCATCCGGTGAGATGAGATAGTTTGAGGTGGGTAAGTGTGCATCCCACGTATCTTCTCATGCTTCCCGGTCTTCTTGTCATCCCATTCCATCTGCATGGCCTCTCAATCTGTGGTGACTTTCCCCAAAGTAATCAACCACTGTACACCCAATACCACATTGGTGTCTGGTATGTTAACCATGAAAAAGTGGTCGGTCACTGTGTAGGTTCCCGTCATCATAGCCAGCTCTGGGACATACCTGGCACATTACATCGTCTGATCCCCTGGGACCAGTACTGAAAATCCATCGAAGCTCTCTATCGGTATGCCTCTCCTCTCAACCATCTGTGCATCGATGAAGTTGTGGGTTGTGTAGGTTTTAACCCTAAACAGAAATTATCTACACACGAATCTTATAACAGAAAATAAACAATAGCGAGAGCATAAAACATAAAACAGATAAACACAGAGATTTTCCCCTGGATCCCAAATCGGGACGACCAGCTTGATTTTTCATTATATTCCTTTTAGTGTTTCAACACATATATATACATGCCGAAGCATACATAAACCATAATCCATTAACCCTGGATTATAACATAATCGTAGTTCCCTTGACCGGATCTACAAAATACCAGGGGCCGAAAACCATCGTACCCCAAAACCATGTGCAAACTCCTGCACAAAATATGGGTGGGTCTGCCTATGAGTGGGTCCGCACACCAAAACAATTTTCTTCGGGGCGCTGCCCCGGACCCAAACAGTGGGGGCTGCCTCCCCCCTTGTGACCCCCCTGTTGCGCCCGGCGCAATGTACAACGCGTGGGGCTAGTCGTGGAAAGAATATAACACATACCCAACATTCTCCCACTTGTTGTTTTCTTTCCACAGGGGGCCACATGAGAGCTTAGTCATTGGGCCAATTCTTCAACACCCATTGTTTGTCTACACCAAGAGAACTTCTAAGTGCTCACAGACTTCGTCAATGCATCTGCAACATTCTTCAAAGTGTCCACCTTTACCAGCAACACCCTTTTAGCCTCAACCATATCTCTAACAAAGTGATATTAAACATCAATGTGCTTTGTCTTTGAATGGTAAGCAGGGTTCTTAGCCAAGAAAATTGCACTTTGGCTATCACAGTCTATCCTTATAGCTTGCTGTACCAACCCCATACTTGAACACAATCTCTGCAACCAAAATGCTTCCTTGCTTGCATGAGTGGCTGCTATGTATTCTGCCTCTGTAGTTGAAAGCGCCACTACAGACTGTCTTTTACTCATCCAACTGACTGCACCTCCAAATAGGCTAAACACATACCCACTTATAGATCTTCTTTGGTCCAGATCTCCAGCCCAGTCTGCATCAACAAAACCATGAATGTCCAACATTCTTTCCAATCCTGGTCTTCCCTGGTAGCACAAGCCATAATCACTAGTGCCATGTAAATATCTGAAAACCCGCTTCACTATTGTCCAATGCTCCTTCCCTGGGTTTGACATAAACCTGCTCAATACTCCCACTGCATGTGTAATGTCTGGTCTAGTACAGACCATTGCATACATCAGGCTACCCACTGCACTTGCATATGGAACACGGGACATATACTCCTCTTCTTCTTGTGTCTTGGGACACTGTTCAGCAGATAGCTTTACACCTACAAGAATAGGAACATTCACCGGTTTACTATCCTGCATATTGAACCTCTGCAATATAGTCTCGACATACTTCCTCTGGTTTAACCAGAGCTTCCTCTTTGCCCGATCTCTCTTAATTTCCATGCCCAAAATATAGTTTACAGCACCAAGATCCTTCATGTCGAATTTGGAGAACAGTTGGGTATTCAAATCTTGGATAATTTCTTTGTCATTTCCAATCAACAACATATCATCCACATACAAGACCAAATAAATAACACGGTCACCAATTAATTTAAAATAAACACGGTGATCCTCCTTGCTTCTGGTGAAGCCAAGTCCCCGTATATAGGTATCAAATTTCTGATACCACATCCTTGGTGACTGTTTTAACCCATACAGAGACTTCTTCAACCTGCATACCAGTTATTTCTTACCCTTCACCATAAAGCCTTCGGGTTGCTTCATGTAGATCTCCTCTTCTAGATCCCCGTGAAGAAATGTTGTCTTCACATCCATCTGTTCTATCTCAAAATCAAATGCAGCAGCAACAGATAAAATTAATCTAATAGAAGTAACTTTGGCAACAGGAGAAAAAATATCACCAAAATCAATTCTCGGCACTTGGGAATAACCTTTTGCTACCAACCGAGCTTTGTATTTCTCCACCTTGCCTTCTACATTCATCTTCTTCTTAAACACCCATTTTCTCCCGATGGGCTTCCTTCCAGCCGGCAACTCCACCAGATCCCATGCCTCATTTTTGTACAAGGATGCCATTTCATCAACCATGGCCTCCTTCCAGAGTTTTCCATCCTCTGAATCTACTGCCTCCCTGACAGTTCTGGGTTCATCATCAGTTATAGTTAAGGCAAAACCTGAACAGAAAGCAGATGGACTATACCTTTCTGGTTGCCTTCTTTCCCGAACTGATCTTCTCAAAGCTGGAGTTTGTGGCTCTTCCTCTTTTGAATCTTCTTCTGTTGTAGAGTCTGATTCATCCTCCTTTAGCTCAAACTCTATCTTCTCAGGTTCCTTTGGTATGATTTCATGTTTAACAACATATTTCACCTCTCTAAACACCAAATCTCGACTGTACACACAACCTTCCTTGTTTCCGGGTTCCAAATCTTGTAACCTTTTAAACCATCCTTATACCCAATAAAGATGCACCTTTCAGATTTATTATCCAACTTGGTCCTTTTCTCCTTTGGAACATGTACATATGCATCACATCCAAATACCCTTAGATGTGAAAGAGAGGGTTTCTTACCGGTCCATACCTCATGTGGAGTCTTATCCTCCAACGCTGATGAAGGTGATCTGTTAACTAAGTAACATGCAGTCTCCACTGCCTCTGCCCAGAATTCTTGTCCTAACCCGGTACCACTGAGCATGCTTCTTACCTTTTCCATCAGTGTTCTATTCATTCTTTCTGCAACTCCATTTTGCTGAGGTGTGTATGGAGTAGTCTTCTGCCGTGCTATACCACACTTCTTACAGAACTCTTCAAATTCCTTCTTGCAGAACTCCCCACCATTATCTGTCCTCGGCGCCTTTATCTTCTTCTCTGTCTGGTTTTCCACCAGAGCCTTAAATTCTTTAAATTTGTCAAAGACTTCAGATTTCTTCCTCAAGAAATATATCCATGTATTCCTTTAGAAGTCATCTATGAATGAAACATAGTACACAGACTTTCCCAGTGATGGAACTGACACAGGTCCAAACACATTACTGTGCACAAGTTCTAATATTTTGTTCGCCCTCTTAGCACCAAAAGGAAAACTCACCCGATTCTGCTTCCCATATACACAATGTTCACAGAAATCGAAATCCAGAGAACAATTAGACATACCTTCTACCATACCATCTCTATGCAGTATCCGAAGGCCCTTCTCTCCAATATGTCCAAGCCTTTGATGCCATAGCATGTTCTTTTCTCCAGAGACAGCTAGGCTTTCCGTCCCACTTTCAGGAACCACAGAACTGTTACACCCATCAATAACAGTACTACCTTGTAGCTTGTACAGAGTTCCAGTCCGAACTCCCCGCATTAATACCAGTGCTCCCCGAACCATCTTCCAGGCATCTTTCTCGAACACTGTTTTTACACCTGCATCATCCATCTTGCTTACAGAAATCAGATTTCTGGCCAATGCAGGAATATGCAGAACACCAGGAAGTGTTCTAATCCTTCCACCTTGCAGCTTCAGCTTGACCTTTCCATGTCCGATGATTTTGGCCTTCCTATCATCCCCTAGGAAGACATCACCATAATATTTCTCATACTCGCAGAACCACTCCCTATGGGGAGTGAAGTGAAAGGATGCACCTGAGTCAATCAACCATGACTCATGATTTGCATGTGTATTTGAAGAAGAAGCCAAATACACATCCCCACCTTCATCCGAGGTGGTTTTTGCCTCTGCAGAAGGAGCATCATCAGATCCCTTTCCTTTCTTAGGAGCTTTAGATCTGCTGTCCTTTTTGTAGTGCCCTTCCTTTCCGCATTTCCAACATACCTTTACAAACTTTCCAGCAGATTTAGATCTCCCTCTAGATTTGGATCTCCCACTCGAAACCTTATTCTTGTTTCTATTTTGGGACCTTCCTCGTATAGATAAGGCATCTCCATTCTAGCCCTCCATATTTCTCCATCTCATTTCCTCTAACAGCAAGGCTGAGAAAATGTCATCAAAATTCAAGGTAGTTGTATTGCTACCTATTGCAATAACCAGACTATCCCACGAGTCTGGTAAAGAACACAGCAAATTAATGCACTTATCTTCATCTGAGATTTTAATATCAACAGATGACAGCTGACTTACCACAGTATTGAAGGCGTTCAGATGCTCTGTCGCTGAGTCTCCATCCTTCATCCTCAGGTTATACAGCTTTTTCTGCAGGAACAGCTTATTTACCAGAGACTTAGATTGGTACAAAGTCCCAAGTTTTTCCCACAAATTCTTCGTCATAGCTTCCCCAGATACATTCAACAATAATGAATCTGAGACACACAACCGTATTGTGCTCTTAGCCTTCCGATCCAATTTCTTCCAATCTTCATCTGACATTGTCGTTGGTTTAGTACCTAGATCTACCGCGATCCACTAATCTTTATCCACCAGCAGATCCTCCATCTTGAGCTTCCACAACTCAAAACATTGACCATTAAATTTCTCGATCTCAATCTTTCCGCCGCTCACCATCTTCTTTCACCGCAAGAATCGATCCCGCAGATCTCCCACTAAATAGGGTCTACCTCGGGCCCGAGCAAAAAACCCTCAACAACAAAGACGTCCCCTTCAAGCCGAAACAGCTCTGATACCAAATGTAGGTTTTAACCCTAAACAGAAATTATCTACACACGAATCTTATAACAGAAAATAAACAATAGCGAGAGCATAAAACATAAAACAGATAAACATAGAGATTTTCCCTTGGATCCCAAATCGGGACGACCAGCTTGATTTTTCATTATATTCCTTTTAGTGTTACAACACATATATATACATGCCGAAGCATACATAAACCCCAATCCATTAACCCTGGATTAGAACATAACCGTAGTTCCCTTGACCAGATCTACAAAATACCGGGGGCCGAAAACCATTGTACCCCAAAACCATTGGCAAAATCCTGCACAAAATATGGGTGGGTCTGCCTATGAGTGGGTCCACACACCAAAACAATTTTCGTCGGGGCGCTGCCCCGGACCCCAATAGTGGGGGCTTCCTCCCCCTTTATGACCCCCCTGTTGTGCCCGGCACAACATATAGTGCATGGGGCTAGTCGTGGAAAGAATATAACACATACCCAACAGGTTGCCCCACTTTCTACTAGGATTGAAACTCGCTGCCCACGTACTATCCCTTAGACCCGTAGCGTCAGATACTTGGGTACTCCTCGTAATGTTGCAAGGGTCCCCCCTGTGGGTGCAAAAGCTGCACCTCCTGCCCCTGAAGGTGGGGGTGGAAAATTATCTTGCTCCGTCTGACTGTCTCCTACCTCCCCATCCTCATACTCATCCTCTTCCCCGTTACACTCGGAGAAGCCCTCAATAAAATGTGCTTTTCCAGCAGCACATTTGTGACCTGATGCCCATGGTTCCTGACAGGTAAAGCACAACCTCTTCTTCTTCAACTCCCTTCGGGCATCATCATCGAGTTGTACCCTACCCTGATTCCCCTTTGGAGGTGGAATCCTCACATCCTTCCCCTTTGGCTGGAAAGCCGGTTTTTGGGGTAAGGTGTTCTAGTCCGAGGTAATGCATCCCGCAAGTCCCGAGTTCTGCCAATGTTATCCTAGAGTGTGGCTGGTCTCATGGATCTGACTAGACCCCGAAGTGGCTCTGTTAACCCTTCCACAAACATATAGATCATCCGTGCTGCAGATATATCTGGCACCATCACTGAAATCCTCAGCAAATTTGCAATACACTTCTTAGGACTCTCGGTCTGTTTGAGCCTTGTCAGTTCAACAAAGTGCTCCTCCGGTTCCTTCCGGTCGAACCTCTCAATCAGTCTCCAAGTGAACACGACATAGGTAGTCACGACGGAATGCCCAAGTGTCACCCTTCCATGGAACCACCAATCCTGAGCCTCACCTTCCAAATGTAGCATGGCCACCTTGATGGCCTCTGTTTCCGACATCTGGTTGAGCTGGAAATATACATCCAGCTTCTCCACCCAAGACTTTTCTGAACTGTTTGATGAACCATCAAACATAGGCAAATGGAATCGGCTTGTTCTGCGCTAGGTATCTCCATCATGATAATGTCTGTGCCCTTTATGATGGTCGTGGGGTCTGTTGTCCCACTTGATCTGAACAAAGTCTTTAAATAAAATGGAATCCCTAACTCCTTGCCCAGCTGCCTAGTACTCAGAAAAATACTCACTTATGCGGTCTGGTTCTTCTTATGCTCTTGACCCCGTATCTGTACTCAGAAAAGTGGGCATAGTGGCACGAACGGGGGCATGTGATACCTGGTGTGGAGCGGAAACCTTCTCTTGCAAATGGTGGGATGTGTCTAACCCCTCATCAACATGGAAACCCTTTGGGATTTCACGTTGTCTAGCCTCCACAGCCATGAATCTCTGGCCCATCACTTCTATCTGCCTTGCTAGATCCTTCACTGATTTGAGGAGTGCTTCCCCAAACTGTTTTTCATCGCTATCATCCACCATTGGCTCTCTCTGTTCTACTTCTATCGCAGGCTCCTCCTGTTCTGTGTCTACCACTCGAACGCAGTCTCCTTCTCCGTAGGTGTTCTTAAACCTACGCTCAATATCTCTGTATTTCCTACCTCTGTGGTAGATGTAGGGTTTTTCTTCTGATGACATAGACTACTAGCTCCACAGGATGAGCCAAATCTATGCTCTCTGTAATATTCCTTTTTAGGGATATTTCTAAAACACATGCAACTCTAACCAGAGATGGACTGGGAGGGCATTTACCAGATATTTCACCTCTGAAAAGAGGATGAGATCTAGAGGCTATCTGGCCCCTTTCCAGACTCTGTCTAAGAAATAATAGATTGGGGGTATATATATATATATAACACAGCAAGTGGTATAGAAATCTAGATGCAAAAGGAAAGAAATAATAGATTGCAGTATATATATATATATATATATATATATATATATATATATATATATATATATATATATATATATATAAAGCATGCACAAATACTCAAGAAATAAGAGAAAACTGAGCCATTTTATTAATCTAATAAGTACAGAGGAGTACAATCGGTGATCAAGTGATAGCATCTAAATCTTGCACAAGGCAAGTCAAGATCTATTCTTAGAATGCTGCATGGAATGACTGCATTTCAGATCTGCGTTGCATGGGACAACTGTGTCTCAGATCTGCGTTCCAGCTAATGGAAAATGGTTGTGTCACTGCCCATACATATCTCCTTGCGGATCTATGCTTTCCTCCAATTGATCACGCCTCCACTATCCAGAATCTGCAATAATACGATCACCCTCCGATCCATAAATTCCCCCAGTAGATGCGCTACTATTTTGGATCTTAATCTCCTGTCCACGATCCTCCAAAATACAACCAGAGCTTCCCAAATATAGGCTGCGTCCTTCTATGCAGCTAATAAATGCGTTGATCCTCCACAGGTGTTGTGCAGTTAATAGCGTGCTACTCCTCCACAAATACAATGGATCGATCTTCCTATAAAGACACTAACGAGACTACCTCACCCGAGCACTCGAAGTCCCCTGGGGCTGTGGGCGAGATCTCCGAACGGAGACACTCAATGCGCTAAACAACGCTGCAGACAGGCTAAACAGCCAGCGTGCTCAATAGTCGCAATGACCAAATTCAAAATGCATAAATTCTCCATCATCCCCGAATGAGAAAAGTATCTTCTTTATATAGCGTTGGCCGCTCTCGAATCCTACAGCCGCCTCAACCCATGATACCACGGTAATATCCCTTTGCTATGTGCGTCCCACCCATGATACCATGGTAATACCCTTTTTGCTCCGTGCCCCATTCGACCCTCCTTAATTACCACGTGTGTCTTATTTTAGAGTGAGTCGTGGTCCTTTTACTCACGTTTATTCATAAAATAACTACTTAAAGCAAAATTGTCCAAAATCGAATATTCCAATTAGCTATTTCTAATTGGGAATATTACATACTAAAGGAGGTAAGGCATGTTCTAGATCTGAAGAAAAATATCATTTCAACAGGGCAGTTAGGCAGTCAAGGTTGCGTGACAACTTTCACAAATAAAACGTGGAAGGTCACCAAAGGAGCCTTGGTAATAGCAAAAGGCGAAAAGGTTGGTACATTGTATTTATGCAATGGTATTTATAACTCTATTAATGCTTTAACTTCTAAAGGAGCAGATGCAACATTATGGCATCATAGGCTCGGACACATGAGTGAGAAGGGGATGAAGATTCTTCACTCAAGAAATTGGTTACCGGGTTGAATAATGTTGATTTGGATTTCTGTGAGAATTGCATTTATGGAAAACAGAGGTACAAAGCTAGACTTGTGGTGAAGGGGTTTGCACAAAAGAAAGGTATTGATTTTGATGAAATATTTTCTCCTATTGTTAAGATGACTTCAATCAGAACTATTTTAAGTCTTTTAGTAGGGTAGATTTACATCTTGAACAGTTATATGTAAAGACAAAATTTCTCCATAGAGATTTGGAGGAAGAGATCTATATGCAGCAACCAGAAGGATATGATGTCAAAGGGAAAGAAAATTTAGTGTGTAGGTTAAAGAAGAGCTTGTACGACTTAAAACAAGCTCCAAGGCAATGGTATCTCAAATTTGACAAGTTCATGTTTGAACAAGGTTATACTAGATGCCACTCTGATCATTGTGTTTATCTAAAAAGGAAAAATGATGGCAGCTATATTATATTGTTATTGTATGTAGATGACATGCTTGTTGCAGGGTCTAACATGCAGGAAATAAATGTGCTCAAAAGAAAATTGGAAAATTCATTTGCAATGAAGAATTTGGGAGCTGCAAAACAAATCCTTGGTATGAGGATAACTAGAGACAGGAAAAATCGCAAATTAACACTGTCTCAGAATGAGTACATAGAAAAGGTTTTGAAAAGATTTAATATGCAGAATGCAAAACCAGTTAGTACACCTTTTGCTAGCCATTTCAAACTTAGTAAGGAGATGTGCCCCAAGACCCAAGAAGAAATGGACTACATGTCTAAAGTTCCATATGCATCAGCAGTTGGAAGCTTAATGTATGCAATGGTCTGCACAAGACCTGATATTGCACATGCAGTGGGAGTTGTAAGCAGGTACATGAACAATCCAGGAAAATAACATTAGATGGCAGTGAAATGGATTCTCAGATATTTGAGAGGTACCACAAATCAAGAATTATGCTTTGGTGGTTCAAACATTGATCTACAGGGATATGTTGATGCAGATATGGCAGGCGACAAAGATAACAAGAGGAGCACTACAAGATATGTATTTATTGTAGGTGGAACAGCTGTTAATTGGGTTTCAAAAATCCAAAGTGTTGTTTCACTTTCAACAACAGAAGCATAATATGTTGTTGCTACAGAGGCTAGTAAGGAAATGATTTGGTTACAAAGGTTTATGGATGAATTGGGTAAGAATCATGATATGGGCACATTATACAGTGATAGCCAAAGTGCCATTAATCTTGCAAATAACTTAATATTTCATTCCAGGACTAAACACATATAGCTCAAGTACCATTTCATATGGCCGATATTGGAAGATGGAAAATTGAAGCTGGAAAAGATACACACTAGCCAGAATCCTGCAGATATGCTAACAAAAGTTGTAACCAGGGATAAATTGAGATTATGCTCAGTTTCAATCGATCTTCAAGGATGACGATGAAGATGAGAAATAGCCAGATCCAAAGAGGAGTCATTGTCCAGCAAATGAAACAGCGGTGAAAATGCTACAATCAGTCTCCAAGTGGGAGATTGCACCATCCAAGGCCATTTGGGCCTAATTTGAGGTGTCATTTGGCACCATGTGATTGGGCCATGTGGCAATCCCTCATTGGTCCAAATCATATGCTACCTCTACCACCTACTTTCCATGTTTCGACTTGTGGTGCTACCACATCACCTTTTTGTGGTTCCACCTGTTTTGTTGACTGGGCTACCACATTAGAAATGTGGGTCCCACTAGGCCTACCACATTTCATCCATACAGCTTGCCATGTCGCAAAATGTTGAATTTGACTTGTTTTTTTATTGTTTGGTACAAAATTCAAACTGCAAATTCAGACTCCGATTTGAGTACTCTTCATGCTAATGGAATATGGGCAACGAGCGCTACAATCTTGTCCTAGTTCGAAATCATTTTGAACAATTTTAATTTTAACCATTTATGAGCCCTCTAGGTCTCCTAAGGGTGTTTTGAGCCACCTGGATCACTCTAATATTTTAATTGTCTCGTGATGGTTTTTCTCATTTCAAAACCATAGGACTCTATCTTTCTAGTCATCTTGGTCCTCTGTCTATTGACACTTTAATTCTCTGCGTTCACACCATTTTATTAGCCTTGTATATGCATTATTCTTATCAGTCCTATATGTTCATTTTTTTGTCAACATATACCAATTTACCTTGTCAAATTATACAATATCAATCAATAAGAAGTTTTAAATGTTTTGGCTTAAAATCCCATCTCTTGCATTTGAATTTTTAACACCTCTTTTGATGGGAATATCTGAATTCTAGAGAAAAATAGAATTTCCATGTCTTAGATAGTAACTTTGAGATCTTTCCTTGATATTCTAAGCATAAGAACAAAATTATTTCTTTGTTGTTTACTTGTGCATGTATCCACTGAGTTGAAATAAGTATAGACTTTTAAAAACCTTCTCTCTTAAAAAAAATAAAAATAAAAAATAAAAAATAAAAATCCTCGTTTCATTCACAATGATAATAAAAAAAATGATAACTAGACCTCTAATATTTAAACCATTGTTTTGTTCCTGAGTTTTGAACAATAATTGTTCTTAAAAAAAACTGGCAAATCTTACTCAAAATAATTAAATTAAGGCAATAAATCATTTTTAGAGTTTTGAGTCTTTGGTTTTTCAAAAGAATTTTAACCAATACCCTATAGGCCTCATAATTTTGGAAAAAAATCATTCTTTTGAACTTAATTTCAATTATTGAAAAGGCAATTTGATTTTCGATTTTCCATGAATCACTTTTCAAACCCTAATTTTATTTTACGAGAATAGAATTCAAGTTGTTCTTGAGTGATGAAGTGTTTCCTAAGTGGTGAATAATAACCTATGTGGAAAATGGTTTCCTGGGTGGTCAAATATTTCCTGAGTGGTCAATAGTTTGTTTTTCCCATCAAACCTTTTAAACTATAATTTTTTTGACTTGAAAAACTAAAATTTATCTTTTCCATATATATAAACAAATTTCTCAAACTAGTGTTGATATGTGTTGTGAACAAAATAGAGGGTTTTGTCATAGTTACTTACCTCTATACCCTTGTAGAAAGCTTGTTGAGTGTCCCTCGAAAATTTCACTCAAAATGATCAATTTAAGGCATTAAATCATTTTTAGAGTTTTGTGTTTTTTATTTTTCAAAATAATTTTAACCAACACTACATGCAACATAATTTTGGCAAAAAACAATCTTTTGAACCCTGATTTCAATTATTGAGAAGGAAATATGGTATTCGATTTTCCATGAATTGTTTTGCAAACCCTAATTTCATTTTATGAAAAGAGAATACAAGACTTTCTTGAGTGACAAAGGGTTTCCTGAGTGGTGAATGATAAACTGAGTGGTTAATGGTTTCCTAAGTGTTCAAATGTAACTTGAGTGGTCAATAGTTTTCTCATGCCATCAAAATTTTTAAATTGTAATTTGTTTTTCTTACAAATCTACAATTTTTGTCTAGCATATATATATGCAAAAAAATTCTCCATGCATTTTTAAAACTGGCGTTGACATGTGTTATAAGAAAAATAAAGGGTTTTGTCATAATTACTTACCTTTATACCCATGTAGATAGTTTATTGTGTCCTTGTAGCCTCTTTTGTAACCAATTTCTTCATAAAAGAACTGAATTTGTATGTTGTATGGTTTACTACGATGTTACATACTTGGATCAAATATTTCCTTGAGTTAGATATCATTTTAAATGGAAAGAAAGCATAGCTTTTGACCTTTGTGTATGCATATAATTTCCTGAGCTAAAATCATGCACATTCTCATACCTTTACAAGAAATGTTATTGGATTCTCAATTGTATTTTCTTTAGCTCAATTTTAAATAGTTTTGTTGGCTAACATGAAATGTATTGAGGAATGATCTATTTCAAGTAAGGCCTCTCCTTATTACTATTAAAATTATGCAACTGCAGTCAAATTCCACTACGGAAAACTATGATGGTGGATATTTTTATTGCATTAGATTCTTGTTTTCGAGAGGACCAAAATCGACCTATAGATTGCCCTAATCAGTTAAGAGAAAGTTAAATTATGAATTATTTTATTTATTAAAGTGAAATGGAATGGGTCGACCTAACCACATGTGGAGTTTTCCTTAACCCCAAGCGAACCCACACAAAATATATAAATAGAGGCGACCTCAAGCTCATTATTACACACTTTCTCAAGTGATCTTCGATTTGCATCCATTGTTTTGGTTCATCTATTTTTGTCTTGGCTCGCATAAGTTTGTTGGAAGAAGCTTGCACAAGGTTCGGGATCACAGGTGGGAGGCTCACTCTAAACCAGGGCTTCTACACCATAGTTGTGGTCACAAAACTATAGATTTCCGGCTAGAGTCGTAGGCCGAGCGTGGCAAGGGAGCGGCTAAGCTGCCCTAGCCGCAGACAAAACTTGTCAAGGTTGCAGCCAGGGCCTTAGGGCTAGATCAAGCTGATTCTGGCCATTTTTGTGGGCACAATGTGTCATGCCCATGGCTAGGGAACCATAGCTATAGGAATAAAGAGCTATGGGTGAGGCTAGGGCCCAAAACACTATTTTGGGTTGTGCACTCCCTCCGTCGCAGGCACAAAGTGCCTTGGTAGCAACCAGGGAAGCTACAGTCAGGGGCATAGCATTTTGAGGTCACGACTAAGGGTTTCTGGGAAGATATGATCTAGATCCAATTTCCAGTGCCTGCGTAGATGTTTGTAGTCAGATTTGACAGTGTCCTAGATTCAAATCTAGGATTGGACATTTGCTTTCAGTGATTTTCAGTGAGTCGTATCTGGGCTTCCGAACCACTGTAGATATGTAGATCTGTAGATTTGCCCTATTTATTTCAGCTGCATGATTTATCTACAGTTCTCATTCAGTATCAATTGTATCCATCAATATGCTACAACCAATGTTAGTGCATTTCAGTTCTCAAATTCAAGCTCCTTGTAGAAGAAGGTGGGAAAGAAGATATTGACTGAGTAGGTATAAGAAGGTGGGAAACATCATTGTAAATATATTTCAACTGGCTACAAATAACTAATTTCCCTTCCCCATAGCAATTTGATATTCTAGACTATCAGTCAAAGAGGCTCAAGGCATTTCCTTGACTTCTGTTGGGACCGAACTCAAGGCTCAATGATTGATTAGTTGAAAATGTTAAGTTTCTATATTAATCTCTGAAATTTTCATCATTTACCCCTTCATGCACTCATCACCATTTAACTTCATAAGTGGGAATTCTTTTCTTACTTAAATGTTACATTAATATCCATTTGATTAACTTCCTCCATTTTTACAAAACATAAAACCCTCAAAAACATGATATACTAATTTAAAAGTGAATGAGTTATGAAAATGAAGCTTTACTCTAATTTTCACTTTCCTTAGTTTTATTTATGAAATTTGAGTATTCATTGTCCCTTTTCATATTAACACTTAACATATTTTATTAACTCCCTATCAAATATCCTAGTCTTATTAATATAACTTATTTTTATTTAATAACCCAAAAATCCCCTTATTATATGCTTTTGTGTCAAAGATATTAAACACGTGTTGAAAAACATCCTGAAATTATCCCTTTGACACAAAACTACCCATAAAAATATTCTCGCTCCCCTATAGTTTTAGAACTTGAAATAAATCTAAAACTATATAATATAATAAAATACAAAGGAAAAGTTATCGAAATGTGATGTATCTAAAGAAAAATAAAAAGCCTTTACTGATACTTTATATATTGTCTTTTAAACCAAAAGCTTTGCATAATACACTCACATTTCCTCACGTACAAGCTTTACCCAAGGTTAACATTTTAAACTCACCCCTTTCCCCCGATATATATCCCCTTACCATAGATCAAACCTTGGATAATCATTTAAACCCGCCCCATTCTATGTATAAACCCCTTTTATACATAAAACTCCATCAAATAACTATGCTCCCTCGCAGTAATTCCCATCCCTCCGATCAATCTTATCTCATTAATCTAATAGTCCAATTAGAATGTGATAAACCTTCCCTTGCCCCACCATTCCCCATCGCATTAAAACATGACCGTCGATCTTCTCTTATCAAATCAACAGCGCATATAAAAAAACCCGGTCCCACCTTGTTTCCCCGGAGCTTCCTGATGCATCTCAGCCATTTGCATCGCTCCATCAAATCCGACGATGCGGATCTCATATCGCATTACAAAAGTGATCGGGCGAAGTTGGAAAAAAATTTTGCGATAAAAGTTGTTTCCCGAAACCACCATCCGCTACGTGTCTCATTTTTACTGGATCGCGTTACAAAAGTGAAAAACCATTTACCGCCCAAGAGCAATGCGATAACCACTAATGGTTTTGCCTTCAAACACAAAAACCACTCCCGCCATTGATTTCGACCTGTAATAAATGTTATGTACATTAATAAAACTTAAGGTTTCAACCTTAGTTATATTGTTTCCATATCATTTGCGCCTTCATCCATCAGAAAACTACTCCTGAAAACATTGTTAAGCCTTTGCAAACTAGTTCATCATTCTAAATGCCATTTCCCCTCTGAAATTCACCTCCGAATACTCTTAGTGCCTTCTACCAAACAGTTGCAACCAGTTTGAAGACTAGTACAACCTGGAAATCCTCTTCGACCGCAACCATACCTGTTCAAGGTATTTTTCCATAATCTGACCTGTAAAATTTTAATTTCAAAGGACAAAATTGAAACCAACAAAAGACCCAGAAAAGAAGAAGCCTATTTAGAAGAAACAGTTATTGAAAATAAGTTTAAAACAGTTTACAACAAGAAGGCCAGAGTGACTACTATAGAAAAAGGAGTTATAGATGTAGATGATAATAATGGTCAGCAAACAGATGATGAGGCCACAATGATTGTCAATGAAACACTCAGAGAAATTCAGAATGAACATGTACTATCACAGGGAAAAGGCAAAGAAATGGTTGAAACACAGATAAACAGAGAGGCTCCCTCTTCCTCTAAAGCAACAGAAGAAGCTGATTCTGACATTCAGAAAAAGTTCAAGAAGATCAGAGAAAAGAATGAGGAAATTAAGAATGAAGTCTATTCTAAACTTCTTAAAGAAAAACCAAGAGACAAAGACAGACTTGTGACAACCTTTGATTACTCAACAAATAAAATGATCATGTCTTTTCTCCAGCCAGTAGTTACAGATCCAAAATCATCCACAGATTACAGGAAAACAAAGTTTGAAGTAAATGTTGATACTATACATGAACTTGACCAGATAGAGTTTCATAGAAGTGCTTCAGATATGTTGTATTCAAAGGTAGTTAGCAAAACCATGAGTGCTACCATGCTTCAAAAGATTGTATCTAATTTACAAACTCAAATGAAATTAGATAAAGCATCTCTACATGCTAAGGATTTGTGGATCAAGTCCTTAGAAGATTTGGTGATAGAAATTGGAGTGGATCCCTCTAATACTAAAGTTGCTAAGAAATTGATAAGGCAAAAGAATGAAGATATTGCTGCCTTGAGAAAGCAACTTAAATTGCCACAGATTGAGCACCCACAAGCTAAAGAAATTCTTCAAGAAAAAACAAAAAAGGATGAAACTATGCACCTAGTTTTAAATATGACAGCTTAGATCAAAGAGATGGAAAATCAAATAAAAACTCTAATGAAGGAAAATGAAACATTGAAAAAATCACATGAAGTCTCCATTCCCACAGTTATTCCCAATGTCAGTACAATTGTTCCCTCTACATTGGCAGAACATTTAGCACCAAAAGGAGTATTGGCAACTGCAGTGTCAATTACATCTAAAGATATTTCTGCCACTTCATCATCTACATCACAAGTAAATCAAACAGGTGAAACAGATGACATAGTCAAGGCTATGGAAGACATGTCCCTAAAAGATAAAGAGATAATCAACTTGAAAGGCACCATCCAAAATCTTGAAACAACAAATAGAGATGCATTGATTACATCCAAGGGACATGAGCAGAGAGCCAACAGATTGCAGGAGCAGGTAAATATTCTACAACAACAAGTTAATCTCAGTGAACAGGTATCTTATATCAAGAGTTATCTATGGAACAACATAATCCAAAGCATACATCTACAGTGCCCTTCAATCCAAATTATCTTTGAACAGAAGGATTTACTCAAAGCAACACAAATAGAAATTCAAAAGATAAAAGAAGAACTTGCTGACAAACCTTCTCAAGATTTTAAACTAATTACATTTTTGAACAACAAAAATAAAGAAGAGCTTGAAGAACTGAAAAGTCAGGATAGGACCGAAAGCATATTACAAATCAAGAAAGTCCTGAATAAGAGGAATATGATGAATAATTTGGAGGAAATATGTAAAGACATGAACTTGGCAATCACAAGATTTTGGGCCAAATACACAGTACTAACACAAGCAGGCCTTCCAGACATTCATGCTTTGAATGAAAAGTCAATGGCACAGAAGGATTATGACAACAAAATCAGGGCTTATGCCAAAGAACAAGTCAGCAAACCTTTACCACAAGGGTCTCCAACTGGTGAAGTTATTTTGGAGTATTTTGAGAACTTGTTCTTTCTGCAAAATGAAATTAAACACATTTTCATTGTCAATCCAAACTTTGCTAATTATACAGAGATAGATGAAAGCTACAAGAAATTGAAGAATATGAGAATTCCCAGTGCAAAACAATGGCAGGAATTCACTGATTTGATATAAAGCTTTGCACTCAAAGTGTATCAGGGTAAAGATCAGAGTCAAAGAGTATCAGTCAAAACGCTTTTTAACTACAGATTATTCCTAATTTTACAACAGTAAAGCAGTAAAGAAACAGCGTAAAGAGTATCAGTGATAAAGCACAGGTTAAAGGATGTGAAATGGAAAGAGTGTCTTTGAAGTTATCTTCCAAAGATATTTTTCGAAAATGCCAGCAAGCATTTTCAGCAGCTACAACAAAGCAAGAAGTTAAGATAATTAGTCCTATTTTTTATTTGATAAGAGGACAGCTTGTCAGTTTGTTCTGCAGTTGTCCCTCTTTCTATGTAATAATCTTTATTTCTGCCTAGAGATATTCCTACATGTCTCTAAGATATTTTGTAATAATTTTTGTATAAATACTTCTCTTTTGGAAGTATTAAGTGTGGAATAAAATTTGTCAAGACTACTATAGACATTTTGCTGGATATATTGAAGTTTGTGTGAGTCAATTTGTAAAGCAGCAGACTGGAACTAAGTGAAACATACATCATAACTCAGGATTCTTGTGATGATCAGATAAGTCAAGTATTTTCTTGTTTTCACTGTTTATCTTTCAAAGTTCCATACATACATTTAAATGTTTTCTGTCTTCAATGATTGACTAGGAAAGCTTAAACATGATTAGTGTTGAAAATCTCCCTATTTTTTACTAGTTATTCATTGTTATGTTTTCTGCTAATAACCGGACTTAAGAATTCTTAAATGCTCTTAGTCCTTATTTGACCCCTTTCCTTCATCTTCATTTCTGTAACTTAAGGATTCTTAATTTCCCTTTTGTTCAGTTCTTGCCATTTCATCAACAAGCCTATTCAAAACCCTTTGAAGGTCATCTACCCTTCCCTTAGTACATTTGATCTTTTGATCTTATTTCCTAGCTCTGCTTGCCAAGAAGTTGACTCCATAGCCCAATGGTCTGGTAGATCCCTCTGTGGTTTACCTTGAAGTACCTTTTATTCCCACCAAAATTTCAAAACAAACCAATTTTCCAATCATACCTAGCCTAAAATCTTATAACAAAAATCAAGTTAAATCTTGAGGAGAGATCCATCTCCGGAATTTAGGAAGGCTAGATCCTAGATTTCAAAAGAGGTTCTTGGTTACCCCTGGTTTTCTTTAACTATAAATCAAAATCCTGTGACCTGAGAATTACTAGGGTGATAACATACTGGCGACCATACTGGGGAACTAACCACTCTCCAGTTTTAAGTTTAATCTTAGAGGAAGATTTTTGAAACATATATTTTCTACTTTAAAGTTAAGTTTAAAGGTTGTGGGTATTTATAATATAATCACTCTGGCTCCAAAGAAAGTCTATTATACTAGATCCAACCCTGATCCCAAACCTGCAGATATAGTAGACAATCAAAACCAGATAGGAAAAAAGAAAAAAGAAACTGTTAGCTCAGAAACTGAAGTACCCCTAAGAAAGGTTGATTCTTTACCCAAAGAATTAGTAAGATTATTAGATATTGAATTTGATTTACAGTTTGAAAATTCATTATTTAGAACCAAATCTGAAACTGATTTAAAGGAAATTGTTATAGATCCTGTTTTTTCTTCTTTTGTGAATGAGAAACATAAATTTATTTCAACACCTATAAAATCAGACAAAATTGAAATTCAAAGTCCAGTAGAAAGGGTAAGTGTTACACGAATTAAAGACATTGATGAAGCTATCAAATTAACAAATTTTTTGTCTCAATTTAAACCTCTAGTTTCTCAATTATCCACCACCATCTTTCCAGTAGCAAATTTTACTCTGTATGCTGCCACTTCATTTATAGATTCCACTATCATTTCACCCACAGAGTCTGTTAGTCCTGAGTTGCCTTTGCAGCCTAGGATCATATATTCCTCATATCCTCAATCCACCACCATTTCATCCACAGGACCATTCATCCCTGAGCTTCCTTTGCAGCCTAAAGTAGTATTTCCATCATTTACTCAGTCCACTACATCCACTACCACTGCACCCACTAGCTTCATAAGCACTAGCCATACCACTTATTTTTCATCCCCTTTTCCTATCTCTTCAAGTACAGCCTTCAGCACATCTATTGTTGTAACCAACACTATCCCTACCACTACTACTGTACCTCCCATTTTAGAAAAAATCCAAGCCATGGCAGCTAGATATGCTCCCCTGGTCTTACCTCAAAACCTCCATGACATGCCTCAAAATTACCAAAAGGATATCCCATTATTTGATAATTGTTCACAAATTACTGCACAACAACATATCACCAGAATGAATGATTTTTGGGAAATTTATGAGATAGATGAGTCTGATGTCTGAATGAGGTTTTTTGCACAAAGCTTAACTGGAGAAGTAAAAACATGGTTTAGAAATTTAGGTGCTGGTACTATAGCAAACTTAGTTGCATTTCATAGAGCTTTCCTAAATAAATGGGAAATGAAGAAAAATCCCCTACAAATATTATATGAGTTTGCTGGTGTTAAAAGAGCTTCCAATGAGTCTGTCCAAGACTTTTGCACAAGATACAACAGTATATACAATTCTATTCCTGCAGACCTTAAACCCACTCCATATTCTGTGCTGCTCAGTTTCCCTGATTGTTTTGATGTAGACATGGCCTATCAACTTAGAGAAAGGGATGCAGAGACTCTAGAACAGATGCAACTAAATGTTGTTGGTGTAGAAATCAATATCCTTGCCAAAAAATCCAGACTTGGAAATGAGAGGAGGGTCACCATCAAAGAAGAAGCTTCAAGCTTAGATGGTAAATTTGATTTTATTAACAAAACTTTAGAAAAAGTAGTTGAGAGATTAGATCACATTGAAAAGAAACCACAATGGGATAATCAATCCCAAATCAGGAATCCCAACTACATAAAAAACAACAATCCTGGGAAAGGTAAAGAACCCTCCCCAAACCAGAACATTAGACCCCCATTCCAAGAGAACTTTGTTGAGAGTTCTCAAAACAATGTTGAGGATGAGGAAGACATCAACATAGTTATGGGGATAGATGAAAGCAATACAATTTTCTTCACTCAGGAGGATCAGGAACTCTTTGAGCTACAACAGTTCAAAGTGGAATCTGGTGAATCCTTTGACTATAAGCAAGGTTATGACTTCGCAATCAATGAAATTCACAGCCAATATAACCTTAGGAGCAAGAAAACAAATGAGCCTACTACAAAAAACAATGCTCCAACTCAACAAAGTAAAAAAAAAAAAAGAATATAGAGGCTCCCAAAACGAAAATTTTGCAGATTCTTCCCAAAGAAAATAAACAAAATTCGAACCCACCCAGTCCTCAAAAACAACCTAGTCCAAAGATTGTAGATATTACTGATGAGGTAGCTTAATCCTCCAGAGATGCCCAAAAGGCTAATACCCCAAAGGCCACCAATTCAGCAATAGTTACTGATCCAAAAAAGAATCCAGCTGACTCAAAATAATCAAATCCTAAATCTTCTGCCGAGAATTCCAAACCTAACAAAGCATCTGTTAACACTCAAACTGTTCCTGAAAAAATAATCAAAGATATCAGAAATCAAGAAACTCAAACAGAGGATAAAAGAAAATCTCAAGCTAAAGGTAAAACTACTGAAACTCAAGAAAAAACATCCCAAACAACAGTTCCAAAAGATGAAATAATTCAAGCTATCAAATCTCAGTCAAAATTTAACATTCAATCTGAAATATCCAAGTTGAAGATAGTTGTTCCCTTAGTTGAATTGGCTAAAAATGACTTGTATAGATCTATTATTACTGAAACATTGAATTTAAATGAAAATGAAGATACAATGAATATGAGTGATGATAGACCCGAATTAATCTTTGGTCCAAATGTAGATGGTAATCATTCAAATGGGTCAGTACCTCCATTTTACTTAAGTCTTACTATACATGATCAGATATTACACAATGCAATGCTAGATACTGGAGCTTCCCATAATCTAATGCCCAGAGCAATAATGGAAACCCTGAATCTAGACATAACCCGGACATATAAAGATCTGTTCTCATTTGATTCATTTAAAGTCCAATGCATAGGATTGATTAAAGATTTGTGTGTAAACTTGGTCCAATATCCTGGTAAAAGCATGATCACGGATGTTGTGGTAGCTCATATCCCGCCAAAGTATGTCATGCTTCTTTCTCGCTCATGGGGAGCAAAGTTGCAGGGATCTCTACAACTTGACATGAGTTATGTCGCTATCTCGGTATTTGGACAGCCCAAAAAGCTTTACAGAGAAACTTTAATGAAGTTTATGATCAGCAGTGTTGAAAGACCTACCAATTACCCAATCTATTCAACTCCTACTGACCTTGATTCCTTTATTCTCTTTAACTCTGATCACAATAATATCCAAATTGAACTCACTGATATAAATTCTAAAATAATGGATGATTATATTGGTCATGAAGCTTTATGGCATTTGGATTTTGATGGATCCGTGAATAAATCAGGAGCTGGAGCTAGTGTATGGATCGCTAACATTGAAACTAGTCATTCACAAGGACATGCCTTTAGATTGAATTTCAAATGTACTAATAACATGGTTGAATATGAGGCTTTAATCTTTGGTCTTCAAATCATTAGAAAATTGGGAGGGCAAAGAATATTGGTCATGGGAGATTCAGAGTTAGTTATCAAGAAAATAAACACAGAATACTATGTTCACAATCCCAGACTAGCCAGATATAGGGACACGGCACATGATTTGGTTGAGGATTTGTTAGAAATAAAGTTTGCTATCATTCCTAGAAAACTGAATCTCCAAGCCCATTGTTTAGCAACCTTTGCCAACACTTGCAAATTTCGATTTTCACCAATACAAAAATAAACTGTTGAAATCAAACACAGACTTATTGTCCCAGATAATGTAAAATACTGGCAAATTTTCTCAGAAGATGAACAAATATATCACTTTTTGAACAATGAGAGAGAGTTTCAGAATTGCCAAATTGATAATGATTGTAATATAGATTCAACTTGTAACATAGATTCAAATTTTTTTCAAATAGATGATTTAGATGTACATAATTTTGATAGACCTACTATATTTACTCTGAGTGACATAGATGACTTGGAAAAAGTAGATATAGAGGAAATGATGGAAGATGAACCATATTTGATAGATTTAAAACATAACATTTTACCCAGAGGTTTAACTCCCTTAGAAGATTTGTTTGATTCCAATGATGTGCCCAATAGGCCAAAAATGGAACCAGTCAGGTCTGATATAGAATAATGTAACTTAGGAAAAAATGAAAAACCAAAAATGATCAAACTATCAAATTCCTTATCATCAGAAGAAAAGGTTGAATACATAGAACTTTTGAAAGAATATCAAGATGTTTTTGCATGGGGTTACGAAGATTTGAAAACTTACAACAAAGACCTAATTCGACATAAGATTCCTTTGAAAGAAAATCAAAAACCTTTTCAACAAAAATTAAGAAGGATTAATCCAATTTGGTTACCTTTAATCGAGAAAGAAGTTAAAAGAATGTTTAATGCACAAATAATTGCACCAGTCAGGTATTCTGATTGGGTATCTAATTTAGTGCCCACCAGAAAGAAAATAGGAGAAATTCGACTGTGTATAGACTTTAGAAATCTCAATAAAGCTTCCTTGAAAGACAATTACCCCTTGCCTAAAATGGATCATATTTTGCAAACGGTGGCAGGTTCTTCAAGAATTTCTTTACTAGATGGTTTCTCTGGTTATAATCAAATTCTAGTTCATAAATATGATCAAACTAAAACTTCATTTAACACTCCTTGGGGCACTTTCATGTATGTGAAAATGCCTTTTGGATTGAAAAATGCAGGAGCTACTTTTCAGAGGGCCATGGATATTGCCTTTGCTAAGGAGATCCATGAATTTTTAGTTATTTATCTTGATGATATTACTGTCTTTTCAAAAACAAACGATGAACACTTAGATCACCTGAGACAAGTCTTTATCAATTGTAGAAAATATGGTATATCCCTAAATCCTAAAAAGACTCTTTTCGGACTAGAAGAAGGAAAATTGTCAGGTCACATAATCTCCAAAGAAGGCATTAGGATAGACCCTGCAAGAATTGAAGCTATTTTGAACATTCAACCACCAAGAAACATAAAATAACTTCAAGCATTCTTGGGTAAAATCAAGTTTTTAAGAAGATTTATCTCTAATCTGGTTGAAATCATAAAAGAACTCAACAATATGCTTAAAAAGGACTTTGCCATAAAATGGACTGTAAAAGCCAAACAATCTTTCGAATCCATAAAACAGGTCTTGACAAAAGCACCAGTCCTTATCAGCCCAGATTATACAAAAGATTTCATAATCTTTTCCTTTGCATTTGAACATACCATAGCTGCAGTTCTTCTGCAGAAAAACAATCAAGGTTTTTAACAGCCAATTGCATTTTTTAGTAAAGCCCTCGGAGATGCACCTCTGAAGTACATTATAATGGAAAATCAGGCTTTAGCCCTGGTTAAAGCCATAAAGGATTTCAGAGTTTACATACTACATTCCCACATCATTGCATATGTCCCTAATGCTATAATCAAAGATATTCTGACACAAGATGGACCTGATAGTAGGAGAGGAAAGTGGATTGCCACTATCCTTGAATATGATCTAGAAATCAAACCAAAAAAGCTCATTAAAGGACAGGGTTTAGCCAGATTAATGGCTGAATCTAATTGTAATGCTTTAGATATAAATTCCATTGTACAAATAGATGACCAGGAGGAGATGGCGACTCCATTAATTAGTGAGGCCTATCTAGACTCACCATGGTACTATGATATTATCTTTGTACTCACACATTTACAAGCTCCTCCTGGATTAACTTAAACCAAAGCAAGATTCATCAAACAGAAAGCAATGAAGTTTTGTATCTTTAACAATGCACTTTACTGGAAAGAAAATAGTGGGATTTTACTAAATTGTTTATTAAAATATGAGGCTGAAAAAATTCTTGAATAATTTCATGTAGATGACTATGGAGGCCACCTATACTGGAAGAGTACAGCAGACAAAATACTGAGAGTTGGTTTTTACTGGCCAACCTTATTTTTTGATGTAAAAATTTTTGTTAAATCCTGTCACAAATGCCAAATTTTTGAAGAGAAAAAGAAACTATTGCCCTTACCTCTTAAACCTATATCAACTGAAAAGCCATTTCAACAATGGGGGTTAGACTTCATTGGTGAAATCCACCCTCCATCCTCAGGCCAACATAAATGGAATTTAACTACTATATATTACTTTACCAAGCGGATAGAAGCCATTCCTACTAGACAAGCCATTGATTCAGTTATAACATCATTTATTGAAAGTAATATTTTATCAAGATTTGGATGCCCACATAAGATTATTACTAACAATGCAGCTGCATTCAAATCCAATAAAAAGATTTATTTCTATCATAAATACCATATCACCTTAGGTCATTCCACTGCTTATTATCCCCAAGGTAATGGTTTAGTCGAATCATCAAACAAAAGCTTAATCAATATCATCAAAAAATTACTCCAAGAAAATAAAAAGACCTGGAACAAAAAGCTAGTCTATGCATTATGGGTTGATAGACTTACCACAAAAAAGTCTATTGGAACTTCACCTTATCATATTTTCTATGGAATAGATGTAGTTTTCCTCTCTTCCTTGGGTGTTCCAGTCATTAAGATTATCCAGGAATCACAGGTGGAAACAAATGATATTCAACGAAGAATTAATGAAACCATACATCTTCAACAAACTAGGGAAGAAGTTTATGAAAAATCACAAGTTTGACATGATAAAATCAAAAAGATTTTTGACAAAAGGATTAAAGAAGATGATTTTTTCATAGGAGATCAAGTTTTGAGATGGGATTCACAGAGAGAGGATAAAGGCAAACATGGAAAGTTTGAATTTCTACGGCAAGGAACTTATGTGATATATGGTTACAGAGGTAAAAATTCCTTTTTCATCGAGAATTTGGATGGAACTGAACTTCAAGAAGGACCAGAGAATGGTAGGATGCTGAAACACTACTATTCTTCAAAGTCACTCAACAGTTAGATTGATTTACATTATCATTGTAAATATTCATTGCAAGTGTGTATATTGGATTGGAGATTTTATCTACAAAGTTGAAGCTCGAAGAGAAGGCCCTAAGCTTTGCAGTATAAAATGTCATAAAGTATGAATTGTTGTAGAAGACAGAAGGAAATTATAGGATCACCAAGGTCAAAGATGAAGGCTACTGATCTCAGAGTTCTTGACATTTCACCAGGAAATGCCATCCCCAAGTGAAGCCGATGTTAGTAACCTATAAATACAGGATTCATAATTTTTACTTGACTGATGGTAGTCTTGAAAATATGTACATACTTTGCTTTCTGCAAGTTGTATTCCCATATTTTTTTGAAAAAAAGAAGAATTAAAAAGTCCTAAAAGAAAAATCAAAGGACTTAGAAAAAATAATATACCCCAAAAGAAAAAAGATGAATAAAATATGAGAGTGTGCAAGTCTAAATTCCACTACTATTATTTTTTGCAATTGATTATGGCAGAGTGTCAATAAATGCCATAATCTGTGACGAGTTAAACAATTTAATCTTGACTCATCATCTTTCAATTTCAAATGTTCTAGATAGAGAATAAACAATTGTCATACAGTTTAATCATGACAATTCATTTGTTAGGTAGAGAATAAAAGAATCCAATAGTTTAATCTGGATTATTGGATGCAATAAGTGTAGAATTAGATAGTTTACTACTTTCTAAAAAGAATAAAATGTTTTAAGGTTGCTAGTTCAAATGCACCTGATTAAAATAGAAGGAAAAAATGTTAGAAGATATTGACTGGGTAGGTAGAAGAAGGTGGGAAATATCATTGTAAATATAGTTCACCTGGCTACAAATAACTAATTTCCCCTCCCCATAGCAATTTGATATTTTAGACTATCAGTCAAAGAGGCTCAGGGCATTTCCTTGACTTTTGTTGGGACCGGACCCAAGGCTCAATGACTAATTAGTTGAAAATGTTAAGTTTCTATATTAATCCCTGAAATTTTCATCATTTACCCCTTCATGCACTCATCACCATTTAACTTCATAAGTGGGAATTATTTTCTTACTTAAATGTTACATAAATACCCATTTGATTAACTTCCTCCATTTTTACAAAACATAAAACCCTCAAAAACATGATATACTAAGTTAAAAGTGAATGAGTTATGAAAATGAAGCTTTACTCTAATTTTCACTTTCCTTAGTTTTATTTATGAAATTTGAGTATTCATTGTCCCTTTTCATATTAACACTTAAAATATTTTAATAACTCCCTATCAAATATCCTAGTCCTATTAATATAACTTGTTTTTATTTAATAACCCAAAAACCCCCTTATTATATGCTTTTGTATCAAAGATACTAAACACATGTTGAAAAACATCCTGAAATTATCCCTTTGACACAAAACTACTCATAAAAATATTCTCGCCCCTCTATAGTTTTAGAACTTGAAATAAATCTAAAACTATATAATGTAATAAAATACAAAGGAAAAGTTATCGGAATGCGATGTATCAAAAGAAAAATAAAAAGCCTTTACCGATGCTTTATATATTGTCTTTTAATCCAAAAGCTCCGCATAATACACTCACCTTTCCTCCCATACAATCTTTACCCAAGGTTAACGTTTTAAACTCACCCCTTTCCCCCAGTATATATCCCCTTAACATAGATTAAACCTTGGATAATAATTTAAACCTGCCCCATTCTATGTATAAACCCCTTTTATACATAAAACTCCATCAAATAACTATGCGCCCTCGCAGTAATTCCCATCCCTCCGATCAATCTTATCTCATTAATCTAACGGTCCAAATCGAATGCAATAAACCTTCCCTTGCCCCATCGTTCCCCATCGTATTAAAACATGACCGTCGATCTTCTCTTATAAAATCAGCGTGGCATATCAAAAAACCCGGTCCCACCTTGTTTCCCCACAGCTTCTCGATGCATCTCAGTCGTTCGCATCGCTCCATCAAATCCAATGGCGCATATCTCATATCGCATTACAAAATTGATCAGGCGAAGTTGGCTAAAAATTTTGTGATAAAAGTTGTTTCCCGAAACCACCATCCACTACGTGTCTCATTTTTACTGGATCGCATTGCAAAAGTGAAAAACCATTTACTGCCCAGGAGTAATGCGATAACCACTAATGGTTTCGCCTTCAAACGCAAAAACCACTCCCACCATTAATTTTGACCTGTAATAAATGTTATGTACATTAATAAAACTTAAGGTTTCAACCTTAGTTATATTGTTTCCATATCATTTGCGCCTTCTTCCATCAGAAAAATACTCCGGACATTATTGTTGAGCCTTTGCGAACCAGTTCATCATTCTAAAAACCATTTCCCCTCTGAAATTCACCTCTGAATACTCTTAGTGCCTTCTACCAAACCGTTGTGACCAGTTTGAAGACTCGTACAACCTGGAAATCCTCTTCGACCGCAACCATACCTATTCAAGGTATTTTTCCATAATCTGACCTGCAAAATTTTAATTTCAAAGGACAAAATTGAAACCAATTGAATATATAAATCCAAAGTACTCACCCGAAAGTACTCAAACCTTGAAAAAACAGGGGGAACCCTGCCAAAATTTTCCCAGAATTTGCCACTTCCTCCTAATTCAGTTTTAAAGAGTTTTTGATCATCCAAAAGCTATTTCTACGGTGGAAATCCATTTGAATTACCGAAAAACCATTAAAATCCCTTTCCAGTCCTCTGTAAATTGAAAATCTGCGTTTTCATCATAAAACTCTTGCCCAGTTTCTGAATTTTTCCCAAAGGAAGCTTAATTAGCCTACTGTTTCCCAAAAGAGCTGAGAAAACTGTCTAATCTTGCTTAGTTTCATTTAAAATTACAAAAAAGCAAGTTACTCCTAGGACTGGAGGTCCCAAACCTTAGAAGCCTGCCTCCAGCAAGCTTCCAGACCCTAATACTTCAAAAATTTATAAACCTACTCCTATCCTAACTGCAGATTCCACTGAAGTAGTCAGACCATTGCAGCCACCTGTCACCTGTGAAGAGAACAATCCCTTGATTGATTTAGATTATAGAATTGTCGATGCTACCTTAGAATTTGATCTACTTGAAGTACATAGCTGGTGTCATGAAAAATTTGAGAAGAAACTGGCAAATGATATACCTGTATGGGACTCCAACTTGCCTAAATATGTGGTTCCCATCACACATCCAGCTCAAGATTTCATTAGGTTGTGTCAGTTGCACTATATCCCTGACCAGAGATGCATGGTGAACAAAGATAATGAGGTCCTTTTTTACATAACTGCTGAATCCATCAATGATATGCTCCAACTAAGCCATGATTGACAAACAGTCTCATTGTCCATTGAAGATCTGACTCAAATGTATTCAGACTTGGATTTCCCTGGGAAGTTTATGATCCTTCAAAACTTCATGCCTAATCATGTTAACCTTCCTAAGGTAAATCCACCTTATGATACTTTTGATTTCCCTGAGGGCTCTAAACAAATCATTTCTATGTTGTCTTTCATTCTAGGCTATGCTAATGATGAATTTACAGATGCCTGCATTCTAGGTTTCCTCTCTACCTTGTCTCCAGGACAACAGCCAGAACTGGTCTTCAATTTTTCCAAATTCGTTACTGATAATATGCATTATCATTTAATTAAATTACCTGATGAAGGAGTGTTAAGATATTCATCATATCTGTTACATCTCTTCCTATTTTCTCAGGCAGACAATTTCCCAATTGCATTACAGAAGATGGATGTGGAAGGGAAATCTCTTTCAGTGATATTTTGGACTTCTCTACTCAGGAAAAACAGCAGTGAATACAGCTACAAGGACTTCAATTATTTGTTTATTAAACCTGGCATGAGTTTGTTGAACAAAGTAGAGCCACCAAGAATTAATGAAGTAATCAAAAGAATTTTACAGTTGTCTGAAAACTGTAAGGTTGGAGAATAGTATTTGTACAAGAATCATACAGAAATCAAAGTATATGGTGCACTTTTGGCTCCTTACAAATTACCCAAGTTTCTAACTACTATTATTTTTGCTTTGGAGTACTTAAGGCAGATTCTGAATGCAGATGCAGTGAATTTCATAGCCTCCAAAACGAAAGCACAGTTCAAGCTAAAAATTCAAATTGGCCCCTTCATAATCAATAATAGAGATGCTTTGAAAGAGGTAATCAACAAATTATCAACATTCAAGTTCCAAGAAAGCTTTTACTGGAACTATGACCCTCAAGGTATTTTAAGTAACCTCAGGGTAAAGGGTAAGTTAACTCTATTCCTCCATGAGTCAAAGCCACTAATTGAAAAGTATGCTAATCAGATGGAATGGGTTGCAAACACATTGATTGATGATATTCAGGAGATGCAAACAAATAATATGCAGATGGATAGTACACATATGGTTATAGTTGGCCAACAAACAAAAGTGTCCAACAAAAGACCCAGAAAAGAAGAAGGCTATTTAGCATAAACAATTGTTGAAAATAAGTTTAAAACAGTTTACAACAAGAAGGCCATAGTGACTACTATAGAAAAAGAAGGAGTCATAGATGTAGATGATAATAATGGTCAGCATACAGATGATGAGGCCACAATGATTGTCAATGAAACACTCAGAGAAATTCAGAATGAACATGTACTATCATAGGGAAAAGGCAAAGAAATGGTTGAAACACAGATAAACACAGAGACTCCCTCTTCCTCTAAAGCAGCAGAAGAAACTGAATCTGACATTCAGAAAAATTTCAAGCAGATCAAAGAAAAGAATGAGGAAATTAAGAATGAAGTATATTCTAAACTTCTTAAAGAAAAACCAGGAGACAAAGACAGACTTGTGACAGCCTTTGATTACTCAACAAATAAAATGATCATGTCTTTTCTCCAGCCAGTAGTTACAGATCCAAAATCAGCCACAGATTACAGGAAAACAGAGTTTGAAGTAAATGATGATACTATACATGAACTTGACGAGATATAGTTTCATAGAAGTGCTTCAGAGATGCTGTATTCAAAGGTAGTTATAAAAATACATGAGTGCTACCATGCTTCAAAAGACTGTATCTAATTTACAAACTCAAATGAAATTAGATAAAGCATCTCTACATGCTAAAGATTTGAGGATCAAGTCCTTAGAATATTTGGTGATAGAAACTAGAGTGGATCCCTCCAACAATGAAGTTGCTAAGAAATTGATAAGGCAAAAGAATGAAGATATTGCTGCCTTGAGAAAGCAACTTAAATTGCCACAGAGTGAGCACCCACAGGCTAAAGAAATTCTTCAGGAAAAAACAGAAAAGGATGAAACTATGCAGGTAGTTTTAAAGATGACAGCTCAGATCAAAGAGATGGAAAATCAAATAGAAACTCTAATGAAGGAAAATGAAACATTGAAAAAAGCACATGAAGTCTCCATTCCCACAATTATTCCCACTATCAATACAGTTGTTCCCTCTACATTGGCAGAAGATTTAGCACCAAAATGAGTATTGGAAACTGCAGTGTCAATTACATCTAAATATATTTCTGCCACTTCATCATCTACATCACAAGTAAATCAAACAGGTGAAACAACTGACATATTCAAGGCTATGGAAGACATGTCCCTAAAAGATAAAGAGATAATCAACTTGAAAGGCATCATCCAAAATCTTGAAACATCAAATAGAGATGCCTTGATTACATCCAAGGGACATGAGCAGAGAACCAACAGATTGCAGGAGCAGGTAAATATTCTACAACAACAAGTTAATCTCAGTGAACAGGTATCTTATATCAAGAGTTATCTATGGAACAACATAATCTAAAGCATACATCTACAGTGCCCTTCAATCCAAATTATTTATGAACAGAAGGATTTACTCAAAGCAGCACAAATAGAAATTCAGAAGACAAAAGAAGAACTTGCTGACAAACCTTCTCAAGCTTTGAAACTAATTACATTTTTTAACAGCAAAAATAAAGAAGAGCTTGAAGAGTTGAAAATTCAGGATAGGATCGAAAGCATATTACAAATCAAGAAAGTCCTGAATAAGAGGAATATGATGAATAATTTGGAGGAAAGATGTAAAGACATGAACTTGGCAATCATAAGATTTTGGGCCAAATACACAGTACTAACACAAGCAGGCCTTCCAGACATTCATGCTTTGAATGAAAATCAATGGCACATAAGGATTATGACAACAAAATCAGGGCTTCTGCCAAAGAACAAGTTAGCAAACCTTTACCACAAGGGTCTGCAACTGGTAAAGTTATTTTGGAGTATTTTGAGAACATGCTCTTTCTGCAAAATGAAATTAAACACATTTTCATTGTCAAGCCCAACTTTGCTAAGTATACAGAGGCAGATGAAAGCTATAGGAAATTGAAGAATATGAGAATTCTGAGTGCAGAACAATGGTAGGAATTCACTGATTTGATATAAAGGTTTGAAATCAAAGTGTATCAGGGTAAAGAGTAGAGTTAAAGAGTATCAGTCAAAACGCTTTTTAACTACAGATTATTCCTTATTTTACAATAGTAAAGCAGTAAAGAAACAGCGTAAAGAGTATCAGTGATAAAGCACAGGTTAAAGGATGTGAAATGGAAAGAGCGTCTTTCAAGTTATCTTCCAAAGGTCTTTTTCCAAAATGCCAGCAAGCATTTTCAGCAGCTACAAAAAAGCAAGAAGTTAAGATAATTAGTCCTATTTTTTATTTGATAAGAGGACAGCTTGCTAGTTTGTTTTGCGGATGTCCCTCTTTCTATGTAATAATATTTATTTTTGCCTAGAGATATTCCTACATGTCTCTCGGATATTTTGTAATATTTTTTGTATAAATACTTCTCTTTTTGAAGTATTAAGTGTGGAATAAAATTTGTCAAGACTACTGTAGACATTTTGCTGGATATATTGAAGTTTGTGTGAGTCAATTTGTAAAGCAACAGACTGGAACTAAGTCAAACAGACATCATAACTCAGGATTCTTGTGTTGATCAGATAAGTCAAGTATTTTCTTGTTTTCACTGTTTATCTTTCAAAGTTCCATACATACATTTAAATGTTTTCTGTCTTTAATGATTGACTAGGAAAGCTTAAACAGGATTAGTGTTAAAAATCTCCCTGTTTTTTACTAGTTATTCATTGTTATGTTTTCTGCTAATAATCGGACTTAAAAATTGTTAAATGCTCTTAGTCCCTGTTTGACCCCTTTCTTTCATCTTCATTTCTATAACTTAAGGATTCTTCATTTCCCTTTTTTTCAGATCTTGCCATTTCATCAAAAAGCCTATTCAAAACCCTTTGAAGGTCATCTACCTTGCCCTTAGTACATTTGATATTTTGATCTTATTTCCTAGCTCTGCTTGCCAAGAAGTTGACTCCATATCCCAATGGTCCAGTAGATCCCTCTGTGGTTTACCTTGAAGTACCTTTTATTCCCACCAAACTTTCAAAACAAACCAATTTTCCAATCATACCTAGCCTAAAATATTATAACAAAAATCAAGTTAAATCTTGAGGAGAGATAACTCTCCATATTTTAGGAAGGCTAGATCCTAGATTTCAAAAGAGGTTCTTGGTTACCCTTGGTTTTCTTTAACTATAAATGAAAATTCCACGACCTGAGAATTACTAGGGTGATAACACAGGCGACCGAGATATTCATATGGATATGTCATTATGTTTGAGGATTATGCTACGTTTTTTGACTGATTGATATAGATGATCTATGTTTGACACTTTTACATGATGTTTTATAACTTTGAGACATGTCTTCAGATTGTAGATATCTCTATTTGGATTGTTGATTTTTCCTAATGACAATGCTATGTGGGCTTAGTGACCTTCAGTGTCGTATGTGAGTATTTAGAATTATGGTTATGTATTGGCCTCCTTGTTCCTAGCATAACAGTTGTTGTGATTCAATATAAATATGGAACATGCATGACTTAAACTTGATGTATGCACTTGCATCTAGTGATAGAAATGGCTTGTAATGGCATGTTAAATGACAGAATTGATGGCTTGACAGTGAATAAAGTCAAGACTTGACATGAGCATTACCTGTCACTTGGTTGAAAGAGTTGATACTATGAAATCAATGTCTTTGATATTAGTTTTTGTCTGGCTTCTAAACTTTGATGAGTTGAATTCGTTGACACAATATTGAGTTATGTAAGGCTGATTATGTTGGCATGATAAGGAATTATGCTCGCAGAGAGCATTGTGTGATGTAGGCTACTCAATTCATTTTTGTCTAGTTATCTGACGAAGTCAGGATAATGAGTTCCAAGGTATGTCCTTGATATTGATTATGGATTTGGTTTTGCATATTCATAGTCTACCCTTGACAGATGATGAGCATCTAACGATCTAAGTAAGGGGGACATGGCTTATGAATCTCATAATGTGTATCATGGCATGATGAATCAATTTCAGGAATTTGGGAAAGAAATCCCATGTTGCAAGACTGTTGAAATGTATTTGTGTAATGTAAATCCTTGGACACTCTAATTTAAAGTTCAAATGTTGTTGAACGTGACATGGAATCTTTTAGTTTATTGAAGCATTGATCTTCCATTTTGAACATCCATCTGTATATGATGTGTATATAACGTGATTAAATTCATGATTGAACTGCTTCATTCAAAATTTCCACCAAAAATCTTTTGAAATATTTTCAGGAAACATTATACTTTTGAACTGATGATGTTTATGATTATTATTGATAAGCACAATTGTATGATTCCTTAGTATGATATCTACCATGATATCTTGGATGAGAGTTCCATAGCATGATCGAGTTCGGGTACAATGTTGCTAGCAAGGCTATTTGTGAGGTAGTATGAAGAAGCTCCTTAAAGAGTTGTCTGAGCATCATCTGGATAAGACATGGATACACTGTGATTACAGAGAATCCCATATACATATAGTTTGGATTGTGATTTCTCCATTCATTGAGATAGTGCAGTTGTTCAAGACAAGCTTAGGCTTGTGACTTACACCTCCGTGAAAGGGAGTATGATAATGATATCTTGTTGTGATTGGTATATTGTTGTGATTTACATGATTATGCTTGTTCTAAAATAACATTTGATTTTATTTCCTTTATGAACATGAATCAACTGCTATTATGATAAGCAGATACCATATATGAGTATGTTGAGAGCAGTGCTGATTGAGGAGACTGAGCCAACTCTTCCTTCCTGTTTGAGCTCCCAGGATGAGGAATTGAGATAGAGGGCTCCTTGGGTTGAGGGAAATTTGTATAATAGGGTGTATTCCATATATGTTACCCATAGGGTTAAATATGATGCTCCCTTATCTTCATAGGGTCGGAGAATGTTTCTCCCTTGATTGGTATTTGCAGATTATACCTCAGTTTGCATCATACCCACAAGTAGGGCTTGTTGGGAATACCACTCTTTGCTTATCCAATGAGTTGAGAATGTTCTTGAGATGTACAAATCAAGTCAATTATGATGCATGTGTTCTACCACATGAATATTCAGGGTCATCGATGGGAATATCAGTAGGAAATACGATGGGTTGTGATAACCCTAGGCAATTTCGGGTTGAGAGTGAGCTCTTCGATGTGATACTAGGGTCGATATGGGCTCCCTTGCGTGGATGGATATCCTATTGCTACATATGGGGTTATATAGGTATAGCTCCCCCATGAGATTCCAGGTAGAGATGCGCTCCCTTATGTGGTTACAGGTTGAATCATTCTCCTTGACGATATGCTTTTCGATGATGATATTTTGGGTAGTAGCTTGTTCTAAAAGAATCCAAAATGATAGCCTGATGGATGAAGGGTGGTAGTGTAAGCTCCCCTCCAGTGAAAAAATATTCTTCTTCTAGATCCGATAGTGTTCATCATACGATCAGTAACAATGAAGAGATAAGCATAAATAAGCATGAAAATTACATTGATTATTTTTAATGAGAAAAGTTCACAACATGACGAGTACATGACAGAGATTATTAGTGATGATATGTGATGATGCACGAAGATAAAAAAATTGAATATTTATCTATGAACAGATATTGGTAGGTGGAATTATCCCTAGTTGAGAGGAAGTGTTAAAATTATGAAACTGCACTCAAATTCCACTATGGATAGCTCTGATGGTCAATATTATGATTGCAGTAGATTCCTCTTTTCAAGAGGACCAAAATCAACTTATAGATCGCCCCAATCGATTAAGAGAAATTTAAATTATGAATTATTTTATTTATTAAAGTGAAATGGAATGGGTCGACCTAACCACATGTGTACTTAGCCTTAGCCCCAAGTGGATCTACACAAAAGATATAAATAGAGGCGACCTAAAGCTCACTCTTACACACTTGCTCAATCAATCTTCGATTTGCATCCATCATTTTGGTTTGTCTATTTTGTCTTGGCTCACACAGGTTCGCCAGAAGAAGCTCGTGCAAGGTTCGAGATCACAGGCAAGAGGCTCGATCTGAACTAGGGATTCTACGCCATAGCCACTGGCACATAATTACAGATTTCATCCTATAGCCGGGGGCATAGCGTGGAAAGGGAGCAACTAAGCTTCCCTAGTTGCGGGAAGAGCTTGTCAAGGTCACGGTCAGGGCCTTAGGGACAGATTGGGACGATTTGGGCCATAGCCACAGGCACAGTGTGTCATGCCTGCGACTGGGGACCCATAGCCGCAAGCACATAGAGCTATGGGTGTGCATAGGGCCTAGAAGATTTTTTTGGGTTGTGTTGTAACTCCTAGAGACAACCTCGAGTTGATAAATGACCAATGCCTAGGAATTCTTAGGTCAGATTATTTATATATTTTCACTGCGATGTCCCCTTCAATTATCTTGAGGATAGTTGATGAAACACCGATTTAGGAATGATGAGGATTCTTGGCATTTAGCTCATGTAGGCCATTTGGCTCAAAATTGGTTTCGGAAGGCTGTATATGCCTGAGGTGCCTCAACATGGCAAAATAAAAACTAATGAACATATATTTGGATTAAAGAGTGATGACTTGAGGAATTTATCATGGGAATTCTGGAGAGATGGGCTTACTTGCTATAAGAATCTAGTTCTCCAAGGATTAGAAAGAAAAGGCGACAGACCATAAATATGTGAGGTTAGAGTCTCATGCAGTGCGATTTTGAGGCTGTATTGTAGCTTAAAACATGAGTGTCGTCCTTTCTCTACGAGAACATATAAAAATTCATGAATTAAACTAATCACAGCCAACGACTTTCACACATGAGTCATGGGAATATCAAACATACAAATGGTGATTTAATTAAACAAAAGATAAACATGTACATATTGTTCATCAATTCAATTGGAATCCAGTTGGTGACAAAGTTCATATTATATTAGCCTTCAAAAAAAACTTTCCAAAATATGCATTTCAGTGCTCAAAATAGATTTTACATGACAAATTACATGGTATGACCAAAAACTTCCACAAAATTCAGAACCCTTTGTTTCTGTCTGAATTTTATTCTTATAGAGTTTTCTACGGGTTTTTCTCCTGATATTCCTTCTTGATATGCTCGTACATACATTGTGATAAAAAAACCATTATGATCAAAACTAGAGTGTGCTTTGAGCATCTCTCCTCTAACAGAAAACCAACTAAACTATTAGCAGTGAAATCGTAATTTCACTATCTAAACAGAATAACAATAAAAGTAAAAGGAAACAAAACATTTGTAGGTCAGTCGGGCCAGATCCTGAAACATTTATCTCAGGTAGCGTGGGGTGGCAGAAGGTCCCAAGGAATGTGGCCGCATAGGAGTGGAGGATGAACTAGAATGATGGGATGACATGGGCATCCTCAACTGCGAAGTGGACGCTGCTGGCGGATGTGCGTGTTCGTAGCATATCTGCCACATGATTTCTGTGGGCAATGGTGTCGTGCTGAAAAGCTCAAATAAGGCGTGGATCTAAGTCAACTCAGAATAATCCACGTTGGTTGAGAAAAAATTATTTACCTTGGCCAATAACAAAAGCTCTTTTCAGAGGGACGCCACCAAGGTTTTGGCCTTAGGTCAAGATGTCTTCTCCTGGGTTGAGTCATTTTTACTCTTGATCTCCACCATTCTTTGTTCATAATTTGCACAGGGGAGTAACGCACATAATGGATCCTAACAGGCTAACAACCCCACCTTAATGACCTTGCTCCACTTGCTGTCAAAAACTTCTACTCCTCTAGAAACTATTCCTAGAAAACTGACAACCTTAGCTCTAGCGTATTCCCTCTTTATCATCCACATGATATCCATCATTGTCTTGAAACGGTCCACTACTCTGTGCATTCCCAACTCCTCGGTGGGGATTTCATTGATAAACTGAATATACCCTCGCGCAATAAGCACATTCTCATTTCCCTCATGACAACCTGCATCCAATTGAGCCTTGTAGTCACGGACAATCCTTTCCTTGTCATTAGCCAAAGGGATGTACTCCCAATGATCCTTTACCTCCTTTATTATCTCCCTCCAAATCATATGCCTCGCCTCTACCAAGGACATGTTACCTTTGAGTTGAGCCTTTAGGTCCCTGACTGAATTTTTTATATCCTAAGACTCCCTTCAAGCCACATCCATCTCCTTTTGTAGAGACAATATTTGTTTATATTTTTCAGTCAAGGTGCTCTTTGCCTCCTCCAAGTATCTGCGCACTGTCTGAGTTTTGTATTCTGATACCTTCAGCTCTGCTAATGTATTTGTCAATTGTTCTAAGGGGTTTTGTGGGTATTCCGGTATTGGGATTAGTCAGACATGACTATCCTGCAACTCTTGCAGCTCGACCAATCTTCTTTTTAGATCCACTATTTTGTCGCCCTTCAGGGGGAGTATTTCATAGAGGGATTCTTTCTCTTTTTCGACTTCAGCGAGTTCGACTGTCTGAATATGTTCAGAGCCGGGAATATTCAGCTTTAGTCGTAGCTCCTGTACCTTCAGCTTTGTCTTTCTGAAAAGATTCTGCACAACTATCTCCTGGTCAACTCCCTTCGCCTTTATCAGGGCCTTATATTCGGCAAGCTGCTTTGAGAGAGATTTGGAGTTCGCCCTCTCCCTTTTTAGGGTCGCTACTATCTTATCCAACAGATTCTGAGCCCTTTCCAGTGCTAGAGTGTGCTTCAATACTTCATTATGAAGCATTTCCCCAATTTATTTATGAAGGTTTAACTTGTCTAGTAACAGAATGGAGGCCAAATCAAGTATCATCTCCAGAGCTTTGTATTTTGGATCCAGGGGGCAGGGGATGAGACGTCGAATGTTGCACTGCAACCACTAATTGATCATTTTGGACATCTAGAGCTGCCAAGAGCCTGGTGTGGTGTTTATGAACATATTGGGCCAGTTTTGCCTTTAGCTTCTCTCTGGCCGACTTATTATTCTCCTCGATATTTTCTCCTAAAGGCCACTCCATTCCTAATCTTGTGTCTCTTTCTTAATGACCCTACCTGCGGGTGACCATCTATGAGTGTGTTGAAGGCGTCTATGAGGAAGTTGTATCCAAAGAGACCCAGAACCCCGACTTGTCCTTACCTCGATTATATAAATAGGGACCACCTCGTCAGGTTGTTCCATGACTTGTCCTTCGGGTCCTTCTTTTCTAGGATTCTTGCTGACGTGGCCCTCTTCTTCTACTTCCATGAAATCTGTATTTGCCTTTAGCTTTCTTAGTCTTGACCTTCCTCCTCATTTTGTGTGTTGTCTCCTCTGGAGCTTTCTTCTCCGATTAGGGAGTTGGCCTCCATCTCTGTATCCAAATGCCATGAGTCAGAGTTAGCTTTCCATTCAACCTGAGGTCTAGGCTCATTTTCATATGTTTAAGACTTAATCTTTTTCCTCCTTTGTGAAATTACTCCCTTGGGGTCATAATTCCATGTGTATCTCTGCATGAAGTCCATCTTGTGAAGCAACTCCTCGACTAGAGGGAATGCATGCCTTGAATTGATGGTAAACGACCCTACTACACTCGGGAGCTTTAAGATATAACCTTGTAGAAATTTATAAATATTGTGATGTATTACCGGACTCTCTTGATCTAAAAATTATATGCCACTGTTAAATACATAATCCTTCTACTTAATTCTTTTCGGAAATTTAATCACCAATTGCAAACACATGAAGAAAAATCAATCGCACATAACACAGATGTTTTTACCAGAAAATCTTAAAGCTAAAAACCCCAACTATCTTATATTATGTATATCATGGATCATGAAACAATCTCATATAAAACTCTACTCCAAGAGCTCTCAATACAATATACAATCGTCTCACACTGTCATACAAAAATTGGCTCACACATGCACCAATTTACTGCCTCGTGACAACCTGCCTCCACTGCACAATCCCTACTGAAGAAGATCCCTGAATGAATTCGATCTTGCCTTGCCTTGACTTTGAAATCCTCATTGGCATCTCCAATGTGTGTGTAGATGCATTGAATGCACCACTATAGTCACAACTGATAGTCAACCAAACCCTTTCACCTATCTCTTCACTGGGTCTCCACTGGATCTGACATGCATGTAGTTAACAGTAGTATTTATTCAGTTGCATGTGAGACCACTGCTTGTGAATTAATTAAATAATTAATTCATTGATCTCTCACTAGTGTATCATTAGTTACAACTAGCACAACTAAGTTTAACTCACTTAACTGAGTTAAACTAAATAACAACTCACATAACTACTCTTCCAACTCTATTACAACTTTGTATCACTCAGTTACAATGAATTCCATTGTGCATGTCCCACCAACCAACCTTGAAATGCGTAATTCCTTCAATCAACTGGTTTGCCACATCAGTTAATTGAAATCAAATGCTTCAAGAGAATAGATTATTATTTATTGTTTGATTATTATTAAGGGCTAATAATAATTGACATGCATTCTATTTTTAGACATGTGATCTATAAATAGAATTCACCCTTATATCTAAAAATAGAAAGTCATCTAAAAATATAATTTTCTCAACCATCTAAAATTAGACTCTTGTTAATTTTAGAATATGCGATCTATAAATAGACTTCGCCCATATATCTAAAAATAGAAACTCATCTAAAAATAGAATTTTCTCAACCATCTAAAATTAGACTCCTGTTAACTTTAGAATATGCTCACCATTCTAAAAATAGACATACACCTAAAAATAGCCTACGGGCCCCACCTAGTGAAGGTGCTTAATTTTCAGTAAGATCATCATTTTGTTGAATCTCAACACTCCCTCTCAACAAGAAAGGGATTATCCTTCACCCCGATCCTGCCTCTATGGTATTCTAATTTGCTCCTGGTGAGCGCCTTTGTCAGAATATCTGCATCCTGATCTTTCGTAGGAATGTACTCAAGCAACATGATCTTCTGCTACACACAATCTCTAATACAATGATACCAGATATCTATATGCTTAGATATATCATGAAACACAGGATTAATCGAGAGTTTAATGCAACTCTGATTATCACAATGAATCACTGTAGGATCTAATTGAAAACCAAAAAAACCGAGCAGGATCTTCCTCATCTAAATAGCCTCACATGCAGCTTGACTTGCTGCCATGTATTCCGCTTCTGCTGAACTGAGTGCCATGGATCTTTGTTTCCTGTTGTACCAAGAAACAACTGTAGATCCGATACTGAAAACCCCTCCTGATGTGATATTTCTGTTCATTGGGCTGCCTTCCCAACCTGCATCTGTGAAGCCATGCAACTTCACCTCATCCGTTTGTCTGTACCATAAGCCATACTCAGATTTTCCCCTAAGATATCTCAGGACATGCTTGTTTTCCTTCCAAAAGAGCTTGGTAGGCTTAACCATCTCTTGACTAAGTTGGTTCACCACATAGCATATGTCTGGTCTTGTATTAACTAAATACATGAGCGAACCCACCAACTGTCAATAGATAGTAGCATCCACTACATCTCACGATGTAGTATCCTCTTTCCTCTAGTTTCTTGGAAGAGGAGTATCCATCGGTTTGCATCCCTCCATGTGAAACTTACCGAGTATCTCTCTTGCATACTTGCCTTGAGACACAAACAGTTCACCATATCGCTGCCATATTTCCAATCCAAGGAAATAGTGAAGGAGGCCCATATCCTTCATGTCAAAATCCTTTGAAAGATCCTCCTTGCATGAGTGTATCAGCTACTCATCACCAGTCAGTATTAAATCATAAACATAAATAAAAATGATTAAAAGCTTACCCTCCACCACGATCTGGTATAGGTTTGCATCCGCCTCACTCTTGGTGAAGCCAAGTCTGGTGAAATAGCTGTCGATCCGAGTGTACCAAGCACAGGGTGCTTGTTTCATCCCATACAATGCTCTTTTGAGTCTGCACACATGCGACTCATTGCTGAAGATCTCAAATCCTTCAGGCTGCTCAATGTACACTTCTTCCTCAATGATCCCATTAAGGAACGCAGTCTTCGCATCCATCTGATGAATGTGCCAACCCATCTACACTGAGAGAGCAAGGATGGTTCTTATGGAAGAATACTGTGTGACGGGTGCAAAGGTTTCTTCATAAACAATCCCCTTGATCTGTGAGAAGCCCCGAGCCATAAATATTGCCTTATACTTCTCAACACTCCCATTGGCAGCTTGCTTTACCTTGTAGATCCATCTTGTACCTACCATTGATTTATCAACCGACCTTGGAACAATTTCCCAATAAATGTTTCTGACAATGGAGTCATAATCCTCCACCATTGCATCCACCCATGTGGGCTCCTGCACTGCTTCCTGAAGGGAAAATGGCTCTGTCACAATATATTTTCTCATTCGAGCCATGTATCCAGTGAAACAATCAGGAGATTGTCTTTGTCTGTGCTGTGAAGTAGGGACTCCCACATTCTGTGCCGCATCAAGCTTCAACCTCTTAGCTTCTGTGGTACGCCTTCTGCCTGTTCTGATTTTTGGCTCTACGTTAGTGGACTCCTCCACTCCATGATCCTCCTCCTGTGGCTGATCCACATCTACAAGTTCATCTTTGGGAACCAAGAGTTCATCCTTTGCATGTAAGTCTAGCTCCCTCTCAAGCGTTAACTTCATGGATTTCTCCTCATTGAATTTTATATCTCGTCACACCACAGTCATTAAACTGTTTGGTAAATACACATGATAATTATGGGGTGTTTCTGTGTACCCCACAAATATCCCAACTTCAGCAGTCGGCTCTAGCTTCTTCCTGGCATTCTTAGTCACATGCGCATAAACAGGTGAGCCAAAAATCTTAAAGTGAGAAACATCCGGGTTCTTACCAGTAAAAGCTTCTTCAGGTGTACTCATGCCAAGTACTCTATGAGGACAACGGTTTTGCACATAAACCACAGTGTTGCATGCTTTCGCCCACAAGTGCATTGGTAGGCCCTGATCATGCAGCATATCTCGTGCAACACCCACGATCGTTTTGTTATTCCTCTCTGCGACCCCATTTTGTTGTGGGTTATGAGGCGCTATGAGTTCTCTCCAAATTCCTTCTTTGCGACGAAAGTCTTTGAATTCATTCAAGATATATTCACCACCATTATCGCTTCGCAGAGCCTTCAATTGCTTCCTTGACTCTTTCTCCACCAACGCTTTAAACTCACAGAACTTTGAGAATGTTTGATCCTTCTTCTACATGAAGAAGATCCAGCATCTACGAGAATAGTCATCAACAAAAATAACATAATACTTTTGTTTTGTTGTTGAAGCAACCGAGAATGGTCCACACACGTCTGTGTTAACTCTCTCCAGGATCACCAAAGCATGGTTCTCCTTTTCATGAAAGGTGGTCTTCACAAACTTACCCATAGTACATCCCTTGCACTGATCTAACTGCGCAAGTGCACCCTTGGGAATTCCAGTAGAAATCTGCTGCAAAATATTCAGGGTACCATGGTGAAGATGGCCCAATCGCATGTGCCATAATTCACCCTCATCCCAGCTCACCACTTCTTCTTCTTTGCCCGCCATTGCAGCACAACCATCTACCTGCAGCTTTTAGAGATTCTTAACTTGAATCCCTATATTCTTGGTTTGACCCATTGTTTTATGTCGTAGGAAAACTTTTCCATCGCTGAAAACAACGTCATAACCTCTGTCCTCCAACATCGCAACTGAGACCAAGTTCTTCTTTAGACCTGGAACATGCATAAAATATTTCAACAGAAATGGTTTTCCTGACTCCCTCTCAAAGGTAATGGTACCAATGTTAGTCGCACTGTATCATCCATTATCGCCCATCTCAATATGCATTTGGAGATCTTTCTCCTCCAAGTCACTGAAAAGGATCCTTATCTCCCATCATGTGGAAGGAAGCACCACTATCAAGATACTACACCAATCCCATCGCGCTTGCAACCAAGCATGCGATCAAAGAGAAATCAAGTTCAAATTTCAAGGCAAGGGCCTCACCATCTGCACCTCCAGCAGCCCTCTTGTTCTTCTTTTTCTGTGGGTAGTTAGTGGCGAGATTCCCATGTTCGTGACAGTGAAAACACTTCACCTTGGAAAAATCCAGCTTCTTGCCTTTAGCCTCGGATTTTGAGTGGAATTTCGTCCCCTTCCCTTCCTTTCTTTGGTAGCCAAAGCACAATCCTCTTCATCATCATTCTTTGATGAAGAGCCATCCCTAGCGTTCCGCTTGATCTCATCCTACACTAGATCCGACCAAATTCGTTCTCAATCCGGCAGTTTTTCCCGTCCGTTAACAGAGTCTTCATAACTGTGCCAACTCTTAGGAAGTCTCAAAAGAGACAAACTCACAAAATCATCATCAACAAATATGATTCCCACACTCCCCAGTTCATCCTGACATTGGACAAACTTTGTGAGATACTTTGGAATATTGTCGCCCTTCTCCATCTTGATTTTTCTTATTTTATCCTTCAGCGCCAATTTCCTATGGTCGCTACTACTTTGAAAAAGATCTGTCAAAACCTTCCACATTGCAAATGGAGTGGCTTTCCTATGAAGGCTTCAGACAATATGGTCTCTCACACCTTCCAATAGATTCCTTCTCGTCTTCGCTATTTTCTTTTACCATACGTCAAGTAATACAACATCCGTCGAAGTGGGCTTAGGAACATCACTGTCGATGAATTCCTTTAAGCCATTATCTTCAAGCACCGCTTCCATCCTATCCTTCCATGCATTTTAGTTCAAGCTACACTCGAGTGCATACTCTAACCACAAACCATTGAAAGCCATTTCGATGTTTACTCGACTGTTGCACCAAGAAATTCTTGCAGCAAATTCGAATTGTTTCCACCAACAAACTCAACACTGCTTCAATATTGAAATCTTCTCTACTCTGATACCATGTAGAAATTTATAAATAATGTGATGTATTACCGAACTCTCCTCATCTAACAATTATATGCTACTATTAAATACAGAATCCTTCTACTTAATTCTTTGCAGAAATTTAATCGCCAATTGCAAACACATGAAGAAAAATCAATCGCACATACAACATATGTTTTTACCGGGAAAGCTTAAAGCTAGAAACCCAACCTATCATATATTACGTATATCGTGGATCATGAAACAATATCATACGAAACTCTTCTCCAAGAGATCTTAGTACAATATACAATCGTTTCACACTGTCATACGAAAATTGGCTCACACATGCACCAATTTACTGCCTCCTGACAGCCTGCCTCCACTGTGCAATCCCTGTTGAAGAAGATCCCTGAATGAATTCTATGTTGCCTTGCCTTGAATGCACAATCCTCATTGGCATCTCCAATGTGTGTGTAGATGCATTGAATGCACCACTATAGTCACAACTGATAGTCAAGCAGACCCTTTCGCCTGTCTCTCCACTGCGTCTCCACTGGATCTAACATGCATGTAGTTAACAATAGTATTTCTTTAGTTGCATGTGAGAAAATTGCTTGTGAAATATTAAATAATTAATTCACTGATCTCTCACTAGTGTATCATTAGTTACAACTAGCACAACTGAGTTAAACTAAATAACAACTCACATAACTACTCTTCCAACTCTGTTACAACTTTGTATCACTCAGTTACAAGGAAGTCCACTGTGCATGTCCCACCAACCAACTTTGGAATGCGTAATTCCTTCAATCAACTGGTTTGCCACATCAGTTAACTGAAATCAAGTGCTTCAAGAGAATAGATTATTATTTATTGTTTGATTATTATTAAGGGCTAATAATAATCAACATGCATTCTATTTTTAGACATGCGATCTATCAATAGACTTCACCCATATATCTAAAAATAGAAACTCATCTAAAAATATAATTTTCTCAACCATCTAAAATTAGACTCCTGCTAATTTTAGAATATGCTCACCATTCTAAAATATACATACACCTAAAAATAGCCTGCGAGCCCCACCTAGTGAAGGTGCTTAATTTTCACTAGGATCATCATCTTGTTGAATCTCAACAAACCTTTCTTCGTAGGCACAAAATGAGTTTGGTCTACGCTCAGGACTTTCTTGATGAACTTGAGGGCAAAAATTCCCATGGGCATGAAGGCTGGCAAATCGAAAGGACGAGTCTCTGAACCATAAACCCTTATTTCAATGTGATTCTCGAACAAATACCAGTCCCCTACACAGTCTATCTCATTGAACTGAAGAAACTCTTTATGTTCAGGAAAAATCCTGGGTGGAGGGTTACCATGTATAATTGCATAGGCCCTAGACATGAAATCTGTGATGAATTTCGTCTAACCTCTCCCTTTGGGATGTTTTCGAACTTAAGAGGTCCACTCAAACACAGATTTTGGCTCTTCCCCTTGCTTAGAGAATTTGTCCAAGCCTAAGCCTTTGAAATTATCTGTGTTTGCGAACATGAACAAATAGAACACCAATTAATAATACCTAAAACAACTTGAAGTTGATAGGTCCTGGAAATGGGTTTGAATGATTGAGGCCAAGAAGGAGGGAATAATAAGAAAAACCCCTGGTTGCATCATGAGGTCAAGAAATCCTAGGGAGGATTAAGTGACCCAACCAGCATTGTCTACCCCAGCACACCTGAGATAATTGTGAGGGTTGGCTTAATGGTTTCGAGAAAGAGAGAAAGAGGGAACTTCTTTGTGGGTGGTAGAACTAACACATGAGCAACAATAATTATCTCTAGGAGGGACCTCTATTTCTCGAGAGGAAGGTTAGAGAAATGACACATGAGGGTTACCTTGGTGAAATCGAGGCAATCATGAGAATGGGGTAACATAGGTGATCAATTTTTCAAAAAGGTCTTACATACATGTTTAGAATTCCATTTATGTTAATGTGTGCAACATATCGATAAGTTTTTGAATTAACATTAATAACAAAACATAAAGCCAAATCTAATCAAACATAAACAAATAACACAATTTTTTATTATGGAGTTCACCAAAACCTCCATGGCTACCTCCCCGGGCCGCTTCTCAATCAACAAACCACTCTTATTAGGCTTCGAATGTGCACTTACATCAATGACCTCAAAATCAGAGGTTTAGATGTAGAAAAGGACTATAAAATCGAAATCATCACAAAAAATTGTGAAATTTGAGTATAAATTTGACCATATTTGGACAAGGTGACCTCTGGACCTCCCAAAATCCAATCTCCACCTAAAATGCTGCCAAATTTGGAGAAATTCTACCAATTTGGACAAGTACGCTAACTTTAGCGAAAATCTGCTAAATCTTGTGCTCCTGGTTCCTACAACTCAATAAAATATTATTTCGTTCTCACTCTACCAAAGTAATCTTACATTGGTTATATAAGTCAAATGGGGGAGAGGAGTTTAGAGGTTTGGCTCCCCTCGACCCTGAATAGTGGCATATATTACATAATATATGCGTGCTTTTGCTGTTGGGCAGCATACACTAAGGTTTTGATAAAACCTATCTCCCCGCCGCATGCTATATAACCATATCTCTTGCACCATTAAACTTAATGTCATATGTATGCAATCCTCATCACATCACTTGTTGCCATTATATATATATATGTATATATATGTATATATATATATATGTATATATATATGTATATATATATGTATATATATATGTATATATATGTATATATATATATATATATATATAAGGGTTTTAAAACAAACCTTATCGTATCACATTAATCTCTCGAATCTTATCCTCCACGCGGGCTATGTTTGGAATAAGTGTTATTGATGGTGGTAGATGGCGGAGCCGCCAACTATGGCAGGCTCTGCCCCCCATTTAATGTTGCCTCCAACAAAACATTAACGATAAAACGATTTTACCACTCTTTCTAAACATGAATTTTCCGTTGGATTCATGGTTAGCATGGATTTCATGAAGTCATTGTTGGATTTGGAGGTCAAGGGTTCAATTCCCTTTGACCTTTTTTTTTTCAAAAACTTCAATGAAGCATATAATTCACATATGATGTCCATTTGAAGTATCATTTGTGGCATTAGATGCGTATCGTCGAGCATTTCATCATCGAACCATGTGATGACACATTTGAATCCTTTTGAAGATGAGAGTTTTTGTTGATCCACCTAAATCACTCATTCCCACTTAGAAGCTTTTGGACCACCAAAATTTGGTTTTATTTTGGAAACAAGTGAGGATATGATTCCTTCACTCTCCTTGTTTCTATCCATCAAGCCTTGTTGGGATTTGTGCCTTTGAGTCCGATGCGCAGGTATTCCACATATCCACATCTTGAAGTTCTGACCCTTTTTTCCAAAATTACATCCTCCTGAAGTTCATTCATGTATTTTGGAGCGAAGTCTTCTATGGAAGGTACTTGAATTTGTTCTTCTTGATCATCGATCATAGAAGGCTCATAAATGCGCAAAATTTCCACATTTATGACGGAATAAATTTACATGTAAGGTGGCAACTCTAAATGAAAAGTGTTATTACCAATCTTGTCCAAAATTTTGAAAGGAGCATATCTAATTCGTTTTAACTTTTTACCTTCACCTTGAAGTCTTTCCTTTCTGACGTGTAACCAAACTTGATCACCCACCTTGAAGTTATGTTCCACCCTGTGTTGGTCGTGTCTTGATTTGTACTGTGCTTGACTCTTCTCAAGCTGTTCTTGGACTGCTTGCTGTATCAACTGAATCTGTTCAATAAAGTGACTAGCTTTGTCCTTCTCACTTCGCCCATTTGTTACAACATATTTGCCAAAAATAAATTCCAAAGGATACTTAGGTAAATACCCAAAACAAGTCTCGAAAGGAGATCACTGAGTAGAAGAGTGCTTTGCTTGATTGTATGCATGTTGTATGTAAGGTAGATGTTCGTCCCAAAGTTTTGGATGCTTTTTGTTGTATCCTCAAAGCAATTGAAACACTATTCTGTTGGCTAACTCTATCTATCCATCTGTATGCGAATGAAATGCTATGTTATTCTTCAATTTTGTGTCCATGAATTCTCACAAACTTGACCAAAACTGCCAACAAATATGGTTTCTCGATAAAATACAATTGATTTGGGCAATCCAAAATGAACCCATACATTTTCAATGAAAAAATTAGTTGTTTGTTCAGCTATGACCAGTTTAGTAAATGGTATCAAAATACACATTTTACTGAACCTATCCATTACTACATACAAGTAGTCATGAATTTCCTAGACATTAGTAATCCTCCTACAAAGTCCATTGAAATAATTTCCCATGGACAAGATGGAATAGGCAATGGAGTATACAATCCAATCTTTCTGTTACTAGGTTTGCTAATAGCACACATAGAATATCCATTACATATTTTGATACAATATCAATCATTCTTGGCCAGTAACAAAATCTTTGAAGATGCACAACTGTCTTGTTGATGCCAAAATTTCCTGCAGTTAGAGAAGTATGGGATTTTCTTATGACGTGAACTCTTTCATTCGTTGGAATGCACAATTTTCCAAGATTATATAAAAAAATTTCATGGAGATGATAATCAAATGATTCACTTTTCTTGCCATTTCTTAAAGTTGCATAAATTTCCTTAAAGTCATCATCATTGGCATATTGTTCAATATATACTTCATGTGATACTGCATTGTGCTTAAGAAATGTTGATTCATTGATGATTGGTCTTGATAATAAATCAACAACTTTATTATGTACACCTTTGTTATATATGACTACTATATTAAATTGTTGTAGAAAAACCATCCAACGATAATGCCTTGATTGTTGCAACTTAGTTCGTGAATGAAAATATTGAATTGGTTGATGATCTGTGTGAATAATTGTTTCTTTACCAAGAAAATAATGTTTCCACTTCTTTACGCTTTGAACTAGTGCCTATAATTCTTTATCGTATGTAGGATAGTTAGCTACTGCTGAAGTCAAAGTTTCAGAATGAAAGCATATAGGTATTTTGTGTTGGAGCAAAACAACTGCCATGGCATAGTTACTTGCATATGTTTCTATATTGAATGGTTGTTGCAAATATGGCAATGCAAATACTAGTGCAATACTTATCTTTTCTTTCAGTGTGTCGAAGGCTTTTTTTTGTTTTCCTCCCCACTCAAACTCTTGTTTAATACTTGTTAAAGAATTCAAAGGAGCTGCAATAATGGAGAAGTTTGCAATAAAATTTCTCCAATATTGCGCTGCACCAAAAAAGCTCCTAACTTCTGCAGAAGTTCTTGGGCGTGGCCAATTTACAATATATTCAACCTTTGAAGTGTCGATATTTAACTCACCATTCCCTACAATATATCCTAAGTAAACTAATCAATTTTTGCCAAATTCACATTTGGAAAATTTTACATATAATTTTTCTTTTCTTAGGACATCTAATACCTGCTTGGCATGCTTTACACGATCATTTAAAGTCCTACTAAACATAAGAATATCATCTAAGTAAACTATTACAAAATTATCTATGAATGGTCTAAATACATCATTCATGACACACATAAATGTAGTTGGTGAATTTGTCAAGCCAAAAGGCATGACCATCCATTCGAAGAGTCCCTACTTGGTCTTGAAAGCTATCCTCCAAATATCCTGTTCAACAACTCTGATCTGACGATATCCACTACGCAAATCCAGCTTAGTAAAATATACAACATCCTTCAACTGATCTAACAAGTCATAAATACGTGGAAGTAGATAACAGTTCTTTATTGTGATATTGTTCAAGTCTCTGAATTCGACACACATCCTCCACGAACCATCCTACTTTCGAACCAAAACGATAGGCGAACCACATAGAGAAGCGCTTGGACGAATCATACCTTGATCAAGCAGTTCTTGAACCTGCTTCTTTATTTATTCATTCTCTAATGTTGAAAACCTATACATTCCAATGTTAGGTAGAGAAACATCTTGCTGCGACTGAATTTCATGTTCATTTTGTTGCTTGTGAGGAAGACCTTTAGGTTCTTGAAACAAATAATTGTAATCAGAAATAACTTTAATAAGACCTTCTTTTAGTTCAGGCTGACATCCTTCGAAGGCATTGAAATATGTAATGTCCTTTGTTTTTACAACCATAAGCATGAATTGTTTGCTAGAATTTATTATTCTCTTCATTTGTCCTGAGTTGATGAGTGAAAAAATATCTTTGAACTTATGAGCTATGATGGTGTAATTCACTCCATCTTTAGTTAACTGATATTTGTTTTCTTTTCGATAGAAATTAGCCTTTCTATCATACGAAAATGGACTACCAAGTACAATTCCACATATATCAAGTGGGACTATATCTAATTCTACCTCATCCATTTATTGTGAGCCTATGGAAAAATATAGTTTACATTGTTTAGATACTTGAAGTCTTGTTTTGTCACAAACCCATCCTAATAGATATGGTATTGGATGAGTAGCAGTTACAATGCCCAACTTTTTAACAAGAGTTTCAGAAATAAAATTGACTTGCGACCCACTATCAAACATAGTATCAATTTTGTTATGTTTAGTAATTACTCTGATATGAAAGAGCTCTCTTATTTTCTTTTCATCATTTTCCTCATTATGAACTTTACAAGAATTGGTACTAGGAATAGGATATTCACCTTCAATGCTCGTGGCTATCACCTTCGTTTCATCTTCAAAATATGATCCCAAGTCTTTGAATGTAGATGCAACATTATTTTGCTCCTTATTGAATTTATTTGGTTTTAGCTCTGGATGAAGCTTCCAAAAATGACTTTCACCGTGACCCTCTTTCTGGAAATGTGACCAAGTCACTTTTTCCTTTTTAACTGTCACTGTCTTTATCATTTTTTGCTTTCCCTTCCCTTTATCTTTACTTTCTACAGATTTGGATGAAGGTACAAATTATCTATTCTTTCCTCTAGCTTCTATGTAAGTGGCTTGTACTGAAACATCATCTAAGATAGTAGGATTTAAAATCAAAATAGTATGATGTAAATAACTATGTAGATCTCCAATATATTTCAACAAAGTTTCTGGAGAGTTTAATGCTATACCTAACATTAGTGCACGCTTTCGAAATTCTTGTGTATAGATTTGAACATTTTTACCTTTAAGTTGACACAAAGTTTGCCAACTCATCATATCTTGTTTAACATAGGCTAAAGGATAAAATTGCTTCCTTAAAGAAGAAATAAATTCACTCCATAATGAAATAATCTTACCATATCTTTCAAGATAAATTTGAGTTTTTCCTTTCCACCATATGAGTGCAGTTCCTCCAAGTCTTAAACTTGCCAATTGAATCTTCTGTCGGTTCTTCACTATATTTTGTATCCTGCAATAGACTTCAACTTGTTTGATCCAATTGTCTAATTTTTCAGCATTTAATTCACCATCATAAATTGGCAAATCAAGTTTTACATCAAGCTTAATCAAAGAAGAAACTTTCTTTTTATATTTATTTTTAGAAGACACGGAAGATGAAGATGAATAAGGAGAGGATTCTTTTTTGAAGAAGAAGACGATGGAGGAGAAGGTAGAGAAGTAGGCTTTGATGTTTCTTTCGCTTCTACCTTTGCTGAAGTCTCCTCGCCTTTTCCTTTTTTAAATTCGTTGCACATCTCCTAAACCATGGATTTGATTGACATGAATGAGTCCACAAATAGAGCTTCTGATCCCCACGATCCTCCTTCTTCGACCATCTTTTTATTTCGAAATATCCTTCCAATCTCCGATTTTGGTGAAGCAAGTTCTCCTTTTCCTTGTTTTAATTTCAACCTTGTAATCATTCAACACTGTCAAGCCTCATCAAACCTGATGCTCTGATACCAAAACTTGATCAATTTGTCAAAAAGGTCTTACAGACATGTTTTAAATTCCATTTATGTTAATGTGTGCAACAGATCAATAAGTTTGCGAATTAACATAAATAACAAAACATAAAGCCAAATCTGAGCAAAAATAAACAAATAACACAGTCTTTGATTACAGAGTTCACCAGAACCTCCCTGGTTACCTCTCCGGGCCGCTTCTCAATCAACAAACCGCTCTCATTAGGCTTCAAATGTGCACTTATAGCAATGACCTCAAAATCAGAGGTTCATATGCAGAAAAGGGCTGCAGAATAGAAATCAACACGAAAATCATGAAATTTGAGTAAAAATTTGACCATATTTGGACCAGGTGACCTTTGGACCTCCAAAAAGCCAATCTCCACCTGCAATTTTTCCAAATTTGCAGAAATTCCGCCAATATGGACAATTTCGCTAACTTTAGTGAAAATCTGCTAAATCTAGCGCACCTGGTTCCTGAAACTCAATAAAATATTATTCCATTCTCACTCTACCAAAGTGAGCTTGGGTCCATCGGTTATATAAGTCAAATGGGGGAGAGGAGGTCAGGTCAGAGGTTCGACTCCCCTCGACCCCGAATAGTGGCATGTATTAAGTAATATCTGCGCGCTTTTGCTGTTGGGCAATATACATTAAGGTTTTTATAAAACTTATCTCCCCGCCGCGTGATGTATAACCATATCTCCCACCATTAAACTTAATGTGATATGTATGCGATCCTCATCGCATTCCTTTTTTCATATTATATATATTATAAGGTTATTAACAACAACAACAACAAAAATTAAAAATAAAAAAAAATTATCGTATCACATTAATCTCCTGAATGTTATCCTCCACATAGGCTATGTTTGGAATATGTGTTATGTATGATAGTAGGGGTGGCGGAGCTGCCAACTATGGTGGGCTCTGCCCCCCATTTAAATTTTCCTCCATCAAAACATTAACCATAAAACAATTTTACCACCCTTTCTAAACATCGAAGGTCCTCCAGATTCATGGTTAGCCGGATTTCATGAATTCATTGTAGGATTTGGAGGTCAAGGGTTTAATTACCTTGGACCCTTATGTTTTTTGCAAAAACTTCAACAGAGCATATAATTCACATACGATGTCCATTTGGCGTGTCGTTTGCGACTTTGGGTGCATATCGTCGAGCACTTCATCATCGAACCATGTGCTAACACATTTGAAGCCTTTTAAAGATAAGAGTTTGCGTTGATCCACCTAGATCAACAAGGCTTTCCTAATTAACTAGGGGGTGATTTCGAGTATCTTGTTACCTTGTGCAGAGAGAAAGAAAGCCTTTTGCTCAATATAAGATTCAATGATCCAGGTTATGAATTCAGGAAAATGATGAACTGATGGGGGAATTTGGTAATATAACCCTGAATCTACCACCCAAAACAAATCTTCACCCCGCCATTTATACCCCAAGAGCTCAGACCACATATTCACTAAATTGAAAGGGTAGATGGGATCGTAGAGCTGGGCTTGGGAGTCCATGAGTGGTTCAGGATCGGAGGTGGTCCTAGCCTCTCGGGCTTGCGGGGTCTCTGGGGCGGTTTTCTTCATTTTATCAACCATAAAAGTGAATTACAATAAAATAAAAACAACAAAGGGTTGACCAAATACCTGAGACGACGAGAGCGACATGAGGGAAGAATTGCACAGGCTGGTGCTATTACCCGAGTGCTTGGCTAGTAACAACGTGGGTGGTAAAAACAACGGTCGGGAGTAAAACATGGAGGGAAAGGTCCTTTTAGAGAAAGAGGGAGGGGGACAACTGGAGGGCTGACGCTAGGACGAAGTTAATGGACGGACACGTGGCACACAAGGGTTGGTGTAGGGTGACTAGGTAGGTGGGGGCCATGTGCCATATGTGTGACACCAATTTCGTACCTGAACTCTTACCATACCTCATTACCCTTTGCACTTCGAAGCGGGACTGGTGGTCCCCACCTAGATTTTCGGCGGATCAATGAATATCCGATGGATGAGATCTCCCCCCAAAGCATTCCTGATTGGTTAGCCCATTTGCTAACGTCGGAAATTCCGAGGGTTCGGCTCTGTCCTCTGCTCGTAGCTTGGTTGCTGACGAAATTCCCTTTGAGCGGTCCACCCTGGAGTCGCACAACCAGCCTTCGGGCTACGCAATGACTGCGTGTTGCTCGATATTTGCTGCACCTTGTGGATCCGCTCATCGAATATGCTCAACTCCCCACATTGTCTTACTTATCCTATGACATTTTTCTTTGATCCCTACAAGATGATGTTTATGCGTTCACAGGACAATAGGTTGCACACTCCCTCAACCACAAGCACATAGTGCCTTGATAGCGGCCATGGAATCTATATCCGCGGGCACAACAAGTTGAGGTCGTGGCTAAGGGTTTATGGGAAAATCTAAGCTTGATCCAATCACCAGTGCTTGTGAAGATTTTTGTAGCCAACTTTGACAATGTTCTGGATTCATATCTAGGACTGGATAGTTGCTTTTAGTGAGTTTCAGTGATCAGTTTTATCTGGGGTTTCGTAGCACTATAGATTTGCTCTATGTATTTGTGCTGCAAGATGTGTGTACATTTCTCATTCAGTATCAGTTGTATTCATCAGTATGCTACAGCCAGTGTCAGCGCATTTCAGTTCTCATATTCAGGCTCCTTCAACATATGTATGTTTATGGTTTTATTGTGCATACGATAGTTGTTTTTTACATCATGAAGATATGGATCTATGGATCATTGTAATCTTGTTTGTTGAATCATTTGATGATGATATAAGAAGAATAATTTGCAATATTTTCCCCTTAGTGGGTTTTTCCTTGGTCTTAGACCAATCCTGGTGTCTCTATGTGTTCATGCTTCTCTTCCTTTTTTCCTTTTCATTTTGTTGCTTAGATTATGATGATGGTATTGTTTTTTCTATATAGTTGCATATGCTGATGGTTAATAATGTAGATTTGTATAATGATATAATGTTTTGGGATGAATTATCATATTATTAAAGAAATGAAACTATAAAAGAAAATAACAATGTATCTCTATGAAAAAATAACAATGACAAAACATCTCACTGAGTTTCCCTATATATTATTTCAAAACAGAGCTTCAGATCAATGTTATATTTTCTCTCTTGTGTTGACGTTGAAATGTTAAATCTCATGGTGTTGCTTCCATATTTTTTATAGAGGATTTGTTTTCTTTTTGTGACCATAAAACATTCAACACTTAACTCTTGTCAATGCTTTGTTTGCAACCTTATTCTCCCAAACAAAACCGAATATATGGTAGGGGTTCAAGACTTACTCAATTGGCTCTCAAATGAAGCCCAATTTGACTTTAAAAACTGCTCTAGCACTTGAGTTTACTAAATTTAGTTTTTCCTTAAGATGTCACCCTTGTTTAAGCAAAATATAACATGTGCTTTTTAACACTTGGGCTTTCAAAAACATAGTGTAGTTTTCAAAGACAAGAATAATTTCCTTCTTTTAGTGAAGCTCAATTTTCAAACTTTAGTGTTATGTTATCATGACAAAACTTATTTTTTCAAAAAAAATCATATGTATGAGCTCCATAATGAGTCATTATAACATAATTTCATTCCCATTTCTTGGATCATGATTAGTTGAGTGATTTGTATCTTAAATGACTTGTATTCTACTTTTCAAAAAATGGCTTTGATACTTGAAAAATTATGATATCAAATCATTTTTTACTAAACATTATTGCATACGGTTATAAGGTGAAGTAAATGAGAGAATGGTTTATGGCGTTGATAAAAAAGTAAAGGAAAAATAGGAATGGTAATATAAGAATGAAGGGAGTATTAAAGTTTTTAAGAGGAAATATTAGGGTTTCTACAAAATTTTATGTCTTAGAGCATAAATTTTGTGGCATGGAAGAAATTTTCAAGGAGAAATATATTCTTATTGAAAATTTGAATTCTAAAATTTTAATGTAATGAACTAAGCATTATAAAATAATTTTCAAACCTTCCTTGTAGATGAACGTGTATCTTTTTGTTGCTTGAAATTGATGATGGTGTTTTTGTGTTTTTGACAGGTCCTTCTTTGATGTTAATTTGAAGTTGATTGCAGGTCCTTCATGAATAACACATTAATGAATTAGTTCCCTTTGAAGATGGTGTTTTTTAGGTCCCTCAAAGGTTGTCTTAGGCTAAGAATATTGTTACTTCTAATGATAATGCAATGCAGTAAATTTCAAGATCCTTTGACAATAATAAATTAAGGCTAATGATTTTTTCTAACATGTTCCTTTATGGATGATAAAATAGATTTTTTAGGTCCTTGTGATGATAGAAGTAAGTGGTTAGGTCCCTCTTATTATAAAATTGAATTGTGAGGTCCCTTTAATGATATAATTACTTATGTGGTTGTTAGGTCCCTTTGCAATTTGAAGATGGTCGTTAGTTTTTTGTTATTAAGCTTGAGTATATTCTTTTGTTGGTGGATATTTTGATTCTCTTTCTTCTCTAAGTTTTAAAGACAAGTTTTTCTCAGACAGAATTTTAGTTTTCTCCTTGAAATTTTATGGAATGATCTGTATGATATCACGAAAGGTAGTGACCTCATTGAGAATGGAGGATAGAGATTGATGATCTTATTGTTCTTTATGAATGATGATGCTTGTTTCTTCTTAAGCCTTGGAAGGACTTGTCATCTTGATCAAGCCATCTAGAGATGTAGTATAAGAATATTAGGATTCTTGGATGTGTACAAATCCTACAAACGTTGCAAATGAAGATATACATAAGAATTTAAAAAGGATTTTTTTTTTAAAGTACAATCCTTAGATTCTCCCAATCATCATTAGAAATACTTACAATCTTTAAGACAAATTTATTGGATGGATATTTTATTCGAGTTTTCATTGGCCAATTACTTTTTTTCTAATGAAAAATCAAGTTTAGGATATTCCAAGAACCTGGATCTTCACAACTAAACTCTTTTATTATTATTTTTTTTACATATATCTTTTATTTTTATTTGATCGGAAAAGTGATTTTTTGGATGGAAGAGGGGTAGAAGTATTGTTGTCAATACACACAACCTTCATCTTATCTTGTTGAATTATTAGGGAAATAAAATCATCTCGGTTGTAGAGCTTCAATCTCTGGCCATTAACCACAATTGAGACTCCTTCCTCGTCAATTGTACTGATATTGACTGATCCATTATCAAATATTTCTTCTACTGCACAGGGGCCTAGCCAATGAGTAGTAAATTTTCCTTTGAAATCTTTGAATTTACAGTCATTGAGCAATAATCACTAACCTTTAATTACTTTTTCTTAATGAAATTTGAATTCCATTTTAATATTTGTTGTTGAATAATGATGTTATGTGCAAGTGATTCTTGTCTACTGTCATCAAGATGATTTATTACATAATTATCTCTTTCTAAGGTTGAGATAAGTCTAACCCTATTTATGTTACTAATTTTAATGTTTGGACTTGGAATTTAGTGTGTAGAAGAATTTTCTTACCAAACACTACTTCATAAGCGGTAAAACTGGTAGCACTTTTCCAAGTGGTTCTATATTCCCACAGAGCATGTAGAAGCCTGTCTACCCAGTCCTTCTTATGCATTTGGACTGTCTTGGTCATTATTTATTCAATAATATTATTATTTGATTCAACTTTTCCATTAGCTTGTGGGTGATAAAGAGTGGATTTCATAAGCTTGATCTTGTATTTTTCTACTACGGCTTGTACCAACTTGAAAGTAAATTGTGCTCCTTGGTTAATATCAATATCTCTTGGAATTTCAAATTTGACAAAAATATTTTCAAAGGGAAAATTGACTACAGATTGTTTAGAATCTCCTAGTGCCTTAGCTTCTGTGCATTTGGTAACATAGTAAGTACATATCAGGATATATCTCTTTCCTCCTGACTTAGGGTATATATGTCCAACAAAATATAGAGCCCATTTTTCAAATGGATCTCAATAAAATTTTAGTTGCAAGGGAATTTAATCAGCTACTATTGGTAATCCCATTCTTTGACAACTACCACAAATTCAAACATATTTTCTTGTACCTTTAAACAAGGATGGCTAATAATATCCTTGATTAAGGATATTATAGGTTATTCTTTTATATAAAAAATTCCCACCACAAGGTTCATCATGACAAGCTCTAGTAATATCAAACATTTCATCCTTCCTAACACACCATCTAATAAAAAAATCAAACCCTGTGTAGAAAATATTTCCATTAATCCAGTTGTATCTTGCACTTTGCTTGATTATTTTATTTTTCTCCTTAGAAGTAAAATGAGGTGGAAATTTCCTAAGCATAGATAATTTGCTACATTGGAAAACCACAATTTTTTAATTGATGTAGCTAATAAATGTTCATTTGGAAAATCATCAAATAATGGAATGGTTTCACTAGGGTTGTTCAGGCAAGATAGAAAGTTTGATAGGTGATTTTCCCTTTTAAGACAATCAATAATAGTAATACTGAATTCTTACAATAGTAAAAACTATCATGTAATTCTATTATTAATAATAAGTGTATTAATCAAATATTGAATGATAGTGTGATGAGTGTAGATAAAAACTTGATAAACCATGATATAGTGTCAAAATTTATTTATGGCATGCACAACTACTAACATTTCTTTTTGTAAGAATATATTTTATCTCGGGTAGGATTAATTTTTTGCTAATGAAGTAAATAGAAAAGGTCTTAAAATATTATTTAAGACATAATTATGCCCCTACTATAGTTGGAGATGCATCAATGGAAATGTGGAATGGTAAGGACCAATTGCGTTCTCTTAAAACCAGTGCACTAGATAATTTTTATTTGTGACTTCAAAATAAATTTGACAGTTGGCATTCCAATAAAATTTTACGTCTTTGGAAAGTAATTTAAACATAGGTAAGGATATTTTAATAAAAATTTCAACTACTCTACGATAATATCCTGCACAACCTATAAAACTCTAGAATTCTCGTTGACTTGATGGACTAGGAAAATTAATGATAATTTAAATCTTGTCTGGGTATGCAGTCATTCTTGTAGCAGAAACATGATGTCCCAAAACAATGACTTATGTTAGTAACATTTAACACTTTTCATTGCCTAAGGAAAAATTAGTTTATATGCATCTTATCAATTCTTCTTCAAAAGTATCATTGTATAAAGAGAAATTGTCCATGTAAACTTCAAGACATTCATGATTATATCAATAAATATGGTTAGCACTGCTCTTTGGAATGTGGTTGGTGCATTACACAGGACAAAGGGTAATACCTTACAAGGATATCTTCCCCAAGGACATGTGAAAGTATTTTTTTCCTAATAATCTACAACTATATTTATTTGATTATAACCATTAAATACATCTAGAAAAGAGAAATATGTAGTTCCTGCAAAATTATCTAAAACTTGATCTATGAATGACAATGGAAAATGATATTTAATAGTGGCTTTATTTAATTTTCTATAATATACACATACTCGCAATTTTATATTTTTCTTAGGCACTACAACTAAGGGTGAAACTCATTGATTTTCAAAGATAGGGTAGATAAAATCTACCTTTAGTAAAATTTGGAGTTCATCTTTTACTATTTCTTTGGGTATTAAATTCATCTGTCTTTGAGGTGGCCTTATAGGTCTGGAATTTTTTTATAAATAGATATGGTGAATACATGTACTAGGGTGCATACCTTGCATATCAGTGTAATCCCAAGCACTTTCTTTTGAATACTTATCTAACACTTGAATTAATTGATCTTCTTGTGATGCTTCCAGTGTGGAAGTAATGTATATAGTTTTTGTTGGTTCAAGTTTTATAGTTTTAGAATTTGAATTTTCCATTGAATTTATTGGAAATTTTTGGCCAAAAGAAGATTGTAAAGAATTTATTGTGCAATTCTCTTGAAAATCTTATTCTAACATATTTCTTCTTGTAGTGTATTGAGTTGTCCTTAACTATTCTGCAATATTAGGATTGGAAATAAAGTAATCTAACAATTTTTCATTAGATTCTTCCACTAAAGAAATAGCTTGATTAATAGTAAATATTGGTTGGATCATTTTTTCTTCTGAATTTGTTCCTTCAAGCCATGATAATTGTTTTGATTCATTCAAATTTTTAGATGGGGGATACAATGTTATTTGTTTACTTTCATTTCCTATAGATATCGTCATTTTTCATGATCTACAACTAATAAATGCATCAACTATAACCAACTATGGTCTTCTGAGGATAATGGGTTGTCCACCAAAATTTGATTTGGGTTGTAGAACTAAGAAATCTGCTATATATTCCCAAGAATCTAAGGAGGCTATTAAATATTCAATTAATTATTCTAGTTTGATTCATGGTCTAACGGCTAATTCAATTATTGTAGGTGTTGGTCGAAGATTATATAGATTTAAACTTTGCATTGTTTCCGTTGTCATAAAATTAATTGCTACACCTAAATCAATTAAAGTATTTGAAATTAACAAATTGTAAATTGTAATAGTAACCATTGGGATCCTTAGATTTGTATATTTTTCAGTTTCAATTTACTTTGACATTAGGCTAGCTAAATGACCAATGACATGTATTGCAGGTGGATCTCTCTTCTTTCTATTATATTTGAAACGACATTCCTTAATTTTTTAGCATAAATTGGAATTTCTTCGATTGCTTGCAATAAAGGAATTTTAACAAATATTTTTTTCAATTGACCTAAGAAATCATGTTCAATATGAACCAATGATTTTTCTATAGCTAACCTCTCTGGAAGGGAGGTAATGTAGCAATTAAATATGGATTTTGATGATCTTGTATTTTTTTAAGATGTTTATGTGATTGTTGTTTTGCGAGTGTTTCTCTAAATATCTTCAATCTCATCTTATTCTTCAATAATTATAGGAGATTCCTTTTGCAATAACTTTCTCGACTTTAAGTGAGTATTTTCAACAAAAATAGTTGCATGTGTGGGAAGTGTTTCTTTTGAATTATAGACAGGTCTATCCACTTTTACATTATGATTTTCCAATGGTTCTATTGGTAGTTGAGTAGGTGTAGGTTGAGGTTTATTAGTTAAGTTGTTGAGGTTAGGTTATCTGTTGTACTAGAGGTTTTCACTAAACATTTTGAGATGGTTGAAATTGTTGAAATGGTGGTTGAAAATATGGTGGACAAGTTTGTTGTAATGGTTGTTGAAAAGAGTGCAGATATGGTTGTTGGTATGGTTGTTTATATGGAGGTTTATTTCCATATGCTTGTCCTCACCGACCTTGTTGAAAAGGTTGGATTAGAGGTTGTTGAGGTAGCCAAGCTTGCAGTGGCATAGGAGTAGTATATGTATTTTGAATAGGATAATTTTGATAATATGGAAATTGTGGATTTTGATCTGAAGATATATCTGTTGATTGGGGTTACCAAGGTCTTCTTTGAGGTGCAACATAGTAAAGTGATTTTGTTTCTTCACCTTCCTTCTTACTCTCTTCCTTTAGATTTACTATTGTTGAAGATTTTTCTAATGATTTTATTTTTGCACAAATCCCACAAACATAAATACTATCCAAAGGAAATTCACATAAGGAATATTTCTTTCTACATTTTTGACAAAATATAGACAACACTTCATTTTATTCTTCTTGTATCTTTCTAGATTTTAATGTATCAATTTGAGAACCAAGAGTACTTAGAAGATCCACATTAAAATTTTCTAATAAGTTTCCAAGTTCTGCTCTAATGAATCCTCCGTAAAATAACTTAATTAATTTTTAAAGTGCATCTATTTGTACCTTACCATACTTTGCACTACCTCTAGAGTATTTCCCGCACAATTAAGTGATTTTGTCATAAGGTAATTGAGAAATATCCCCTGCCCCTAAAAAATTGAGGACATCAATGTATTCATCCTAGGTCCCATTTAAGAAGAGTATCCATAAAAATTCAAGACTTAGATCACTTTATTTAGTATTTTGCAAATTATATATAAATATTTGTAAGTAATATTCCATATTTTCATCTTATTGTTAACTCATTTTTAAGATATATTGTTTAACATTATGGGATTGACAATAGGGTTGATATTTCTTTAAAACTGTTTTTATCATCCAAATATAATATTTTTGACTCTCCTAGCCCCATAACCCATTTTAATGCAACTCCTTTTAAAGTATGCACGGCATAATATATCAAATTCAAATAGGAAAACATAAGTGTCTTCAGTAGGCACACCATAACATCATGGTAGAAAATAAGGAGTCATATTTTTCATTTTTAACTATGTTCCTTTAAATGTTGGTGTATCTAGAACGAAGAATCTAAAGGTAACTTCATCTACTTGATCTTCTTTTTTAGTTGTAGATCTTCTTCCTTGTGCGGATGATGCTCCTCCTTCACTATGTTATGCTTTAGTTTCTCTTTCTCTTTCATTTCTTTCCCATTCTTCTTTTCTTTTTCTTTCTACTTCGAGTACTTGTCATTCATGTTCTTTTACGTTCTCTATTTCCTTTTCTATTTTGGCTCGTTATATATCTACCATGTTTCCTTCAAAAAAACTTGATAAATCTTCAGTATAATCAAAATATCCTTCTACTAGTTCACTAATTAGCTCAGTTTTTTCAATTTCTTCAGAGATTGGTTGAGGAATTGGTTCAATAGTTTTAATTTTTTCCTCTCTTTGAATTTTTATCTAATTTAGGAGTTTATTTTCTTAATATTTTTGCTGAATATTTTCCTTCTTGTCTTTGTCTAGTGTGATGTGCTAATAGTACCTGTCTTTCTATAGGTGTCAACAATTTTCCTTCAAATGTTTTTTTTTTTTTTTTTCCCGATTTGTTCAATAGTAATTTCTCCAACAACAGTGTAAGTTGTTCAACTTCTTTTTGAGTTTTTAATGTTCCAACTACCACTGAGGGTTTATTATTAGTGGGGGGTTTTTGTCTAACATACCTACCTTTTTCATCTCTAAGTTTATGCATAAATGAAAAATTTTAATTCTAAATCAATTAAGCAAATATAAACATGATTTGTACTTGTGAATACTCGACTAAAGTGAATTCAAAGATTCTTACCTCTTGTATTACCACCCCCACTCCTCCAAATACTAAATGTTTATATTTGTAACAAGATTTGCAAGAAAATTATAGATCTTTTTGACTCAGAATGTGATTCCCTGGCAACAACGCCAAAAATATCAAGTCTAAATTAAAGATTTAAACTAGGACATGATTTTATATCAATCCAATGTTTTTAAACTTTGAAGCACACTACAATATGTAATATGAGTTAAGTTAGATTGATGGTCACTTCTAAGTCAAAATTAGCAACCAAATTCAAGAAGAATGAAACAAAACTCTTAATTTATTCACACAAGCTTGAAATGGAATCACTCTTGCTTGACTTAAGAATACTTCAGAATAGGGATATACTAGGATCTTTCACACAAATCCAAGTTCTCTACGCAATCATATCCAAAATGCCAAGTTTTCACTCAAATGTTGGAGAAATGATCAAAGGGGGTTTCAATCAAAGAGGCTAACTAATGCATTGGGGGCTTCCTTGTTAGTGGAGGCAAGTGGATCCTTTGGTAGTCTTTTAACCAACTTAGTTAATCTTAGACCCAATACTAGTTACAAAGATGAAAATACACTATGGCCTTCCCCATTTATGAGATTGAAGATGAGTGATTACTCATAGTATTCTATTCATGTGTTTAACTAGCATGTATTTGAATCATCATTCTATACCAGGAAAGTGGTAAATGAAATCAGGCAACTATGGTGATTGAAAGGTTCAAGAAAATAAAATAAAATTCTTCAAGGGGTTGGGGCCTTTTTCTCCTAACAAATTGGTGAATGGAACTCTGAGAACTTTAGTTAGTTTGGCCAATTTGGTTGATTTTCAAACAACTAACCTATGATAATCAACAATTATAAATGACACTAAAAAAATATGGTTATGGGTAAGAATACAAATTTAACTATGCAATGGAATTATCACATAGCTCAATAAATGAAACTATGATATCTATGATGGTCAAACCAGAATATAACAAGATAATTAAACCAAAATATATTTAAGCTAATAAAACCTTACTCATATCAAAATACGCTTATCAAATCAAAGTATTATCAATCAATAGATAATTTAATAACTAGTTTCTGATTAAAATTTAAAAACCTAATAACTAGTGACTAGTACTTAGTAACTAGTATATAATATCTAATAAATATTTGTTTTAACCATAACATTCATTCAAATATTTTAATTACTAACTAATTATCCTTATAAATTTACACTTCAACAAGTGACACATTCCATTGAGGAAAAAATAAACAAGTATGCATGCTCATTCAAGACTAGAAGACTAGGATTGCTCTACCAAAATAATCTACCACAGAACCAACTAATAAAACTTGTATTGGAAAAACATTAATAGTTTTAAGAAATTAATATTACAATCATAAAATAAGAAAGAGAAACATATATAAACAACAACTTAAAAAATAGCTTTTAAGTCTATCTACGCACTATCCAATGAGATATTATATAACCTGATTTAAATATGAATGTACAAGGATGTAAGCAATAGACATAAACATGGAAATATAGAAAAATTAATACTAAATGACAAGTATTTTCCAGGTATTTCAAAAAAAAATACAAGGTGCACTAACTTGAGATATGGGGGGCCTCCATGGCTCAATCAAGCATAGGAATTTAAAACCAAGAGTTAAGACTTCAACAACACTTCATTACTTAATAGACACAACTATACATAGGTATGCAACTTAATTCTAAACGCATAGGTCGAATTTTGAGTCTTTGATCAAAATAAAACATAACATGTGTTTTTTTTTGTTAATCGAGGCCTTATATTAATTTCTCAAAAGTTGATTACATCCATGCAAAAATTTCTCTGCTCTTCCAGCCTCACTCCAACGATATTTTTTGGTCGAGAGAGTAGAGAAAAAACTAAAAACATATAGCCATTTTTTACATGATGCCCATAAGCATACAAGCCTTATCACCCAAAATACAGACAAAAACAAATACAGCCAGCAGTAACCATGTTAACTCAGGGGATTCAATGCCTAAGCATTTGCAAGGACAATAGGAGGACCTTGCCCCTCATTCACATGGTATTCAATATGAGCTAACCTCGCTTCAATTTCTTCCATCCTTTCATCTAGCATTTGTTGATTGTGATGAATTAAAGCTATGCATTCCAAACTTTCTCCCTGCGAAAATTGCAGATCATCAATGTAAGCCACAAGATAAAATTTTTCATCATACATTTGTACATGAAGAATGTCCAGACTACCATGTATATCCTGCAGATGGTACACAATAGAGGATAGAATTTGCGGTTTCTCCACATTTCCTGGTGATGGAGTATGTTCCTAGGCGACATCCCCCTCTGGAATTATGTCTTCCTTTGCATGCTCCTCTTCCCGTGCAACCTGATCTCCAGGCGTCCCCCACCTCAACTAACCCTCCCTCTTTGACATAACATGACAGTAATGTGGGCCAAGTTCACTAAAAAATTCCCTTCCCCTCCAAATTGATACACAATACACCAATAGGTTGCTCCCACCACTTCTTAGTTTTGAAACCCCAACTCCCTAAGAGAGAGGACTCCACTGAATACCCCAGGCCTAGGAACCACCCAACTCTCCAAATTTTTTGTTGCAGAGTGCCTCCAATTCCACCAAAGGGGGTGGTCAAGGCGGGCCTATGAGTCAACTTGTCAAAAAACCATCAAAAAAGAACAAAGGGAAAACTAAAGCCACAAAATAAAATGTTACCACACATACACCCATTACCTCTCATCCAAGGCAGAATTTTTTGCGGATAGACCTCGAGAGCTACACCTACTAGGGCATGCTTTTTGTCCTCGTCCCCTGGGTCCCAAACTATTCTCACTCTCATAGAGAATAAGAACACTAGAAATTATTTCCATTCATCTCCAATTCCTCCATACCTTGTTCCACCCAGGCCAGTGGGCATGCGCAGGTGACAATCCTATGCACACTTAGTTTTGTTCCATCCTTTAAGCCTTACTACCATACCTAGCAACCAAATGTATCACACAATTGAGAAATGGAAAATTTTATAAGGCTCATACCCATCTCAATGGTTTGGATCCCTCCATGCCATTTGGGGTGGCCTTATCCCTCTCCAAATACACACATCATGTCACTTAGGTGGAGTCATCTTGTAACAAACATGGTAAAAATCCATGTAAAAAAAAATATAAGACCGTGATCAATGGGACAAGTACTCCAAGTTGAGTGGTGGGAAAAACATCCTAGCAGGTGTTCATTTGGTTTATTGTGGCTAAAGGAAATTTGAAAAGGTAGAGGAAAAGGCTTTGGAAACACATGAGGCATTAATTGACATTTTATTTATGAAAATAATGGAAATTAGGAGAAAAGGGAGGTGAAAGGTCACATGTTGCATGTGATGAGGGAAATGAAGGAAAATAATGGAAAATTGAAGAAAATAGAGGGCTCATTAATAAAAAGGCTTATGAGGATTAGTTCTTAAGCTATTGTTAGTGCATTTTGGGAGCTCTCTCATTATTCTCTCTCTCTCTCTCTCTCTCTCTCTCTCTCTCTCTCTCTAATACTCTTGGATACTTGGAGTTTTCTTAGAGAATTCTTGGAGGATGTGGATACTTGGTGATTTGGAGCAAGAAGGCAAAGGAAGAGCATGAAAGTGCAAGAGGACATCGATATCAACATATACGGCAGGTTATAAGCACAAGTACCAAGTGGCATGTATGATTTCCTCACTAGTTTTTGCATGCATGGTGTGTGCATGTGGTTTTTCCTATCCTTTCCATTTCCTGGATAGCCATGGTGTCGTGGGATTATTTCCATTGATTGTTTTCTGGTTGGTTCTCATGATTCCTTTAGCTATTGGGTTGAGTTATTAGTTCCAGGAGCCTTGGTTGGAAAAATGTTATGGAGCCCGACAGATAGTTGTTGGGTTGAGTTAATAGTGTTGGAGCCTTGGTTGGAAAAAAACTTTGTATCCCTAGGTGGGTTGAGTTACTAGCCCTGGAGCCTTAGTTGGACAAACACTATGGATCCCAAAAACAACTGAAGTTGAGTTACTATTCCTGGAGCCTTGGTTGAAACAAACACTTTGGTGCCCTAAAGCAATTTGAATAGAGACCAATCCGTGATGGTTTTGATGTCCAGTCGTGAAGTGGAATCATTAGTTGAGGGTCAAGGCATTTTGCCTCTAGAAGCCCTAGATTGATTGTGATTGATGTGTTTGATGGGATCCCATATTCATTATTGGAATATGGCACGAGGGTGATTGGCTGAAGTGAGACTTGGCTCAGGCAATCTATGGTGAGGTGGAACGTGGAAGTCCCATCTCCGGTTGCTTTCTACATTCAGTAATGAGCAATTCATTCCATTGGTATTTGGTATGAAAATGTACCGATTTATATGCGGATTATATTGTTGTTGTATCCATTGTATTTCTATGGTTATTGTGTTGGTTATAAGAATGTATTTGAGTAATGATGATGTATGGCTCTATCTATGTTTTTAACTCGTCAATGAATGCACAATGTATCTATGGTCAAATAGATTATATTGCAACTAATGATGTAAGGGAGTAATGCTTCTTAGCGATTCTCAGATAAGTATGAGACCCCTATGCTTAAATATGTTATTTACATCTGTAGATTCAATGTTTGGGACATGTTTGACAAAAATGTTGTCATGGATAGGAGGGGTTTGGATGATTTCTTGTTGATGTGATTGTTTATGTATAATTTTTCTAATGTTATTTATCATCCCCTAATTTTTCACGAAGATCTGGGCAGTGATCAAGGCTTTGGACCTAAAAAGGTGGCTCAAATGCCAAAGTTGCAAGCACAAAACTGGCCATTTTGAGCCCTAGTCGTAGGCATGCAGTGTTGTTCCTAGGCCTATAGCCTCCTGGCATCAAGCATGGAGACTTATTCCTGCGTCTATGTCTCAAAAGGGTCAAATTTTCAATGTGACCTAGGGGTAAGAGGCCTAAAAGGTTGGGTTGCCTACTGGGGTGTTGTTGATGTTGCACAAGGTCTTTGTGATGTGTTTCCATTGGTTCCACTTCCTTAAGGTCACCTAGGAGGTTGAATCTCATTATAGTGGCCTCTTGTTGCATGTTTACCTCGGTTGGATGGTTAATTTGGTAGATGTGTGAGGAGGGTGCTACAAAGTGGTATCATAGCATGGTTGCACTCTCTTTGGGTAATATCTAATACCACAAAGTGGTATTAAAGCATGGTTTCGATCTCCTTGGATGGTGTCTGGTTTATGTTCTCTTTTTATGATATATGATACCATAGAGTGGTAACCAAGCATGGTTAAACTCTCAAACCAATGGGTGGTGTGTGGATCATACATTTATGTTGGTTGCATGCATGTAATATGCTTGTGGTCTGTATGATTGTTGCATTTGTGTTGTGTGTCCATGGTGGCAGTGGTGTGGCTATGGAAGTGATGATGGTGTTGGTGCCAACACGTTGTCATGATTGTATGATTGGTTGTGTTTCTCATGCTTGTGTATTGTTCGTTCACACTTGGTTATATATTGTTACATATTGCACATGCATTGCTTACTTATGCTAGGGTTACATATTGGTCATGCTTCGGTGTTATCTGTGTATGCTTGCTTGTGTGGTGTCATATGTTGAACATGCATTGGTCGTTCATGATTGGTTATACATGTCAAGTGGATGCATATGGTCAAGTTTGCATTGGTTTGATTGATATTCTTGTGCATAATGTCATTGTATGCAATTAGGTCATCATGATGATATTGGTATGTTACGATGCTAATGTGTTGGCTAAGATAGAGCAGGAGATGCAAATCATTAAAGTGATGTTGCAACAATGAAATTTGGGGTAAGAGTAATTCGTCATACAAGTTTGTATGCTTCCATGCAGGCATGTGATTCATGGTTGTTGTAAGCATTAGGGTTACTTATATGTTTTTCATTCTATTATTATTATGGTTACCTATGTGATAAATGATAGTTGATCAGTGTAGTCATATGCATTATGGTTATGTGTAAGCCTTTCATTCTATTGATTTTATGGTTACATACATGATATATGTTATTTAATTAGTGTGATCATATGTACATGTGTTGGTTAGTCAAGCATGGTATTAACTTTATGACTAGGTTATTTGTTCTTGATAATCATGTTATATGTTAACTCGCAATTAGCTCGATGATTATGTTATATGTGGATTGATGAGCATGTCACATGTTAACTTATTATTGTTATATGTTAGTTAACTTGATTATTAGGGTTATGGAAATTAAGATCTTTGTTGCTATATGTATATTGACCTATGTATATGGTTAGGGTTATGACATTCATGTATGAGTCAACTTATTTGTGATATTGTGTCATTCTAATCTAAGTTGTCTGTGCATATGTTGTGGTTATGCATGAATGACATTTGTTTATGAGTCTATGATGTGAACAAGTTAGCTAGTTAGTATTATGGATATCATGACCTTACTTAGGTTGAGTTTATGTGTTGTGAAGTTATATTGTGCTAATCTAGATTGATTGTGCAGACAATATAGCCTCCCATGATATGCATTAAGGTATGGGGTTTCTTATGTTATCTATTGTGTGCTCGAGTGTTTGATTATGTTATCTATTTGGTGTTTGGGTGATTTGGTGTCTATTACGTCATCTAGTTGATTTATTTAACATGGTATGTTTGCAAGTAGTTTGAATGTTTGATTAATTGCATTATATGAGTATATGTGTCTGTAAGATTGCATGAAGGAATGATCTTGTTTTAAGATGGTTGTGCTAACACATATGTGCTGAGATAGTTATAGTATATACTTGAGTATAAGTAGGTGATAGTTGTAGCATTATGTATTATTACCTATGAACGTGAGTTGATTATTGATTATGACATGGTTTTTAGTCTTGGTAAATGTTGATTTCAAATTAATAGATTGTTTGTCTTGATTTTTGGTACATAGGGCTGACATGCGTGTTCAGTTGCAAGTTAACGTGCTTGGCACAAAAAGGTAAGATACCTAGCTTGTTGCTATGTTTATTTATGCACTAACACTTATGTGCTTATGGAAGTATGATGCAGGGGATTGCATGGAAAAAGAGACTTCCATATAATATTTGAAAGGCTTGGGTTGATCTTTCCCTTGGAAGATTTGGGAACCCATGGGGATTGAGTCCTGGCGTTTGTTCAGAGTTTTGTGCTTTTTGTCTTTTATGATTTGTTTGCGCTTTATTTACATCTTTTTTCTTATGTCTGGTGCAAAGACTTGCCACTTTGTTCGTTGTCATATTGCTATGGGTTTTCAGGGTTTTCCTCTTGTTTGTTTCATGTCTTTCCTTTTATGTTTTGAGTCTTGGGAGTTGGTTGGGGAAGAGGAAAGTTAATGCAGCTCGGGGAGAGCTTTGTGGTACCCAACAGGTAATGAAAGACACTGATGAAGCTCGGTGCATGAGCAAGCACAGCGGAAGGTAAGAATACGACAGGCAATTGGATTGGTTGGGTCCATTGAGGTAAATGGACGGTGGCAGAGATTCATGAGAAAGGTAACACAAAAGGTAAAGTGAATGGATTTGAGGTGTTAGATGCCTTGGCTATGTTGGGAACCGTTGTTCTCAATGTTGTGCATATTACGCATCCATAAAGGGAGCTCTCTTACCGTAGACCTTATGATATCTGGTAATTATGATCTAATCATGATTATGTTGGTGTTTATATATGTATACATGTATGTATGTATTTCATGTTTGAAAAGTTCGTCATGGATCATGATTGTTTAATGCTAATGTTTATATGTATATATGTGTGTATGTATATCATTTTTTTGAAAGGATCATGATTTTTTTATGATGATTATATATATGTATGATAGGGTTTTCAAGGATCATTCTTGTGGAGAAATGATTTCTTATGCAAGTGAATGACATGAAGAGGTTCTTGGCTTATGAGGAATAAAGTGGGAAGAGTAATCCCGACAGATCTATAAGGTCAGTATCATGTGTGCATCAATTGATATTATATGTTTGTATTATGCCTATGTTTATGTTATGGATAGTTAATGTTAAGGGGTACATCAGAAAAGTAAATGTAGTGTGATTTGCAACATGCTAGGAGAGCCCATGTGGTGTAGAACAGTTGGTGATGGGGTGTACTGTTAAGGCACTCTGTTCTGTAAGGTCACCGGTTCGAAACCCGTGGGTGGGATGGAAGGAGAAAAAATGGGAAGATTAGGATTAGTCTAAACGAGAAAAAAAAAAAAAAAACATGCTAGGAGAAGGATGGATAGTGGAAAGACACTGGAAGCAAGGTTACTTGTGGGGTCAATGTGTGGTCTATGGATGTGCAGTCCTACTATTGTGTATATGTTGCGCATATTGTATGTTAAATTATTGTACCTGTTAGTGTCTACCAGTCCTGCCAGTCACCAATGATCAAATGTTCTCTTACAGGGTTTTGTTAGGGTCTTAGGTCAATTTTTTTATAGTTTCAATAGGTCTTCAAATAAAAGTTTGGTCATTGGCTAGTGTGTCTAGGTGTGTTACTACTCCTTTCAGTCCATGTTTTGGTCTTGCCATCATTCATTTTGATGATTCGTCACTAAAATATATTCATCACCATCTCAGCCACATCACCATGGTCATCATTCAACACATTTCATGTAGTGCCATCATTAGGTCTTAGGGTTGAAATCATGAAAATCAATCATTTCACCATTAAATCTAGCATTGAAGGAGTATTAATAGTGAAAAATGTTAAAGAAAGGTTCCAAAAATGTAATTTCATTTCTATTATGATGTAATATGTTTCATAAGGTTCTAAAGCTACAGTCTCAAATCAAAAGGTAAAAAGTACATGGTGGGGCCACTCAAACACCAATGGAGAAAATCAATTTCCAAAACTACAAAAGACCAAATGAGGCTCTCATTTTCTCATTTCATTTTCAAGAGACATCTCTCCACCTCCAAAGATCTCTTGCACCCTCAGAACAACAATTTCTTGCTACCCAAGTGCCTCATCTCTCTCCTGCATTGCGCATGTACTGCACACTTGTTGTGTTGCACTTTTGCTAGAGGAGTTGCGCTTAATTCAAGGAGGCCAAATCATCATTTCGGATGATTTCTACATCAACAAGCAGGTTCAAGTGTATCAGATACAAGTAAGTGGGTCCCTAAAACTACCTCTTTTGTCCTCATTTTGTGCTTGGAAGGAGCAATTCCCTCTTCTAGGGTTTTGGGTGTATTTTATTGGTTTCATGTTCTCATTGAAAAATTGTTGAGCAAAACCCTAAGTTTAAAGCTCACTCGCCTTCCCCCACCTATTATACACCTTCCTAATCATTTTTCCTCACCCATATCCCTCGTTTACATTATTTTCCCACAAACCCTAGCCTAGACTACACTTTCCTAGGCTAGGATTGTGTTTTCCCTTTTTGACACCCTTCTCCTCAATCATTCCCTAAAATTTAACTCCTCCCTAATCCCTAACATTTATCCCTACCCCCCTAAATTTTCCCAAGAATTTAGGAGACCCCTAACCCCTTCATCTCCCTTCATTTCTCAAAACTTCCCAAATCCCCTGTTTTTCCTTCACTAAACCCTAATTCCCTTTCCCATTGAGCTAGGGTTTGCAATGGATTTTGAAACAACTGAGAAAAAGAGGCACAAGGGAGGTCAAATCAATAGGTATGAGCCCACTATAGCACATGAGATCATATCTTCACCTTTCCTTAAGAAACTTTTTTCAGGATGTTGGTTGCCTTGCCTTTTGCCAAAAGGTTGAGGAATTAGGTTTTCATGACAGACTTACCGGCACTTTTGCCACCAGATTGAGGAGAGATAAGGTGAATATTGTAGGGGTGGTGTTCACTCTTTCAACAAAGACCATTTCCACAACCATAAGTATTCCAAACATTGGAGAAAATTGGTTCAAGGGTATATACCTTGACCTTGATAGATACAAAATGTATTTGAAGCCAACATATAAAGCAACTCTAACATACATATTCCCATTTAGACAGTTGCTAGAAAAATATCCCCCTCTCATGAAATTGATCATGGATGATGGGATATTAAGGAAGCTTGTAGTCCCATCGACTATTTGTAGTCTCGTGGACGTTAAAATATCATTCATTCATTCATTCATATGGATTCAACGCCCTAAAAAATCCTTAAGGCACTTTGATTGTGTAGAGTTTACCCAACAAACTTTAATTTCAATGAATTCCTGCTGCATTTAATGCAAATTATTGTTAAAATTTGGGCACTAGAGGACAAGTGGTTCCCTAAGGCTTTGATCTTTGGTCTAGGAAAAAGTGTCCAAATGTATTTAACTTTTTCTCCTAAATTGACTTTATAAGCGGTAAAGTCAAATCTAATTTAAAAGTGACTCTATAAGTGATTAAGTTACTAAGTCTAATTATAAAGTGACTTTATTAAAGTCAATGTGAAATTAGAAAGTGAAAAGTGACTGTAGGAATAAAAGACTAAGTGGGTTTTTATTAAGGTGGGCGAATTAAAAAATAGAAAGTAAGATTTAAATGCACATTTAATCTGAGCCCTAGATCTAAAGCTATCTCAGCCATTGGAGTTAGGGATGCCCCAAAAATCACTTAGGGTTAGGTTAAAGGAACAAAATAAGAGAAAATGTAATTAATACTTTCATGAGCAGATTGAAAGAGGAGAAGGAGAAGAGAGTAAGAAGAAATTTTTGAGTAGAGAAGAAGGAGGAGGAACAGTTACTTGGCACATTTACGAAGGTAGCTCTATTTCATCAAATTCGTATAGCAAGCAACAACACGAATTTCGAGGCAATTGGCACGAAATTCGAGGAAGGGAAAACATCATTTATTGCAACACGAATTTCAAGGTCCATACAACAGTTAATAAGGCACAATTTTCAAGGTTCGTACAACAGTGAGGCAACTCTGTTTTCGAGGTTCGTACAACAACACATAAACCGAGGTCCGTACAACAACAAATTGGCACATTTTTCGAGGTAGCTTTGGCACAGTTTTCGAGGAAGGTCATACAACTATTTCGGCATTGTTTTCAATGATGTTCATACAATATTTAAAGCTGTACTATTCAATGTAATTTTCTGTTTGCATTTGGCACGAAAATTGAGGTGGAGTTTATACACAGTTTTCAAGATAAGTAAAAATTATGGTTGCTGAAATTTTTACTGGACATTTCATTTCTCTGTAAAAGCAATATTCAAAAATAAAGAAGAGCTTTCGAACTAGTTTTCCCCAAGATTTGTAGGGGGTTTTTCCAGGGTTATAGTGACAAAAAATCAGCGTGTCATTTTCTGTGTGTGTGGCTGAAATATTTTTTAAGTGTTATTTATGCATTTTCCAGCACTTTGAAATTTCAAGAATCTGTGTTTTTAGAAATATTTATTATTTCCAGCTTTTTTAATGTATGTTTATGGGAATGGACATTTAACTACATGGGAGTGATAAGGAGAAACCGATAACTGGGGTTGGGCTCAAAATTTCTACATGGTATCAGAGCTTGGGTGGATGAAAAGTGCAGTTTGGGACAACAAGTGAAAAAATACATCAAGCTTATATTTCACACAGAAAAACTGTACCTTTACCACAACATTGAAATTTTCAGTTTGTTAGGACAACAAGCATGTCTTTGGGCTTGAGGGTGGAGGATAGGTTGGATGGGCATAGCAACTATAGTGAATGGAGGGAGAGAATCCAGAGCATCTTTGAGGAGGCAGAAGTCTGAGGCATAATGGTACAAACCACACAGCGCCCAGTAGCAGTGCCTGTTGACCCTGTTCAGTTGGCAAATTTTAATAAGAAGAATGCCAAGAGAAAGAGACTGATTCTGGTTGGTGTTAAAGACCATGTAATTCCTCATGTGAGAGGAAAAACATATGCACATGAGATGTGGACAACCTTGACCAATCTCTACCAGAGCACCAATGAAAATAGAAAAATGGTCCTAAGGGAGAAGCTGAATGCCATTAAAATGGCTAAGACTAATGGTGTTACACCATACCTCACAAAGATCACTACTATGAGAGATGAGTTGGTTGTTGTTGGTGCAGACATGAGACCATTCCACCCACTAAGTTGGTGTGGATTACATTGAATGGTATTCCCAAGATATGGGAGAGTTTTGTGGATGGGATTGTTACACAAGAGAACCTTTCCACTTGGGAGAGGTTGTGGGATGATTAAATTCAGAATGAAATCAAAAAGAACTATCTTGGGGCAGCCAAACTGGTTGAGGAGGATGACAACGTAGCATTATTAGCAAGGGGCAAGAAGGGCAAGGGAAAGAAGCAAGTTTCCACAAGTGCAGGTGGGAGCAAAGGAAAAGGTAAAGGTGAGCAGTAGGTGAACAAGGAGAAGGACTTTTCCAAAGTCGAGTATTGAAATTGTCAGAAGTTGGGACACTATGCAGTTGTGTGTCCGGAGGAGAAGAAGAAGAAGGGAAATGACAAGACCATCACAACATCAACAGAGATAGAGGACTTCTTGAAGAGCTTTGACTAGGAGTTTGGGTTCATTGCTTTTGAGTCCACTAGTGGAGGATCATCTACCCCACAAGTTGAGGGGGAGTGTGCAATTCCCTCCACTAGCGGAGAATCTTCAAATATTTGGTATGTTGATAGTGGGTCTTCGCGTCATATAACAGGAGTTTGTGAGTACTTCTCAGAGCTTTCAGAGAGTGGCACTGATATAGAGGTAGTACTCAGAGACGGCAACATTGTTAGAGCAGTCAGTGTGGGGACATTGACATTTGATAGGGAACCCAAACATCCCCTGAAAGTGTCAAATATTCTATATGTGCCAGGGATGAAGAAGAACCTTATATCCGTATTAGCATTCGAGGACAAAGGGTATGAGGTGTTGTTCAGGAGAGGACAGGTGCTTATATATCCCAGGGGCACTCCAGCTGATTCAAATAGAGTGATTGGTGTACGCCATGCCAAGGTGTACAAGTTTTCGTTTCAACCCCTTGTGGCATTGAGCAGTAGTACCGACAACAGATCTAGTAGTTCAGAGCTGTGTGAGATTTGACATCGCAGGATGGGGCATATGTATCATGGGGCCTTGAGGACATTGCGGGAGGTCACTCCAGGTGTGCCAGATTTCAGTTCTGATCACATTGATACATGTAGAGGATGTGCTATGGGGAATTTTGCCAAATCCCCTTTTCCCAGTAGTGACAGCAGATCGAAAAGGATTATTGATTTGATTCATACCGATGTGAGCGGTCAGATGTCTCATGTTTCCTTGAGTGGATATGAGTACAATGTTTTATTCATTGATGATCACTCTAGGAAGACCTGGATTTATTTCTTGAAGACCAGAAGTGAGGTCTTCAAGCAGTTTTAGGAGTTCAGAGCTCTTGTGGAGACTCAGATCGGTCAGAAGATTAAGTCCCTCGGGTTAGACAATGGAGGGGAGTACACCCTTGGTGAGTTTTTTGATTATTGTGTGGAGGCAAGCATCAGGAGGGAGTTCACAGTTCCCTAGAACCCCCAGAAGGACGGGGTTGCGGAGAGGAAGAACAGATCCATCGTTGGGGCTGCCAAAGCCATGCTACATGATCAAGGGTTACCATTGTTTTTATGGGAAGAGGCTTGCAACACTGCTCTGTATTTGTAAAACAAGAGTCCACATCATGCCTTGGGGCATGTGACTCCGGAGGAGGATTTTTCTGGGAAGAAGCCTGATGTTCGTCACTTCCGTATCTTTAGGTGCATTACATACTCCTATATTCCCAAGGAGAAGAGGACCAAGCTAGAGCCCACTGTAGAGAATGGCATCTTTGTGGGTTACAATGAGACCTCGAAAGCCTTTCAGATTTATATTCCGGCACGGAGGAGAGTTTTTGTCAGGCATGATGTGAAGTTCGAGGAGGATAGGGATTTCAGGACGTCACATGAGTTAGAGTATCTAGATTCACCAAAACCTCAAGAGCAATTGAGTCAGTCACAGGGATCCAGTGGACAAGGATCAAGAGGTGCATCGATTACGGTGTCAGGTCCATCGGTGATTAGTGGCTCGCAGAGTCAGAGAGGTGGTGCTTCAGGCAACATGCAGAGCAGTCCGCAAAGCAGTTCACTAGGTAGTCCACTGATGGATAGTTCACACGGTACTTGAACATCTACATGCACAAGTTCAGGCAGGAGTTCAATAGACAAACATTAAGGAGTTTAGGCTTCTAATGAGGATGAGGATTCTCCCTCTTTGGTGGGAGAATTATGCTCGGGGAAGAGGAAGCCCAAGTGGCTTCAGGACACCTTGAGAGAGGCCACATCTGTTGCTGAGCCGAAGAGACAGGCCAAAGAGAGCAGACCACCTGAGTGGTTCTATAGCTATATGGAAATGGTTGCCAACATCGTTGACTCTGAGCCTTCTAGCTATGAGGAGGCAGCTAACCAACAGGTTTAGAGAGAGGCCATGCGGGAGGAGTATTCTTCTATCATGAATAATGATGTTTGGGAGGTGGTGTCGAGGCTTGAGGGAAAATCCGTGGTTACTTCCAAATGGCTTTACAAGATAAAGCACGCTACATATGGCAGCATTGAGAAGTTCAAGGCTAGATTTGTGGCTAGATGGTTCTCCCAGGTAGAGGGAGTAGACTATGAGGAGACCTTCGCTCCCATGGCTCGATATACTTCCATTTGCTCCATTATATTGATAACAACAAAGATGGGTTGGAAGATCCACCAGATGGATGTGAAGACTGCATTTCTTAATGGATTCATACAGGGGGAGGTGTACATTGAGCAGCCACAGGGCTTTGAGGTGCATGGGAAGGAGTCCCATGTATGCAGACTAAAGAAGACACTTTATGGCCTGAAGCAAGCTCCTAGAGCTTGGTACTCCATGATTGAAACGTACTTTCAGGAGATGGGTTTCACAAAGAGTGATGCAAATTTGAACCAATACTTTATTGTGGTAGATGAGGAGCCTCTCATTCTGGTGTTGTACGTGGATGACTTGGTCATTATGGGTGCAGAGAGACTCATAGAGAGCTGCAAGAGAGATCTTGCTTCGGAGTTCGAGATGAAGGACATTGGCTTGATGCATTACTTTTTGGGATTGGAGGCGTGGCATGAGGAGGGGCATTTCTTCTTGGGACAGGGGAAATATATTGTGGACATTCTTAGCAGAATTTCACATGGAGGATTGCAAACCCATGTCGACACCTATGATCACCAACTGGAAGAAGCTTCACGCTTCAGATTCCGAGTTAGTGGATCCTACATTATATAGACAGTTGATTGGTTCCTTGATGTATTTGGTCAACACTCAACCATATATATGTTTTTCAGTCAACACGATGAGCCAGTTCATGTGTGAGCCCAGGAGAGTGCACTGGGTTGCTGCAAAAACACATTTTGCGTTACTTGCAGGGGACAATGGACTATGGTATGGATTATAGACAGAGAGATGAAGTGATATTGGCAGGGTACACTAATTCTGATTGGGCAGGTTGTGCTTCTGATAGGAAGAGCACTTCTAGGTGTTGTTTTGGGTTGGGTTCGGCAGTTGTGTCGTCGTTCAGCCAAAAGCAATAGTCAGTTGTATTGAGTTCAACGGAAGCAGAGTACATGGCAGCCAGTTTGGATAGTTGTGAGGCCATATGGCTTCGGAAGATGTTGTTTGGCTTATTTGGTTAAGCGTTGAGACCTTTAGTAATTTACTGTGACAATCATAATTGCATTAAACTCATGGAGAATCTAGTATTTCATGACAGGTCAAAGCATATTGGGATCAAATATCATTTCATCAGATACTATGTTCAGAAGGGAGCTACGAAGCTCGAGTATATTCCCACAGATGAGCAGGTAGCCGACATATTCACCAAAGCCTTACCACGAAGAAAGCATGTCTACTTCAGAGACAAGATGGGTGTGGTGATGAACACTTTCCTCGGTAAGAGGGAGTGTTAAAATTTGGGTACCAGAGGACAAGTGGTTCCCTAAGGCTATGATCTTTGGCCTAGGGAAAAGTGTCCAAATGTATTTAACTTTTTCTCCTAAAGTGACTTTATAAGTGGTAAAGTCAAATCTAATTTAAAAGTGACCTTAAAAGTGATAAAGTTACTAAGTCTAATTTTAAATCGACTTTATTAAAGTCAATGTGAAATTAGAAAGTGAAAAGTGATTATAGAAATAAAAAGCTAAGTGTGTCTTTATTAAAGTGGAGTGAATTAAAAAATAGAAAGTGAGATTTAAATGCAAATTTAATCTCAGCCCTAGATCTAAAGCTATCTCAGCCATTGGATTTAGGGATTCTCCAAAAGTCACTTAGGGTTAGGTTAAAGGAGAAAAATAAGAGAAAAGGTAATTAATACTTTCATGAGCAGATTGAGAGAGGAGAAGGAGAAGAGAGAAAGAAGAAATTTATGAGCAGAGAAGAAGGAGGAGGAACAGTACCTTGGCACATTTACCAAGGCAACTCTATTTCAAAAATTCCGTACATCAAGCGGTAGCATGAATTTCGAGGCAAGTGGCACGAAATTTGAAGAAGGGAAAACAACATTTATTGCAACATGAATTTCGAGGTCCATGCAACCATTAAGGAGGCACGATTTTCGAGGTCTATACAATAGTGAGGCAGCTCTGTTTTCGAGGTTTGTATAACAGCTCAGCAGCACAAAACCGAGGTCTATACAACAAGAAGTTGGCACAATTTTCGAGGCAGCTTTGACACAGTTTTCGAGGAAGACCGTACAGTTGTTTCGGCACTGTTTTCGATGTTGTCCGTACAACATTTAAGGTTGTACTGTTCGCTGTAATTTTTTGTTTGCATTTGGCACAGAAATCGAGGTGGAGTTTATGCACAGTTTTCAAGATAAGTAAAAACTATGGTTGTTGGAATTTTTACAATACATTTCATTTCTCTGTAAAAACAATATTCATAAATAAAGAAGAGCTTTCGAACTAGTTTTCCCCAAGAGTTGTAGGGGATTTTTCCAGGGTCATATTGACAAAAAATCAGCGTGTCGTTTTCTATGTATGGCTGAAATATTTTATGAGTTTTATTTCTGCATTTTCTAGCACTTTGAAATTTCCAGAATTTGTGTTTTTCAAAAATATTTATTATTTCCAACTTGTTGAATGTATGTTTATGAGAATGGACATTTAACTACATGGGAGTGATAAGGAGAAACTGATACCCGACGTTGGGGTCAAAAATTCTACAATTATATCAGAAAAATCCACCAGAAAACTTTTCAAAAAATATAATTAAAGATAATTGATATAATAATTATTATAAATTGTCATTATAATTCTTATCATATTTGTAATATAATGATAATAATATTTTATAATATAATTATTATAAAATAATGACTTTCAAATTAATCACATCATTAAAATTCGATCAATGTTTGGAATCAACTAATATAAATCAAGTCTAAAATTTAACAATATTATTATTATTATAATATTTATTAATATTAAATCCATATTCATTGATCTTACTTTATATATCAACCACATTTATTAATATAAATGTAATAGTAAATATCTTAAATTATATTACTATTTAAAATAGAAAAAATGCTGAATATTAAAATAAAAGCATCAAGAATACCAATAAGTCGAAATATCATCTAGAAATGGGGTAAAACTTGCGATATTCAACGAACAAATATTCCAAATATATTTTAGTCACTATAGAATCTCTCGAAACCATAAACATTACAGTCCTACACAAATAGGCATGGTGGGTCTTATAAGGCACTTAAAGAGAACGAAGCAAATAGGAGAAAGTAGATGGCCAAAAGTTATCTTCAATGAAGGTATGAGTGAAATAAATAAATCATGGATGAGACAAAACAACAAATGGATGCAAAAATGGAATATTTACTTGAATGCATGTCTCACAAATAGCAAAGAATTAAAGAATTTTGTACTAGAGAAGTTCTGTAAGGGTATATGGGGAAAAGAGTTGGGTAGAAAGAAGAAGTATTATGTTTAGGAATTCAACCCCATTTGTGATCTTCAACAAAAAGAATACATTGGAGCTAGCATTCCGTGGAGGGCAAAGGTTCTTATAACGCAATTAAGAACTATCTCACATCAACTTCAGTGTGAAATGGGATGGTGGAAGAGACCTAAAGAAGTTTGGGAAGAAAGGGTATGTACTTTTTGCACCTCTGGGTAGTGGAATCAGAAAAACATTTCATTTTGGAATGTGATGCTTTCAAAGACATTAGGGGCAGTTACCGTAGTATGTTAGCATAAATTCCGTGGCATTGTCTTTTCAGTGATAGAACTGTTATAAGGTTGAGTCAGAGCATTATCAATTTAAATAGAAAAAAGATTGAATTAAAAAGACAAAAAACAAGAAAGTTGGTAGTCCCATAAACTATTTTTAGTCTGATAAACATTAAAATATCATTCATCCTATAACACGGTCAACACTATCAATAGAATTCAACTTCGAATTTGGTTCCAAATTTAATTCTCGCCATGAATAATTGTCCTCATTTTTGCCTACCTTTTATGTAAAACCATCGTAACGCATTTTGCTCTGATTATCCTCTTCTCCGAAAACGCTTCGACCCTTTCTGTGATATCCAATTTCGATAACTATGAGCAGGAGACTGGTCTGCGTTACAGGAGCCTCCGGATTCATCGCGTCATGGCTGGTGAAGTTGCTGCTGGAAAGCGGTTATGTAGTTCGAGCTACCGTTCGTGATTTAGGTATACTGCCTCATTCATTTTTCTGCCTCTTTACTTGTTGCAATTACCAATTGCAGTAGTTTATTGGCTTTGTTTTCATGTTTGATTTTGCTTGGCATGACAATTCTAATAATTTCTAAACAGTTCCCTGCAATTACGGCGATTGTGCAAATCTCCTTCCTAATTCCTAGCCACGGTAATACTTCCACCGGAGGAACCAGGGCTGGTTGGTGGCATTGTATAGTTTTTTTTCAAGCAAAGCTAGTTAGTATATTAAGATCAAGGTTTTAAACAAGTACATTGTGGCTGTGGTATTGGCCTGCGGCTAGGGAAACCAGACTCAGAGAGAGATAAACCAGACCAGTAACAGAGACAGAGAGTAACAAAAACATTTTGAACATCTTATAAAAGACTCATCTTAGCCCCAAAAAATTTGTCAGAGATTGCATTTTCTGTTTGGCCAGTAACAAAAACATTTTGAACATCTTATACAAAAACTCATCTTAGCCCCCCAAAAAGTCCCCCATGATCTTTGTAGGCTTTTTTGGTCTGCCACAGTCAGAGATTGCATTTTCTGTTTGGCCAGAAGCAAAGCTTTTTAGGTTTGATTACATTTTCTGTTTGGCTATAAGCAAAAGAATCGTACATAGAGCAACTAGTTAAAAAAACAGTCTACCTAGTGCTAAGGAGTAGATTCTCAGGTACTTGCAATGTCCCAAGCGTCAGCTTCCAATTTCTTAAACGATATGATTCAGTGTGCTCTGGGTTGTGATCCTTCCCGGCAAATCCTGAGAGCAAAGAAGCTGCTCCCCGATCACTGAATCTTTACTTACAGTGGTGCTGCAATGGCTGTCAGCTAGCTGGCATATTTGCTTCATTCGAGTATGCATCTATTTTTGCAAGGAAGAGGAGTGCCCAAATCAGAACCAGCACTCCAAGGAATCCTTGCCAACCTCAATTGCCTCTTACTTGGTCCACGATCATGAATCTTGACAGCAAGGAAGCTCTGAGTGCAGAGTTGCGATGGAACAGAGACCTGCGACTAGGTGCCATACTCTTCAGCTGTGAAGGCCTCAAGATAAATAGCCAGACCCACCATCGATCTCCTGTATGCTCTATGATTGTTGCTTGATTTCTCAGCACTCTTCGTCCGCCTCAGATCACCGTGCCTCCCTCCTTCTGTAATGATTCCCTGTCCTCAGCGAGAGATTGCGAGGGTCCTGGTACCTGCATCGTACCTGGTTTACAGGAGCTGCCATCGTACTTTGCCTCCAATCCCTCTGCCAGATGCGGAGACAATACATGCTGCAGGTCATGGCACGTAGACGCTACGGTCTCTTTCCACCCTCAGCTCTCTTCAGCCGCCTCAGTTCATCAGGCCTCCTCCTTCTGTAATGATTCCTTCTGCTCAGCGAGAGATTGCGAGGGTCCTGATACCTGCATCGAACCTGGTTTACAAGAGCTGCCATAATACTTTGCCTCCAATTCCTCTGAAAGATGCGGAGACAATACATGCTGCAGGTCAAATCACCGCAGGTCATGGCGCGTAGACGCTATGGTCTCTCCCCACCCGCCGTGGGGAGGCATTGTATAGTTTTTTTTTAACAATTATACATGCTTATTGATGTACATTTGAGATCCTCACAGTTGTGGACAATGCATATCTGTCAAAATGGGGAATCACCTCATGGTCCGTTGGTAAAAGGCGTAGCCTAACAAGACGTTGTCTTGTCTGTCTGTCTATTTTTTTTTGGCCCAAAATTGATAATAATTTGAATCTGCATAATCCAACTTCCTGGGTTTTTCTGGTCACCGAATGTATATCTATATTCAAAAATGTAATTGAAATGATAAAATATCACAATTCCACTAAAAAAAATGTATTGAAGTCTTTGTGGTAGAACCACTATCGGTGAAATCATCAATCTTTATCGAACCCTTCTCATTTTAAAGTAGGTTATTTTACTAGATTTGGGGTTCAAAGATAAATAAAAGCTATTAGAAATAAAAATATGGATGTCTTGGGAAAATGCTCTTCTGTTTAGTATTTATTTAGTTTTATCTCCAATTCGCCTCAATGTGAGTACCATACTCACAATAAATCGGCTTGTTACAGTGTTGGCAACTTAATTTGGGGGACATCAGTATTCATAGAGGCAATTAGCCTGGGGACTTGACCTGCAACTTCTCTTCTTATTTATAATTCACAGTACCCAACCATTTGAATTAACCCAGTGGGCTAATAATGCCTTTCTGTTATTTTGAATAAGAAAAGCATTGAAATGCAAAAGACAAAAAGCAGGGAATTCTATAAACTATTTTTAATTTTGTAGACGTTAAAATCTCATTTCATTTCATTTCAATATAAATTCATTGTTATATATCGGATTGGAAACCGTAAATTTGGAGTCTGCAATTGCGGAGTGGAATCACAGATATAAATCTCACATAATAATAAATAATGTCATTTAGAAAATGCACTGACCCTTTAGGTTTTGATAGAAAAAAGGTTTATCAGGACCTTCTTTGCTAGTTGTCTGGTTGGGTTAACACCATAGGTGGTTGGGTTTACTAACATAGGACTGACCCAGTTAAAGTGGGAATAGGACCATTTTTTTTTAAAGAAGAATTGACTTTTCAGAACCAGCCTTTTGTGTTGGAAGGGTTAACAAAGACCTTGTCTATTGACAAGGACCTACCTTACTGCCAAAATGCAAACTTTGCTATGTGAGTCATCAGGGAAAGTATAACACCTTCTAACGCAGTTAAGTTGAGGATAACAATATTCTTTTATATCTTTGCTTTTAGTTAGACTTTCATTTTTCTATTTTTTCTGTTATCAATGGGAGTTGCTTTCGCACTCCCACATTAAGCAACTCCCACATTGTATCATTTTTAATTTGTCCCATTGACATACTTGAACGTTTTTGTTGGGCATTAATAAAATTATCTTATTTTATTACTAAACAATAAGTTCACTGCCTGCTGCTGAACTGAACTGTGTGAATTAAATCTATACCCTTGTCTTCTCCTTTATAGACTAGGAAGACTAGGTGCAATGAATCTGGACACGTGTGTGACAATGCCTCAACCAGAGATGATTTGAGGCATGGAAGGATCCATCCTTCCATAGATCTACACAGTATACCCTTAACTGCATGAATGCATGTGCCTTGCCTAAATAAGCAAACCGTTTAATAAAACCAAAGCTATTGCATGTGCCCCTTTTTTAACTTAGAAACTACATGCAAACTACTGAGGATGACGTTATTGTTAATTTTAGATAACAATGGTATGTTCTATGCTTAGAACAATTTACTTCAATCTTTTCTTATTAGCCCAATTTCAATTCCAGATTAACAATCACATTAACATTGACAGTAAATGCTGATAGAATATAAACAAATAACCAGAAGACAAGCCAAGACAAGAGGACACAATATTTTGGCGGATGCTAGGGAAAAACCCCAATGTGGGGAAGCCCTTTGATCAAATCTTCTTATTATTCTTCAAAAATTCAGCAGAGAGAGAGTACAATATACAAATTTCACTTGCCCAAAACTTCAGTCAAACAGTAGTCAACATGATGCCCTAACCAAAAAAGGTCAACGCTGGTCAAAGCAGCAATAATTCTCCTCCAATGAAGCTTGGTCAAACCCAGTCAACTCGATCTCCAAAGACAGACAAAGTCAGCCCTAAACAGTCCTGAATAACTTGGTCAAACCTGGTCAACGGAACAGTCAACTCTGCGGTCAAAGTATGCGGTCAACCCAACAGTCAAACTGCCCAGAATTCCTTGGAATAGGTGCCAATAGCTGCGGCCTTCAAAGATTGGAATTCTGCCCAAAAATCAAAGTCAAGACATGAAGTTGACCCAAAGTCAATGCTGGTCAACGCTTTGTTTTCTGCCCTAGAAACAGTCCGAAAATCTGACCTTCCTTTCCACACGTGCAAAGAGAGAGAGAGGCTCCTTGGAGGCTGTACGAACCAATGAGAGAGGAGAGATAATGTGTGATGAGATGATGTCCAAATGAGGAATGAGTCTCTCCAATATATATCCATCAATGAGGGGTGGAGGCACATCTTTTGGGGCTTATGAGCCTACATTACATTTCTGGCCGACCTTGACAAATGTACATGAGTGAGAGAATAAATTCAAAATCCAACTTCTACTCATCCAAACAAGATGATATTTAGATCAATCTTGCACCTCTCGGAAAGAGGAATCCAACAAAAATATCATCTCCATCATATGAGCTGTCCAAAGTGGAGTTTGGTCCTAGATACCAATTTTAACACTCCCTTTCAATTAGGGAGAACTCCACCCCTCAATCCATTTGTCAACCCGTGCAATCCTGTCATCTTGTGTCATCTCATCCGGTACCATCCTGTACCCTGTACTCTGCTCTGCTGAACCATAAAGAAATAATGAAGAAGATTTGATCGAGAGTGAGTCACAAGACCTTGCCACTCTCAACTGACCCAAAGTCAGTTTAGAGGTAAAAACCTCAATCAGACTTGATCCCAGATCAAGGTGTTGGACACAACCCATCCTAGACATAGAGAGTGCGACAATACACGATGTGTCCACCGGTAATGCCTATGGTCTCTATCCTCATCTCCCAACTCATTGGCCAGATGAGAGGTACTTCCCATGAGTCTCGAACTACGTGGGTAGGATGTATGTGGGGCATAGATCAAGAGAGGGTGAACCAGCTCAATATAATAACGGTGGGGAATAGACAACAATAAGGAAAGGAGAACCTCACCCTATGGTTGCTTATAGCTCCAAGAAGCTACCCCAAGCCCCCCGGAGCTCCCAGAGCTCAAAGTCCAACTCAAGCGGGACCCTTATAGTAGGGTTTGTCTACGACTCCAAGTTTCTCACGGAAGGTTAAGAATTTGACCTTCCCCAGCTGCTCATCAGTCCCAATGTGATGGAGCCTTACGACACCTCACTGTACCATATCCCGGATAAAGTGTTACCTGATATCAATATGCTTGGAGCAGTCGTGGAACACGGGATTCTTTGAAAGTCGAATCTCACTTTGGTTGTCGCAATGGATCACGGAGGTATCCAACACATGCCCAAACAACTCACTAAAGAGCTTCCTTAACCAAACAACTTCACAACAGGCCATACTTGCTGCAATGTATTCGACCTCGGCGGTGCTCAAAGCAACCAATTTCTGCTTCATGCTGATCCAAGAGATCGAAGCAGAACCTATAGTGAAGCAACATCTAGATGTACTCTTACGATCCACCACACTGCCAATCCAGTTAGCATCAGTATATCTCAATCCATGATTGATTGTGCCCCGAAGATATCACAAGAGATTCTTGGCAGCAATCCAGTGTATGTGATGAGGCTCGACCATATATTGACTCAACGTGTTCACTGCAAAACATATGTCTGGACGGGAGTGCACTAAGAACATCAGGGCCCCCACCGGTTGGTGCTACTCGATAGGATTTCCAAAATTAGGCCCAACAACACTTCCACATAACTTCTTAAAGTTGAGTTCCATCGGAGTAGTCACAAACTTGCAGCCCACCATCCCAAATCTTTCTAGTAGCTTCACAATATATTTTTCTTGAGAAAGGAAAATCTCACCTAGCTTTTGCCAGACCTCCATGTCTAGGAAATAGTGCATCAGTCCTAGGTCCTTCATCTCAAATTTCGAACCCCAAAGGTTGTTCCACATAGACTTCTTCTTTAAGTGAACCACGCAAGAAGACATTCTTGACATCCATCTGATGTAGACTCCATCTCTGTGAGGCAGCAAGGGAAATAATCAAATGGATGGTGGTATATCGAGCAACAGGTGTAAATATTTCATCATAGTCTATCCCTTCCTTTTGCGAGAAGCCTCGGGCAACAAACCCGACCTTGAACTTTTCAGCACTCCCATTAGCTCCATGTTTGATTTTGTAGATCCATTTTGAGGTGACAACAAACTTGTCCTTTGGTCTAGGGACCACATCCCAAACATCATTCTTCATGATCGACTCATATTCTTCGTTCATTGCATCCTTCCAAACTTGGTGCTTCAGAGCTTCCTCAAACGTTCCAGGCTCAGATTGGACGTTGGTGCTCATGGCTACTAAGTACCCTTGGTACCTGTTCGACTTCTTACTTTCACGGAATGTTCCCCTTGGTGCAATATGTCTCTCGGCATCGTCGAGAGTATCTCTAAGCCATGAGGGTCTTCTCTTTGTAGAAGTGGACTCTCTAGGAGGTGGATCAATAGGATCCATCAGACCCTCAACATCAGGCATCTATTCATCATTCGGTTCTTCCTGCTTTCCTGCATCTTCCTCTTTGTCTTCCTTTGAGATGGGAAGATCTCTAACCTTCCCAAAGGCATCATCTTCATCGAAGGTGGCATCATGACATATCTCCACTTCCCTTTGACCAGGCACATAGATTCTATATGCCTTTGAGGTTTCACTGTAGCCCACAAATGTTCCCTTCTTTCTAGAACCATCCAACTTGCTTCTCTTTTCTTTAGGCACATGAAAATATACGAGACTTCCAAAAATTTTGAAATGAGAAACATCAGGTTTCTCACCAGAGAAGATTTCTTTGGGAGTTTTGGAGTCCAAAGCTTGATGTGGGCATCTATTTTGAACATACATGAAAGTGTTGGCAGCTTCTCCCCATAGGAACTTTGGAAGACCTTGGTCATGAAGCATGGCACGAGTGGCTTTAATGATGGTTCTATTCTTTCTTTCGGCAACTCCATTTTGTTCGGGAGTATACGCAGTAGTGGTCTCCCTCTTAATACCAACTTCCCTACAATAGTCATTGAACTCGTTTGATTCATATTCAGTTCCATTATCGGTCCTCAAAATTTTGATCTTCTTCCCTGTTTGATTTTCAACCAAGGCCTTGAAAGAGCAGAACCATTTGAATACTTCGTTCTTCTTCTTCAAGAAGTATATCCAAGTTTTGTGAGAGAAGTCATCCACAAAAATAGCATAATACAAGTATCCTCCCAAGGATGTTACGGGCAACATACCAAATAAATCGGAATGAATCAATTGAAGTATGCTGGTAGTCTTGCTTTTACTTGAGGGGAATGGTCCCCTTGTATGTTTCCCTTCGGCACAACCCCGACAAACACCTTCATGATCAACTTTGAAATTGGGCATACATGTGACCATCTTCCTTGCTTCGGGAAGAGCCTTATAATGAAGGTGGGCAAACCTTCGGTGCCATAATTCGGATTGAAGGTTTGTGTTGCATGTCATGGCTCCCAACGGACTACCTCCAACCTGATAAAGTGTATCAACCCTGAAACCAAGAGTGAATGCTTCTTTGAAATTCCTCTTCCAAACACGTACCTTTCCTTTAATGATTGCCACCTTGAATCCTTTATCTTCCATCGTCGAGATAGACACCAAATTCTTCTTCAAGTCAGGTACATATAATTTATAACACATCTTGTAGATGATGGATTTGACCTTGATTTAGATGAAGAGTCACATTCCCTGTCCCTTTCACGAGATAGGTGGCATTGTCTCCAAGAATAATTTTCAAATTTGTTTTCTTTTCAATCAAATGTGACAGGGCCTCTTTATATTCAGTGAAGTGCCTTGAGGCACCACTATCAATCAACTAATTATCTAGGGTGTCGGGAGGAGATGCAACAAAGAGGGAAGATATAAGAAGAAATTGTTTTTGCTTGTTATCTACAACATTAGATTCATCATACTTGGAGTTTCTTGACCTCTTGAAAGGTTGACCATTTCCATTTTCATTTCAAGTAGCGGGAGCCTTTCTCTTTCCTTTGTTGTTGAACCTGTTGTTACTTTGATTTCCATTTCCCTTGAAATTGTTGTTGTTGTAGTCATCATCTCGGGGTGAGTCCCTTTTATTGGGACACTCTCTAGCATAGTGGCCAAACCTGTGACAATTGTAACATCTACCCTTCCTTCCTTTGAATCCCGATCTTCCTTGTCCTTGATTTCTTAGCCCAACATTATTCTTCTTCTTTGCATGAGCAGAGAAAGCAGTAGGTTCATTTCATTTGAGGGCTTTTCTCTCTCCATCATCCTCATCTACTCTTGAGTGCATCTTGTCAACAATTCATCAAAATTAAGAATGATGTTATTGTTGAGAATAGTGGTATTGAATACATACCATGCCCGGGGAAGACCTCCAAGAGCAATAAGAGTGAGCTCTCGATCAGCTATGACCTCTCCAATAGATAAGAGATCATTTTTGATTTCGGTAATCCTCATAAAGCAAGATTGGATATATTCTGCCTTATCCATCTTTATGCCCTTCAACTTGTTCTTCAAAATGAGAACTTGGTTTGCATTGCTAGCACTGAACATGCCAACCAACCTGTCATACATCTCCTTAGATGTCCCTAGCTCGGAGATATAAGCAATCAAATGCTTGTGAATATAATCCCTGGTGATCTTCTTCGCTTTGACTTCTCCTTTATTGTACTTTGTCTTAGTGGCAGCCGGTGCATTAGAAGGAGGCTCAATAGTCTTTTCCTGCACATAGTCCATAACTTCTTGTTCCTCCAAAGTTAAGTCCAAGGACATTTTCCAAGCATGATAATCAGACTTATCATTGAGCTTGTCATCAGATTTGAAGTATAATGAGGAAGCCATTGACCCTTGTCCTTATCCAACAAATTTCAGTGATTGCTCTTCTCACTCTTGCTTGGGCTTTGTCTTCACCTGAGCTCTGATTCTAATTTTAGATAACAATGGTATGTTCTATGCTTAGAGCAATTTACTTCAATCTTTTCTTATTAGCTCAATTTCAATTCCAGATTAGCAATCACATTAACATTGACAGTAAATGCTGATAGAACATAAACAAATAACCAGAAGACAAGTCAAGACAAGAGGACACAATATTTTGGTGGATGCCAGGGAAAAACCTCAATGTGGGGAAAACCCTTTGATCAAATCTTCTTATTATTCTTCAAAGATTCAACAGAGAGAGAGAGAGAGTACAATAAACAAATTTCACTTGCCGAAAACTTCAGTCAAACAACAGTCAATAGGATGTCCTAACTAGAAAAGGTCAACGTTGGTCAAACCAACAATAAATCTCCTCCAATGAAGCTCGGTCAAACCCATCAACTCGGCCTCCAAACACAAAAAAGTAAGCCAAAAATAGTCCTGAAAAATTTGGTCAAACCTGGTCAACGGGACACTAAACTCCATGGTCAAAGTCTGCGGTCAACCCAAAATTCAAATTGCCCAGAATTCCTCGGAATGCGTGCCAATAGCTGCGGCCTTCAAAGATTGGAATTCTACCCAAAAATCGAAGTCAAAACATGAAGGTTGACCCCAAAGTCAACGTTGGTCAACGCTTTGTTTTCTGCTCTAGAAACAGTCCAAAAATCTGACCTTCCTTTCCACACGTGCGAAGAGAGAGAGGCTCCTTGGAGGCTGTACGAACCAATGAGAGAGGAGAGATAATGTGTGATGAGATGATGTCCAAATGAGGAATGAGTCTCTCCAATACATATCCATCAGTGAGGGGTGGAGACACATCTTTTGGGGCTTATGAGCCTACATTACATTTCTGTGCGACCTTGACAAATGTACATGAGTGAGAGAATAAATTCAAAATCCAACTTCTGCTCATCCAAACAAGATGATCTTTAGATCAATCTTGCACCTCTCGGAAAGAGGTATCCAACAAAAACATCATCTCCATCATATGAGCTGTCCAAAGTGGAGTTTGGCCCTAGATGCCAATTTTAATAATTATCCCTTCCTATCTATGGTTGGTGTATACATGCATGCACGAGTGTTTAATGTTGGAAACCTATAAAGCATTAGTGTGGCCCCTAATCTACTCTGTTGTAGTGCTCTCACCTACAAACCATCATGCTACATGGAAATCAATGCTGTATGGATCTGTTGCGTGTGTAATGCTGTTGTAACTAAAGAGCCCAAATCTACCACGTGTGCCCAATCTTGTAGAAGACTTTTTGAGGTGCAGTAGTCAATTTCACTCACACTTACCAAGGAAAGTGTTCTCCACCAATGCAAATCCCTCACTGAACATCTTGAAATTCCCCTTGGCCAGGGGCTTAGTCAAGATATCTGTAATATATTGATCTGTTGAATATACTCTAGAGCAACTGCTCCTTTCTGAACCGTGTCTATCATAAAATGAAACTAGATGCTGATGTGCTTGAAGTGGTCATGGAATACTTGGTTCTTAGAGAATTTGATACAACTCTGATTGGCACAATGGACCACAGTAGGCTCCAATGTCTCACTTGTCATTTCTGTAATCAATTCGTGAAGCCGGATATAAATAAGGTCCACAAGCCTTTAAACCATAGAGGACTATGGACTGAATAAGGGAATCCATAAGAGACATCTTGGATGGAATGTTCTCAAATCAGTGACAAAAACATTGTCTCTCAAGAGTAGCTAAGGGTTCATAACCTTTGTTTACAGGAGGTTGACAAGCATGTTGACGATTGAAGTGAGGCCCTTAGAATTGTACCCCTAAGTAAATATAAATATGTGTTGGTGATGTGAATCTCATCTCCCCTAAAAAAGAAATGGTGGTCTAATAGAGTCTTTTTCAACGCATTGAAGATCATCACCTTGGTTTAACCCAGGTTGACTGTCAGTTGTTGAAGATCACAAAAAAAGTGCCAAAGCATGTAGCTGTCATTGTAACCCCTCTAGAGATGAGGCCAAGAGTATGACATCATCAATGAAGTGTAAGATAGAGATCAAGACTTGGTTGAGGAGGCACCCATCAGTGTCCTACATATGATCCTGTAGAGAGGACTCAAACTCATCTATTTAGATACCAAAAGGGTGGGGGAGAAGGGGCACCCTTGTTTGACGCCAATGACACTCCTAATAAAGTCGTACATCCTATGTGCAATGTGGAGATGATTAAGAATCAACTCGTATAGGTGCATAAGGGCGATTAAGAGTGTCGAAAATGCCAATGACTCTACGTCTCTCGAATAAGGCCTCATGGGTAACAAAGTTGAAAGCTTTTTGGAAGTCTACAAAGTAGGAATAGACTCTCGAAGAGTGATGCTACGCCTCCTCAATGATGGCTTGGAGTGTAAGGATGTGGTCAATGGTTTGATGTGCCATTCAAAACACTACTTGTCCTTTATCTCTAAGGGGTCTCCTCTCAAGCTCCCTAGAGAGCTTCATATGGAGGACTATAGCATAGAGTTTAAAGGTGTGCCCCACCATAATTGTTATATAGTTGTTTGGATCTGCATTGGGACTTGATTTATAGATTAGGTGAAGTGTGATGTGATCAAGCCTGTGGAAAACTTGTACAAACAACATGGTTAAAAGAGTTGGTTAAGTAATAATTTGGGGAATGGAGACGGTGCTTGAAGAACTCTACTTAGGACCCTTCCTCATCTGCCACTTTGCTAGTACTCATATCCCAAACAGGGCACCATATATCTATCTCAATATCAGAATGAAAAGCAAGAAGGTGGGGGGGAGGTGACTTGAATCAAGGCTTGTCTTGAGATATCCTATAGAATGGTGAGGGTATGAGAAAACAAAGAATTGGGATCGAGATCTAGCGTGGGAAGGGGGAGTGGCAGGGGAAGAAGGCATGCCTGAAGTTTTGGAGGTATAGAGAAGGAAACATGCAATTTATGTCTCTTCTGTGAGATGAAGAGGCGTTTCATGTGGTGAAGGAGGTGTTTGTAGGAATATTTAAGGCCACGATAAGAATAACGATCATGGGAGAAGGCATGTCTAAGCTGGCAATGGAGAGCCTTGTGGTCTGCATCATACCATTGGTTCATGGGGCATGAACAAAGGTTGGTCAAGTGATGTGGGAATAGGATTTGAGGGATGCATCCCAATAGTAGATGAAAGACACTCATATTTAGTAGAAGTACGATTGAGAGATGAGAATATGGGTTTAGGAGGAAGCAATTAGCAGAGGTGTGTTGATAAGGTGTCTACGTCTCCCTTGTAGAAAAGAATAGTGTTTTGGGGTGGACTTGAGAGAGATGGAGTCAAGGGAGAGGGAGAATTGGCCTAAAGGGAGAAGGAATGGAGGGTATGCTCAACTAAAGAGATAGGGGTTATGGAGAGGTGGTTGTGAAAATTCCTTGATTGCAATTAACTAGAAATTATTCTTCTAACTAATTGTGGTTTATTCGTCTTCTGTTAATTTTTAATGGAAAATAGCGAATAATTTACAATTGCAATATTCACAATTAAAACATTGTGGAATATAAAAACCGGAAATGTGAAAATATGCACACACATAAAAATTTGACACAATTATTTTTGAACAAATGTCCTCGGAAAAACCCCGAAGGGAAGACCAGTGCAATAAATGAGGGTTTTATTATTATTCAAAAATCAAGAGTACAATGATCTGCTTGCCAATCTGGAAAAGCTACAACAATATCTACTGGAAAAATATATTGGAGACACCCTTGTCTCCCTCTGGAATTGATCTGGCCTCTCCTAGCCACTCACACCTCCTCCTGGAATTCACATTGTCTTCCTGAAGTGCGTGGAATTGGTGAGGATATATCACACAACCCTGAAATCACCCCCTAGCAAGTTGTCCTACCTCCCTTTGCCTCTGGACATTGATCCAACAACTGGCAATTGAAATGCGGCTTCTCCAACAACTCACACTGGGAATTTCAGACTATTCTCACTAGCTGTAGTGGCCTCCTCTGCAAATAAATTCGACCTCCTCTTCCTGTCTTCCAGACACTAGAAAATATTGAGGAAAATTACTCTGGACTCTTGCTCTCAAATCTCTGCTGATCCCTCTGTCTCTGATGCTTCCATAGCTTTAACCGCACCCTTGTTGAATACCTACTACTGGGTAGTTGAACTGCTCATAATACAACTAATGTCCTCTCCAAGCCCTTCGACCTGCTTTTATAATCTCTCGTCGAAGTCTCAACAACCATGATTAAATTTCAACCGATGGTTAAGATCAATTTGATTTCATCAATAGAAGCCTCTAAAGCAAAATCAAACTTCCTTAATTAATTCCCTTTAATTAACCAATTTTCCTAAGTTAGACTCAAGAACTTTTTAGCGTTTCCAAGCCATTTCTCGCGAAACCTTTTACGGGTTTTTGAGATCTCTTGTTCCAAAGCCTCTTAGACATCATAGAGACTAGAACACCTGTTCGTTGCTACCCCAAACTCAAAAAGTAACACTCCCTCTTAGAGAGGAAGGTGTTGTACACTATACCCATTTGTTCTTTGAAGTAGACAAAGTTTGCCTTCTCTATGGCTTTTGTGAGTATATCAACCAATTGCTAGTTTGTGGGAACATGTTATAGTTGAACTAATACACGCTGCTGGTGTCTGACATCGGTGATTTCTCCTGTGAACTCATTCCTTAACATCTTCTAACTGATTTGATTCCTTGTCACTGGAAAATCACTATGAAGAAATACACCGGTTGTCACTGTCCACCATGCTACTGCGCATACTTTGATCTCACAATGTTGATGCCTTTGTGTTGAATTCATCATTGCACTTGTGTGTATTGATCTCTTTGATCTACTGAGTCACTGTAGCTAGCTCTGCACCTGTCTTCCGAGTATCTGACTATGGCTAACTAGCTTTGCACTGTCTCTTGAGAATCTGATTGTGCCTTGCTGACACTTCGACCCTCTTACTACTTTAACTCTTAGGCTCCCATAGCAAAGGTAATGATCCAATTGGGACCGCACAACCACGAGATCTGATCTACTGATCAAGCCTTTGGCTAGATCTAGACCTTTTGCTGCTCCTCCCTTGGATCCTGACATCCTGCCCTTTCTGGCATATTGGAGTCTCATACTCATCCTCCATTTGAGGATAATGCTGCAAACATAGCAAACTCATCCTCCAACTTGGCTCTGATACCATGTGAAAATTCCTTGATTGCAATTAACTAAACTGCACAACCCTTGTTGCTTTTGCTTCTAGAGCCTCTGATCCGATCTTTATTGCTTCGATTCCATGTGAAAATTCCTTGATTGCAATTAATTGGAAAGTATTCTCCTAATTGATTGCAATTTATTTGTCTTCCGTTAATTATTAATGACGAATAGCGAATAATTCACAGTTGCAATCTTCACAGTAAAAACGCTGCAGAGTATAAAAACTAGAATTGAAAAATATGCACACACACATAAAAATTTGACATAGTTATTTTTTGACAAATGTCCCTAGAAAAACCTCGAAGGTAAAACTAGTGCAACAAATGAGGGTTTTATCATTATTCAACAATTCAAGAGTAAATGGTCTGCTTGCCAATCTGGCAAAGCTTCGACAATCTCTACTGGAAAAATATACTGGAGACACCATTGTCTTCCTTTGCAATCGATTTGGCCTCTCCTAGCCACTTGCAGCTCCTCCTGAAATTCACACTTCCTTCCTTAAGTGTGCAAATTTGGCCAAGGATAATTCGCACAACCTTGAAATCACCTCCTAGCAAGATGTCATGCCTCCCTCTGCCTTTGAAATCCACTCGCTTTGCCTCCGGGACCCTAATCTGGCAACTGAAACGTGGCTTCTTCGGCAACTCGCACTAGGAATTTCTGGCTATTCGCATTAGCTGTAGCGACCTCCTTTGCAGATAAATTCAACCTCTTATCTCTATCTCCCAGACACTGGAAAATTCCTCTGGACTCCTATTCTCAAATCTCTGTTGATCTTGCTATCTCTTATGCTTCCCTAGCTTCAACTGTGCCCTTGTTGAATACCTGCAACTGGGTAGTCGAACTGCTCACAATACAACTGATGTCCTCTCTAAGCCCTTCGACCTGCTCTTATAATCTCTCGTAGGAATTGCAACGACCACGATTACATCTCAACCGATGGCTAAGATCAATTTGACTTCATCAATAGAAGCCTCTAGAGCAAAATCGAACTTCCTTAATTGATTCCCTTTAATTAACCAAATTCTTAGGAACTTCTTAATTATTGGCTAATTAATTTAATTAAGGCGTTTCTAAGTCATTTCTCACGAAACCTTTTTTGGGTTTTAAAGATCTCGTGTTCCTTAGGTTCTTAGACATCATAGAGACTAGAACACTTGTCTGCTGCAACCTCAAACTCAAAAACTAATAGTGGTGCACCCAAGGAAATGTGTTTAGGCTAGTCATGACATAGTCAATTACACTAGCTCCACCTCTATGTGGGAAGTATGTGACATGATTGAAACTTGTGAAACAAGGAAGGCCATTCAGTATCAACAACTCGTGAGATTCCCCCACCTATAAAAGGTGCTTGCCATATGCTATAGTGGGTCCCAAAGTATTGTCTGACAACTTGTAAGTCCTATTGTCTGGAGATACACCTCATGAATACAAAAAGCATCTTCGGACTGATTGTGAACAGGGATCTAGAGAGGCTTGGTGCAGGCATTGAAGTCAGCTAGAAGGATGACCTCCGCATCCTCTGAATACTAAATGATGCTGATATATAAGTTTGTGTAAGGCTCTTCGTCAAAATCACTATGGATGGAAAATGGTGATAAGACTAGCGGGTAGTAGCAAACAACAATGTAGATATCTCTGGATAGGAGGGATATGCCATTAACTTGAACCCACATAAATTTGGCCAATTCATTCAAGGCTACTATAGAAACTCTGCTTTGAACAAATCCTTAGTTAAACAAGCTAATCCACTAGAACCTCTAGCACCACTAGAGCTCCTTATTTCGTGTCTATAGGTTGAAAACCAATGATAACTTGCAAGCTTGGGAGAGGCCCAATACAACTAGCATGGGTCTTGGCAACAAACAAGATGTTCGATGACCTAACAACATCATACAATAGGCTCGATGATGACCAAAAAGATCCACTGCCAGTCCAACAACTAATGGATATGTCTACTTTTGGTGCCTCTCTAACTGGGCTCATCCTTTGAAAGTTCCAAAGCAGGGTTACCATGCTAGTGGGGAGGAGTCTCAATTGGAAACTCCGAGATTCCTAATGGATGCCTATTTCCTTGCCCGTCGTGTTGTCTGACCAATCCCTTAGTGTGTTTGAGCTTCACAACTAAAGTTTTGGTTAGATCTTCATCTAGGAAAATCTTGCCGGGGAGAGAGAACAATTTTCTCTTAGCTTTAAGGGCTTGAAGCCGGTCATGTAGTAAAACATCAGAGATAAAGGAGATAGCCCACCAAGAAAATTTCTAATATAAACCCAAAACACCAAAGATACCAAAGATACTCACCATGAAATACCACAAGAATATAGTGATAAGAATCACCATCAAATACTCCTTATGGAAGGAATCACTCCACAAGCCATGCTTGCTACAAAAAAATACAAATCAACTCACCTCCAATATAATGATACTCGTGTGTATTTATACTTTCTCATGGGTATTATTTCCTTTTGATTACAAAGTGGGCCTTTTCTATTATTATGGCGACATTACATTTGTTATTCCTTTGGGTGCCTCCCTATTTACCCCATATTATTCCCCCTAGGTACATTACATTCCACCCCCTTGGCGTGTTTTTTCCTCGAAACATGGGAAGAAGCCATATAATATGACCTACTGAGCAATGTAGCCAACCGATACCATGCACGAGTGTCCATCCATCCTAGTGAAATGTGGATGTGGGGTCCAACTGGAGCCTTTCCTTGATCTTGATTTTGGTTTCTTCTTGGGATCCACTTCTTCATTGCACTGCTCTAATATCTCCATGTATTACTTTTATTCCTCCATGTATCTCCATACTGATTGCTTTTTTAGTTCCATGTTGATCCATAGTAAGTTTGTTGATGCTCACGCCCTTGCTTTGATAATTGTTTTTTATTTGAGTGGTGTGTGTGGGTAGTGATATATATAAACCTTAGCTATTGGAATTTTTTTCTTTTGATTTTTCAATTGCGGTTCATTAGCTTCTTCTTCCTTTTTATGCCCTTCATGGTGCTTTTCTTTCATGCCCTCCCTTTGGCTTTTCTTCAAGTACTTTTATCTCCCTTTGGCTTTTCTTCAAGTACTTTTATAATCTCTTCGTCTGATTCAACTGTGGATTCTTCATCTGATATGTCATTGGGTACTGCAATTATTTTCTCTTTAGGGATTTCTTTATATGGCCCTTTAGACCCTTCTTTAAACACTGAGTCCATCTAAGGATATCCCAAAACAATATCCACATCTTCCATAATTTCTTTATATGGCCCTTTAGACCCTTCTTTAAACACTGAGTCCATCTAAGGATATCCCAAAACAATATTCACATCTTCCATATCTATAATATAAAATTTTGAATGCAATATACTTATCTATGGAAACCTTCAATTCTTTAAAAAATTCAACATTTTCACCCTCGACCCGTGTGCTTTGAATATCTTTTGTGGGAACTTTCAATTTTTTAGCCAAGTTAACATTGATGAAATTTTGCTTGCAACTAGGGTTAATTTCATGATGACATTCTCTTGCTGAATACTTCCACGAGCCTGTAATATGAAGTTGTCACATGAAAATAAATTCCTAGTGCTCTTCTTATCCTTCTTCACATCATGAGACCATTTATCTAGAAATGTTTTTTCAAAATTTTCATCTGGAATTTTCCCATATGTTGTCATGCTTAATTGGGTACCACCATATGAATGCATCATTTTTATTTTGTTTGTCAAGTTGCCTGAGTTCTCCAAAGATTACATCAGGCTTGACCTGTGGATTGAGAAACCGCGACCCAGGGGCATCTAAGTCATCAAAATCACTCGGTGATCACACCTGACTTGGGCCACACCAACCCTTAACATGGCTGGATTTTTGCCCACAGAGTTTCAAATTGGTGACCTTCACATCACCAAGTGACTTAATAGTACACCCCATTACCGTCTATTCTATGCCTCATGGGCTATGAATGCAACATCTTTTAAATACATACGTATCCACAATTTCCATCCATTTTCCCTTTGGACTTCATTTTGTTTATGTATTCTTCAATACTAGGGCCATCATCTTTGCCTGTAAAATACATCTTACTTGAAAACCCAAAAGTAGAACTAGGGTTTCAAAGAGAATCACTTACTTTTCAGTGGAGCTCCCTAATGTAGTTAGGGTTTGAGGTTGAAGATGTAAAATGACCATAACTTGTGTTGTACACCTCAAATTTACTATTAGAATCCCAATTATGAAATGTCACCACTTCTCTAGATCTTCTGTAACTGGTTTCACTGAAATCAGTGCTTTCTCTCAAAAGATATCCAATATGCGAAACTCACGGTCATCATCGGAAGATTCGTAAAAAATGATGATTGGAAAATGATGCTCATTAAGGCCAAATAATTGGAAAATCTGGCTTGTGGACTACTCTCCCTAAAAGTGTTGCTAGGAGCTTCCACATGCTCCTCAACATCTCTCAAGGTTTGCTCGGCCCATCTCGGTCTCCTCTTGACAGAGCTCAGAGGAACATCTCACTCCGCCTCTTGATCAGAAGTTTGTGCCTTTACTAATGGTGTTACTGGTCCCTGCTCAACATTCAGAGCCTGTTGCTCCTGTTCCTCTACCACTGCTGGATTTGTCCCATGTGACCTCCTAAAGGTCCTACCCTTCTCGAATCTGTTATGAAACCAACTCACAAAATAGAAGAAAAGATAGTTCAACAACTTGGAAATCATCCTCTTCGAGGGGGCAACCTCCTTTACATTACATAAATGAACAATTCTTGGATGATTCAAATGACAAAACCTCCTTTCTATATATAGGAGTCCATGGGGTCACAATATAATCCTAGCCGACCTAACAATAATATTGTAAGGGCACAACAAGAACAGTAGTGGGATTTTATGGGGCACAATAATAACAATATGGGGACTACAGGGGTACAACAATAACAATAAGGGGGCTATACTAACGACAATAAGGGACTATACTTAATACTAGTAATATAGGGACCTAACATGCCCCTCTCCTTCAAAAAAGTGTTGTCCTCAACACTTGAGTAGTTCCGGATGCTTCTGTATAAAATTCTCATCCTCCCATGTGGAATCTTCAGTGGGTAAGTTCTTCCAGTTGATGAGATACTTTGAAATTGATCGATTTCGTAGTTGTCGAGTTCTTGTTTCCGTGACTGCTTCAAGTTCTAATATGATTTTTTCTTCCATGTAAAGTTCTGGCAATATTGTTTGAACTGGGACTTGCTCCATCTGTACTATCCATGTTACCAGATCCTTGCCATCAAACTTCCTCATATCGATCTTTGGAATATGGTGGGTCTTAAATCCAACATTAGAGTCTATGAAATCATGATTAACATTTCTTTTGCTCTCATCATGAGTTTCATCTATTACCGTTTTGCCATTAGGAATCATTTCTTGGAGCAACTTTGTCAAACCTTCCTTCAAACTTTCTATGTTTGCTTTTATACCATTCTTCATGTCTTCCATGTTGCCTTTCAGTTTTTTTTTTGTACCATCGGTCTTAGCTTCCATGCCATTCTTCAAACTATCCATCTTAGCTTCCACGCCTTTATTCAATCCATCCATGTCTTTCTTCAAACCATCCATCTTAGCGTCCATTTCATTTTTTGTTACTCTTTGTGAGAGCGAAATTTGTTGCACTTGGTCTCGTTATTTTGATATATCATGTTGCACTTCTTCCTCTTCATGACTCATAGTAGTAGAGCCTTCTGAGGGTTTAATGGTTGTGGAATTCGTTTTGGAAGGCATTATAGAACCCAATTCTGATATCTATGCTTCAATATGCCTTTGGAATCACTTCAAACTGATTTTTCAAACAAGACTTATGCAATTTTAAAAAAATGATACACGGCTTTTTCTTGCTTTTGAGGAGCTCGATATTGAAACTAATGTATCTCTGTAATTTCGGATCCCCAAGATTTGATCTTCGGTCCTGTAGTAGCCCTCTGAGTCTTCTTTCCAATGCCACAGGTCTTACATGATTTGGATTATTCAAGGCAAAGTTATGCCCAATCTCCCACAATGACCTAATTATGGACTGGTTCAGTAGAGCAAACTTGTAGGACATGCCACGTGTCACTGTTTCTTCCTTCGGCTCTGAAATTGATACAAAGGAAACTACAGTTCGTGCACTTTCAGACACTTTTTACAGAATTCCAATCCGATGTTCAGAGAGAGAGTTATGATGATTTTCCCAAGGTCACCTCTTTGAGAGGAAATTCGGGAGCCTGCAAAAGCCCTAACTTCGACAGATCATATCTTCGAAAATATTGCAAACCAAGATTTGAAATTTTTACAGGAAGTTCCTCAGGATTTCGACGCAAATGGGTTTTTTTTAATCTTCTGAACCTTCGTAGAAAAAAAGTTATAGTGAAAGTTCCAAGATGACCTGTTTGAAGCAGCGAAACCTTAGAATCCATAGCTCTGATACCAATTGTTATGAAACTAGCTCACAAAATAGAAGAAAATATAGTTCAACGACTTGGAAATCAACGTCTTCTGTTGAACCCTTGGTTAAACTGAGAGGGGGGGTGAATCAGTTTAATGCAGTCATGGTCTTGTAAAACTTTTTTTTACATTTATTTACATCTTCATTTTGTGATCAACTTAATATACAATGGAACAACAATCTTAATAAGTGAGCAGCAGGTATTAAGCAGATTAAATACAGAATATCAACACATAATCATTATGCACATAGACAATAGATATAAGTGGAAATCCATAAGGGAGAAAACCACATCTTATTATTGTTGTGATGCAAAGGCAAGCTCCAACTCCCTCTCACCACTGATTTTCTGTAGGCTCCAACCTACAGGAGGCTACTACCTCAATTCTGCAAGCTACAACTTGCAAGGAAGCTCCAATTCCCATCTATTTTCTGCAGGCTACAGCCTACAGGAGGCTCCTATCTCAGCCAGCTCCAAGTGGACATCTATCAAGCTACAACTTGATATGGAAGCACCAACTTCCTCACACTACTATGAAAACACATGTTGATTTACCTCGATATCAGCTCTGTTATATTCCTTCTTCACTGCTGTCCTCCACCCTTCATATCTGCCTTGTATTATCTCTGGATCTTCACAGCTTCTCTGTCTGCTCCTTCTTCTTCTTACTCTCTCTCACTCCTTTCTCCATTCTCTCTCTTTTTTATGCATATGCTGGTAACATTATTTATAGAGATCACCTCATAACTGCTTGCGTTCCACAGGGAATTCGAAATGAACAGGTATGACTCTTTGCCTTCCCCCTTCTCATTTTCTTGTCTAGCACATTCAGAATAATATAACATAATGTATACATTTGTGTATTACTGTGGAGTTTTTGCTTTGCCTACGGAGACTTGCCTTTACATCACAAACAATATAAATTCAATAATACATTTACAGTTACAATCAAACATTTCAATTCAACCATTTCAGCCTCTTGCTTTTCCGTTTATTTTGTCTTCTCTACCTGCTGTCCCTTTATTTTCTCTACCTGCTGTTGTATTTCTAACTGTTCTGCACAGGAACGGGTCCTTTTAATTGCGCGAGCCTTTCCTTGCCATGTTCAACCTTTTCTTTTGTTACTCGAGTCGACCTCTGCTTCCACTCTTTTCTTTACAAACAACGTAGAATACATTAAGCCTGGACATGAAATTCATTACTATTTACCTCCGAACAATATCGCGTCCACTTTTTATTGCATTTCGGTATTTCCATTGTTCTTTGCTATATGGATCCTTTGCTCTCCGATGTGATTTACAAAGGGAAAACCCATACTCCTGGACTTGAAAACTTTTAGGCTTCAGCTTCGATCTGCATCGCGTCCGCTCTCTTTATCGCACTTCGGTGATTCCAGTTATCCCATCTACCTTCGTCCATCTGATCTCCCGATATGCGATATGCGACGGGTCCCACTTGACTTTATCACTACTTTGCATCGCAACTTCTATAACTTGCGAATTCTTATCACATAAGCATCGCCGATTGCGATATGCGATATGCGGGCTAGGTCCATGTCATCTCCATGTCATCTTAATTTATTTGCGATTTGTGTGGTCAGGTCCATGTCAGTTGCCACGTCACTTGCCATGTCATTGCCTACGTCATTGTCACGTCACTGCCACGTCATCATATCGCACTTCGCATTTTTTGTGACTTCTAAGTTTGTGCGATATCTCTCTTGCCCCGATTGCGATATGCGATCGCATCACATCGCATCGCATCTATCCGCATTGCAACTTTCCATCATCACTTCACGTTATGCGATGAACTTCGCATCACCGATGTGCGATATTGCGCTGTGCCGCCATGTGTCCATTCGCATCGCCACATCGCATTGCTCTTGCTTCCAATTTATGATCTAATTTCCGCCGATGCAATCATCACCGTTGATCTGTCCAGATCTACAGTCCTCGTTGCTGCTGGCACTTCCGATTAATACTCAAGCGCTAGCATAATATCATCTCCGCTTATGATTCTCAACTCTATGGTTTAAACCCCAAATAAACCATATAAATATTTACAGGCCCACAACTTTATTTCAACGTACCTTTTACACTGTCGATCTAATCGCTCGTATATCCGACGACTGTACTTCTAGGCTTTAGGAAAGTGGGTCCCAGTTCACGGCACTGCGGAGGCACTCCTTGGTACGGAATCATCATCGGGCTTGTGCTACCGTAGTGAATGACAACCGTCAATCTGCGATCAATGCCCGATGGGCGGGTCAACTGCGGAGGCACCCCCTTGGGTTAACCATCAGACTGTTTGTGCCCTTGCGGTACCGTTGATCCCAGATTAACGTTAACCGCGCTCATACGATGTGCATGAGGTTTAGCCTTCGTTGTTGCCACACCTTTTATCATTCCGCTCTTTATATACTTTTTGCTTTAAAACAAAATACGTCAACAAAATGTATTGGTCCCATAGTATGCCTCCTCTTAACTCACAATTTTGTTATGCCAAAGAATGTTGAGTCTCCGCCGTTGATCCTAGAATGATCCAACGATCATCGCGTTATCGCGTGCCATCTAGCCCCAATGGATAAAGTTTTTGAACTTACGCGAAATAGGCGGTTTCAGTATGCCACGCGTTGCCCTCCTAACTGTATCGCGTTCATTTCAACTTTTACCACTTACCACTCTAAAGCTGCGCGAAAACCCATTTGCTGGTTTTTGGAACCGTCTTCACTGTTCCATCTCTACTATTGATTCATGGTTCCATACTCTGTTTGTTTACGCTGTCCTGCTCTGTGACACCGGTCCCTCCACGCTACTCCTCCTGAGCTTGTTCTTTATTCTAACTGCGCTGATCTCTCCTGAGCTTGTTTTGCTGCCTTTGCTCCTTTTCTTCCTTAACTGCTTCTCTGCTGCCTCTGTTGTATTTATTGCTTCGCTGTTATCTTTGCTGCCTTAGCGGCCTCTGCTCCTTTGCCTTAGTGATAATTCAGGTGATGCTCCTTTGTGCTCCTTTGCCATCAATGACAATATTTCCAATAGTCTCCCCCTTTGGCATTGATGGCAATACTCCAATACTTCCTCCAAGACTTACTCCCCCTTTTCATTTTGAGAAGTGTCTTGTCTTTCTTCCTCTGCCTGCTTTACAGAAGAGCCTTTCTTATTTTGCTTGCTTTTCCTCCCCCTTTGACATCAATGGCAAAGGGTTGCACATCTCTTAGTGTAGATTCTATCTTTTCATTTCCTCTGATCTTGAGGACGTGTTCCATGCACTGCTTCATTGTTCTAGCTCTTTGATGACAATTTATTGACTGCTCTCCCCTTGGAATGATGCTTTCTTATCTGATATTGACTATCACTTGTCTTCTGCAGTGTTCCTGTTTCTTCAGGCCTTTTTTTTTTTTGATTTCTGATTTTGATCATGTTAGAGAGTAACATCTGCAGACACTACCCCAAGCTTGTCTCTTAGATATTCGAATGGTTCTTTAGCAAGAGGTTTTGTGAATATGTCTGCTATTTGTTCCTTGGTTGGTACATATTCCAACTTTACTAATTTCTGTGCTCATTGTTCTCTGAGGAAGTGGTACTTTATTGGGATGTGCTTTGTTTTTGAATGAAGTACAAGATTTTTTGATCTACTTATTGCACTTGTATTGTCACATTTGATAGAAATAGGTTCATCAATGCTTACCTTCATGTCTTGGAGAGTTTGTTTCATCCACATTACTTGTGTGCAACATGCTGCTGCTGCTATGTATTCTACTTCTGTTGTAGATAGAGAGATAGAAGTTTGCTTCTTGCTTAGCCATGCCACCAGACTTTTTCCCAAATAAAATGCACCTCCACTTGTGCTTTTCCTGTCATCCACATAGCTGGCCCAATCTGCATCTGTGTATGTTGTCAATGTGAAGCTTTTTCCTTTTGGATACCATAGGCCATAATGTGAAGTTCCTTGTAGATATCTAAATATTCTCTTGATTGCAAGTAAATGATTTTGTTTTGGTGCTGCTTGATATCTTGCGACAAGTCCTACTGCCAACATAATGTCTGGTCTAGAAGCAGTTAGGTATAGCAGACTCCCTATCATGGATCTGTAAAGTTTTTGATCTACATCTGTTGATCCATCATTAGTACATAGTTTGCATCCAGTGATCATGGGAGTTGACACAGGTTTGCAGTCTTCCATTTGAAACCTTTTCAACATTTCTCTTAAGTATTTTTCTTGCGAAATGAACATTCCTGTGTTCTTTTGTTGAATTTGAAGTCCTAAATAGAAGGTGAGCTCTCCAATCATTGACATCCCAAACTTTGATTTCATTTCTTTAGCAAATCCTTTTGCTAACTCATCTTTGTTGCTTCCAAACATGATGTCATCTACATACACTACTACAATTAAGAGTTCATTTTCATTAGCCTTTATGTGCAAATTGCTGTCTACTCCTCCTTTCTTGAACCCTTGTTTTTGCAAGTATTTGTCCAGCCTTGAATACCATGCACGAGGAGCTTGTTTTAGACCATATAAGGCTTTCTTTAATTTGCACACATAGTCATGTTTATCTGTTAATGAGAATCCTTAAGGTTGTTCCATGTAGACTTGTTCCTTTAGATCTCCATTCAGGAAGGCAAACTTCACATCCATTTGATATACCTTGAAATCATGATAGCATGCAAAGGCCAAAAACATTCTGATTGCTTCCATTCTGGCTATAGGGGCAAAGGTTTCATCATAATCAAGTCCTTCAATTTGAGAGTATCCCTTGCATACAAGTTTGGCTTTATTTCTGATTACTTGACCTTGTTCATTCATTTTATTCTTGAATATCCATTTTGTGCCAATGACATTTTTCCCAGTGGGTCTTGGAATTAATTCCTAGGTATTGTTCTTCTCAATTTGGTCTAGTTCTTCATTCATAGCATTTACCCAGTTTTTGTCTTTGCTGGCTTCTTCGAACTTCTTAGGCTCTATTTGAGATAACATGGCTAAGTATACATCTTCTGTCTGTTCAGCAAGCTGTTTTCTTGTCTGGACTCTCACACTCTTGTCCCCAATGATTTGATCTTCTGGATGGTTCTTTTAAGTGTGTCTTGAGGGACCTTTTGAGTTTAATTCAGTATCTTTTGTTGTCTTGCTCAGTTCATCATTATCTTGGTTCTCATCTTCATGATCATCTGGAGGATTGCCGCATCTTGTGCTTCTTGTTCTGTTTGGTAGATCTTCGTCGAATCTTACATCAATGCTTTCTACAATCTTGTGTAGTCTTTTGTTGTAGCACTTGTAACCCTTACTCTTGGATGCATATCCTAAAAATATTCCTTCATAAGCTCTTGCATCAAACTTTTCCAATTTTTCATCATTATTTTTTATGAAACACTTGGTTCCAAATACTTTAAAGTGCTTGATTGATGCTGGTTTACCATGCCATAATTCGTAAGGAGTCTTATCACAATTTGGTTTTAGATGAGCTTTGTTGAGAATGTGAACCGCTGTGTGTACTGCTTCTGCCCAATAGGTTTGAGGAATGTTACTTTCTTGCATCATGGCTCTGGCAATCTGTTGTACTGACCTGTTTTGTCTTTCTGCCACTCCATTCTGTTGAGGTGTACTTGCAATTGTAAACTGTTGTTTTATCCCATGTTTATTGTATAGGTCTGCAAAATCATAGTCTGTGAATTCCCCTCCTCTGTCTGATCTGATGCACTTTAGCTTGCATCTTGTTTGATTTTCAGCCAATGCCTTGAATATTTTGAATTTCTCAATTGCTTTAGATTTATATTTGAGAAATGCCACCCACGTCAATCTGGTAAAATCATCTATTATTAGCATGAAATTAGATTCTCCACCTGGTGCATTAGTTCTTGAAGGTCCACACAGGTCCATGTGAACAAGTTGAAGAGGCCTACTTGTAGATAGCTTCTCTTTGGTTTTGAAAGATGTGCGGGTCTGCTTGCTCAGTTGGCAGGATTTACATATGGTATTTGAAGGTTTCTTTATTGCTGGCATATCTTCGACTACATTCTTCTTGCTCAGATTGATGACGTGGTCAAAGTTTAGGTGTCCCAGTCTTCTATGCCATAACCATGATTCATCAAGTTTGTTTATGTGGCATGCTTCATTCTCTTCTTCCACTATATAGACATTACTTTCTGTTCTAACACCTTTGATCAAGGTCTTTCCTGTGGTGCTTGATCTTACCTCACAATCTTGGGCTTTGAAAAGGACCTCACAGCGTTTATCACACATTTGACTGACACTTAGCAGATTGGCTTTTAGCCCATCCACAAATAGTATATCTTGAGCCTTTCCTCTTCCATTATTCAGACTGATTGAGCCTTTTCCTTTGATTTTCCTTGCTTTATCATTTCCGAATGTTATATTTCCAGATTTCTTTTCATCAAAGGTTACAAACTTGCTTCGATCTCCAGTCATATGCTTTGAGCTTCCACTGTCCATGTACCATTGGCTTTTTTGATCTTGAGCTATTAGAGCAAGGTCACACTTATTCAACTTTTTTTTCCACTGCAGGCAGCTATTTGTTTGGCACCTTTTCTGAGAAGATGGACCACATTCTTTGAGAGGACATTTGGAAGACATGTGTCCGATTTGATGGCATACAAAGCATTTGATTATATTTTTAAATGGATTATGTGTACGAGTGAACTCTCCATTGTTCATAAATCTCCTTGGGGTTTTAAAGATCAGTCTTTGTCCATACGTTCTGCACTCCATGGCTTTATGGCCAAACCCCTTACAACAAAAACAATACCCATGGAAATGATTAGTGTATCTGTTGAAGGGTTGTCTTATCCATTTGGTTGCTTGAGGTAGTCTTTTCATTTTATGCATCCTTTGTTGGTTGAAATCGATTATCTTTGTCTAATAGTATGCAGCAATATGTCCCAGTTTGTGGCAAGAAAAACAAGTGACATTTCTCATAGGAGGAAAGAATCTCATTTGAGATATTCCGAACTTGTTCAATTGATATTCAGGAACAATTGAGTTTTTTGCAATTGCTTGCTTCTTCCTCTCATTCTTTGTCTCTTGATGTTGCTTCTTGTTTATGTTTGTTTCGTCACACATCAAGTTCTTGCTAGCTTCTGCTTCTGTAGTTCATTTTTGAGCTACTTCATTATCCTTTACAGCTTTTACAAAAATGATATTCTTGTTATCTTCTACCTTGGACTTACTGGTTTCTCCTTCATATCCTATCCTAGTCTTTATGAGAGGAGACCTTTGAACATTTAGAATCTTGGCCAACTATTCAATTCTTGTCATTCAACGAGTGTTCATTGATAATTCCCTTTGGGTGTTTTCTAGTTTCTTTCTTAGGAATACCACTTCTTCTTCCAATTTATCTTGCTCCTAATGTTTATATTTAATTTTCTTTAGCAGAATGTCTTCCACCTTCTTAGCTTCTTCAAGTTCTACTTTCAATTGAATAAGGTCTTTTGAATTTGGTACCTCTTTTACACATTTGAGGAGAATTTCTTTCTATTTTCTGCACTTGAGTTTAAGTCTATATATTTCCTCCAAGACACTTCTTAGCTCCCCCTCAAGATCTACCTCACCTTCTTCCTCATTTTCTAGAAGGAATCATTCAAACTCTTCCTTGGCCATCAACGCAAATTCAGAGGTTCCTTCTTCATTTGAGGACTCATCTGAGTTTTAAAATGCACTACTATCTTGCTGAGAATAAAGGGATTTTCTATCGAATCTCTTCCCTTTCTGCCAGTTATTAGTTTTGGTTTTCTCTGTCTCTTGAGTTTGATTCTTTGTTTTCTTGTAAGGACACTTTGATGCATAGTGCCCAACTCTTCCACAGTTAAATCATTTAAATGGAAGTTTACCTTTATACTTACCTGATCCTCTATCCAATCTTCTAAAATATTTGGCCTCTTCTTCATCAGAGCAAGAGCATGTATCTTCCTTTTCTTCTTTTCTCTTCTCAGCCTTAAAGGCTGCCTTCCTCACATTTGACATCCTCTATGGAAGTCTCATCTCATAGGCTATTAAGTTTCGAAGTAATTGTTCATGGTCAATGTTTCCCAATCAACTGTTTCTTCTATGGTAGAAACCTTGGGATTAAAACTAGATGGTAAAGATCTCAATATCTTTTGAACATTTACACATTCTCTAATGGTTTCTCCTAGAGCTTTCATATTATTCACAATTTCTGCAACCTTTAAGAAGAAGCTGTCAACATCTTCTTCTTCATTCATTTTTATATTTTCAAATTGGGTTCGATAGACTTGTAGTTTGGCCATCTTCACCCTTTTATCTCCCTCATGGATACTTTCAATGTATCCCATATTTATTTGGCAGTCTTGTTGTGCATTACTTTGATAAATTCTGCCTCACACATACCACTTAAGAGAGCATTCATGGCTTTGGCATTAGCTATAAAATATTTTTTGGCTTCTTTCTTTGTGTCAGAATCCTTTGGGGCATATCCCAAATCCACAGCAGCCCAAACTTCTATTCCTAGAGACATTATGTACGTCCTCATTCTTGTTTTCTAGAAGTCATAATTTGTACCAGTAAACAAAGGGGCTTTATTTGTTGAGCATCCTTCTAGACTAGCCATCTTGGGGACCCAGGATCTCCTTCCAGTTGTTAAACTAATACAGAAGAAACCCGCTCTAATACCAATTGTTGAACCCTTGGTTAAACTGAGAGGGGGGGTGAATCAATTTAATGCAGTCATGGTATTGTAGAACTTTATTTTACACTTATTTACATCTTCATTTTGTGATAAACTTAATATTCAATGGAACAACAATCTTAATAAGTGAGCAGCAGGTATTAAGCAGATTAAATACAGAATACCAACCCATAATCATCATGCACATAGACAACGGATATAAGTGGAAACCCATAAGGGAGAAAACGACATCTTATTATTGTTGTGATGAAAAGGCAAGCTCCAACTCCCTCTCACCACTGATTTTTTGTAGGCTCCAACCTACAGGAGGCTACTACCTCAATTCTACAAGCTACAACTTGCAAGGAACCTCCAACTCCCATCTATTTTTTGCAGGCTGCAACCTACAAGAGGCTCCTACCTCAGCCAGTTACAACTGGACATCTATCAAGCTACAACTTGATATGGAAGCACCAACTTCGTTACACTACTATGAAAACACATGTTGATTTACCTGGATATCAGCTCTGTTATATTCCTTCTTCACTGTTGTCCTCCACCCTTCATATCTGCCTTTATCCCTGGATCTTCACAGCTTCTCTGTCTGCTCCTTTTTATTCTTACTCTTTCTCACTTCTTTCTTCATTCTCTCAACACTTATGCATATGATGGTAACATTATTTATAGAGATCACCTCATAATTGTTTGCATTCCACAGGGAATTTGAAATGAACAGGTATGACTCTTTGCCTTCCCCCTTCTCATTTTCTTGTCTAGCACATTCAGAATAATATAACAGAATGTATACATTTGTGTATTACAGTGGAGTTTTTGCTTTGCCTACGGAGACTTGCCTTTACATCACAAACAATATAAATTCAATAATACATTTACAGTTACAATCAAACATTTCAATTCAACCCTTTCAGCCTCTTGCTTTTCCGTTTATTTTGTCTTCTCTACCTGCTGTTGTATTTCTAACTGTTCTGCACAGGAACGGGTCCTTTTGACTGCGCGAGCCTTTCCCTGCCGTGTTCAACCTTTTCTTTTGTTACCCGAGTCGACCTCTGCTTCCACTCTTTTCTTTACAAACAACGTAGAATACATTAAGCCTGGACATGAAATTCATTACTATTTACCAATATCGCGTCCACTTTTTATCGCATTTTGGTATTTCCATCATTCTTTGCTATATGGATCCTTTGCTCTCCGATGCGATTTACAAAGGGAAAACCCATACTCTCGGACTTGAAAACTTTTAGGCTTCAGCTTCGATCTGCATCGCGTCTGCTCTCTTTATCGCACTTTGGCGATTCCAGTTATCCCATGTGCCTTCGTCCATTTGATCTCTCGATATGCGATATGCGACAGGTCCCACTTGACTTTATCGCTACTTTGCATCACAACTTCTATAACTTGTGAATTCTTATCACATAAGCATCGCCGATTGCGATATGCGATATGCGGGCCAGGTCCATGTCATCTCCATGTCATCTTCGTTTATTTGCGATTTGTGTGGTCAGGTCCATGTCAGTTGCCATGTCACTGCCTACGTCATTGTCACGTCACTGCCACGTCATCATATCGCACTTCGCATTTTCTGTGACTTCTAAGTTTGTGCGATATCTCTCCTGCCCCGATTGCGATATGCGATCGCATCACATCGCAACTTTGCATCGCCACTTCACGGTATGCGATGAAATTCGCATCGCCGATGTGCGATATTGCGCTGTGCCGCCACGTGTCCCTTCGCATCGTCACATCGCATCGCATTTCTTTTGCTTCCGATTTATGATCTGATTTCCACCGATGCGATCATCACCGTTGATCTGTCCAGATCTACGGTCCTCGTTGCTGCTGGCACTTCCGATTAATACTCAAGCGCTAGCATAATATCATCTCCGCTTATGATTCTCAACTCTATGGTTTAAACCCCAAATAAACCATATAAATATTTATGGGCCCACAACTTTATTTCAACGTACCTTTTACACCGTCGATCTAATCGCTCATATATCCGACGACTGTACTTCTGGGCTTTAGGAAAGCGGGTCCCAGTTCACAGCACTGCGGAGGCACTCCTTGGTACGGAATCATCATTGGGCTTGTGCTACTGCAATGAATGACAACTGTCGATCTGCGGTCAACGCCCGATGGGTGGGTCAACTGTGGAGGCACCCCCTTAACCATCAGACTGTTTGTGCCCCCGTAGTACCGTTGATCCTAGATCAACGTTAACCGCGCTCATATGATGTGCACGAGGTTTAGCCTTCGCTGGTCGCACACCTTTTATCATTCCGCTCTTTATATACTTTTTGCTTTAAATCAAAATACGTCAACAAAATGTATTGGTCCCACAGTATGCCTCCTCTTAACTCACAATTTCGTTATGTCAAAGAATGTTGAGTCTCCGCTGTTGATCCTAGAATGATCCAATGGTCATCACGTTATCGCGTGCCATCTAGCCCCAATGGATAAAGTTTTTGAACTTATGCGAAATAGGCGGTTTCAGTATGCCACGCGTCGCCCTCCTAACTTTATCGCGTTCATTTCAACTTTTACCACTTATCACTCTAAAGCTGCGCGAAAACCCATTTGTTGGTTTTTGAAACCGTTTTCACTGTTCCATCTCTGTTATTGATTCATGGTTCCATACTCCGTTTGTTTACGCGGTCCCGCTTTGTGACACCGGTCCCTCCACGCTACTCCTCCTGAGCTTGTTATTTATTCTAAGTGCGCTGATATCTCCTGAGCTTGTTTTGCTGCCTTTGCTCCTTTTCTTCCTTAACTGCTTCTCTGCTGCTTCTGCTGTATTTGTAGTTTCGCTGTTATCTTTGCTGCCTCAGTGGTCTCTGCTCCTTTGCCTTAGTGATAATTCAGGTGATGCTCCTTTGTGCTCCTTTGCCATTAATGACAATATTTCCAACATCTTCGAGGGGGCAATCTCCTTTACATTACATAAATGAATAATTCTTGGATGATTCAAATGACAAAACCTCTTTTTTATATATAGGAGTCCATAGGATCACAATATAATCCTAGCCGACCTAACAATAATAATGTAAGAGCACAACAATAACAATAGTGAGATTTTATGGGGCACAATAATAACAATATGGGGACTACAGGGGTACAACAATAACAATAAGGGGGCTACACTAACAACAATAAGGGACTATACTAGTAATATAGGGACCTAACAAAATCTGACAATCCTCTTGACCACTATCTTCCTCTATCCTATAATGTAGACCCTGTAGGCCTTTGAAGTTTCATTGTATACAACAAGAAATTGTTGGACTCACGATTGCCGTTAGACCAAAACCCACAGGCGTTAGTCTTCGCTACAATCGCCAGAGTTAGGATACACGAGAGGCGGTTAGTCCATGTCGCGAAACACACGGGGAGCGTTGAACCCAATGTCCAACAATCTCCCCCCCAACGCGAGCTGGGTGAGTTTCGAACTCGAGACCTATCACTTTGATACCACTTGTTGGACTCACGATTGCCGTTAGACCAAAACCTGCAGGTGTTAGTCTCTGCTACAATCGCCAAAGTTAGGATCCACGAGAGGCGGTTAGTCCATGTCGCGAAACACATGAGGAGCGTTGAACCCAATGTTCAACAATATGCCTCTCTCTGATGAGGGATCCAATTTAGTCCCCTTCTCTAGAGGAATGTGGACACACACTGGACAACCGAAGATGCGCAGATAACTCACCTCCAGTTTCACTCCTATAAAACCCTCCTCAGGAGTCATGTCCTCCATTACCTTGTGAGGAATCTTGTTTTGCAAGTATACAACCATATTACATGCCTCTGCCCATAAGAACATAGGCATATCTTGATCATGGATCATGCCCTTGGCTACTCCGATTATACTTCTATTCTTCCTCTCTGCCACTCCATTTTGTTGTGAATCGTAGGGCACTGTCAGCTCTTCTTGATTCCTGCTTCCCTGTAGAGATCCTTAAACTCATTGGAAGTATACTCACCCCCATTGTCTGATCTCAGGACCTTGATCTTCTTCTCAGTCTGGTTCTCCACAAGAGCTTTGAACTCTTGAATCCGATTGAAGGCCTCATCCTTGGCTTTCAGGAAGTAAATACACTTCCTCTTGGAATAGTTATTTATAAATGTTACAAAATAATTACATCCTGAGATAGACTCCACTTGTTTAGGACCACAAAATCCAACACTACCTGGTCTTATTGCTAAGAAATGCTACTTTGACTTGCTTGCCAAGCGCACATCCTTTACACCATCCCGCTCCACACCGAACTTTGGAAACCCCATTACCATCTCCCATAATAGTGGTAGAGCTCTGTAGTGTAGATGTCTTATCCTCCTGTACCAAATCTCACTCTGGCTGTCATTGCTATGTACTAGGGATTTCACTGGCTGTCTACTCTCTCCATTGCTTATAACTTGCCTCAAGTCCTTTGTCCTCTGTGGCCAAAATTGAGAATAAATTCTTCTCCAACCCATGGACATGCATCACCTTCTTCACCTCCATAAGACTCCCTGAGAATAACTGTAACTGTATGCTGCCAATGCCCTCTACTGCATACTTGGCGTTGTCACCAAGCTCCACATGTAAATCTCTATGCTCTTTGGCCATATTTGTGAAGATATCACGAGATCCTGTCATGTGACAATATGCTCCTTTGTCCACAAATTACATCCCTTTGGTAATGGTGCTAGAAAGATAGAATACTAGAGCAAATTCCTTCTTGAATTTTTTAGCCAACTCATCCATCTGCCAGATGCAACTGTTGCTGTTTTCCTTTTGCCTTTCTTCTTGTTTGGACATTGTCTGGCATAATGACCAAACTTATGACATGCAAAGCATATGACTTTTCTCATGTCTTTCTTCCCTTGTGAAGATGCTCCTCCACTCTGGTTTTGCTTGGCTTTACACTTGCCCTTTTTTGCTTGCTCAACAAGAGCAAGGTTTTCATCTTCACCTTTGCACTGTCCACGAATTATGGTTTCCTCCCAAATATCCTTTTGAGTAAATTGTCCCACAATATGCCCAAATTAGGAAGCTTATGTCTGGCTAGGATACCTGTCACAAATTTAGCCCATTGCTTGGTACAACCTTTTAGTGCCACTTTGACAAGATCCATCTCACTTACCTCTTCCCCAACAGCTGAAAGAATTTGTTGAATCCTTGTGAATTATGCGACCACAGTCTCAAATTTGTTCATCTTGATACTATTCAACTTCTTTCTTGGCACCATCTTTCTGTTATGGTTATCACTCTGGTACAACTTTTTCAAGGCCATCCCCATTTGATAGGCTGGATCTTTCTTCGTTATCTGAGGGATTGTGTGATCCTTCACACCATTCAAAATGATGCTCCTGGCTCTCGTATCTTTTATCTTATGTTGAATTGCTTGGGTAACATCTTGAGGAACTCGAATCTTTTGGCTTGCAATTTCTCACAAATCATTCACCATTAAAACAAGGGTGATTTTACTCCTATGGATTGAAGTTTGCAGTTCCCTGCAACCTGTCTTCATACCTCAAACTTGATGATGCCATATTGCTAAATCGACTTTAGCCACAAAACCCTTGTTGTAAAATAAAACTTCTGCTACCGTAAAACCCTTGCATAGAGTTTCTAACTTTCTATAGTTCTGATACCATGTTAAATTCTCTTATACCAGATCTGATTTACTTTACTCAACAATTTATTAAAACCTAGAAAATGTTTATCCCAAATATTTCTGAAATTGTTGATAAAATAAACACACTGGTATATTAACTCAATAAAATGCAGCGGAAATAAAGTGGAGAGATGAATCACACTACAACAACAAATTTGCACCCAACACAATCTTCCTTTATATTAATTTTCTTAGGAAAATTTTGGGTTAGACCCACATATAATACACAGAAAAATACAACTGCTGGGAACTTGGAAACTCGGCCTCAAGGAAATCAACCTTTGGAAATTGACCCTCCTGAAGAAATTTGGCCCTTGAGAATTAGACCTGTCTCACCAACAAACATACCCCCTTTCTTAGCCTTGTATGGCCCCTGCGCACTTGAAATATTGGCCTCTCTGGATATTTCGGCGTCCTCCACAATTCGACCCTCCTCTTTAGCAACTCAGCCTCCCTGAATTTTTCTCCAAATTCCTTGTTGCACTTCTCCTCACTTCTCTACAGTCTAGTTAACCCTGTCGCTCTAGGGTAAATCACTTTCTCCGCACTTGTGTGTCTTCACCTCTCCCTTAGGCTTATTTTATAATTTCGTTAAGCCAAAATCCCAAATTATATTTTATAATTTCATTAAGCCAAAATCCCTAATCCTAATATTTTAAGTGATCAATGGCTAGGATTAAATCCTAAGCCTGACTTGAGATCAACAGTTGAGATTATATCCAAGTCAATTAAATAATTTTATTTTTATCTCTAGAACTTTGGCCTAATAGTCCACAATAATTAATTAGATTAATTATTTTACTTTTCCTAAGTTAACCTTAGGAAAGAAATCATTATATAACTTACTCGACCAAGCAAGCAGTTAAAGAGGCAATCAAATATCTTCTACATGCTAAAGACACCAAGCCAATGGAGAAGACCTTTCGAGGCTCCAAAATCAACAAAATGTGGGTACATGCCAAGTATAATCTCCTCCCTTGGTGCACCCTTCAGGAATCTCATCTTCGAATGATGTAAAATTGAAATCACCATGACTCCCTAAATATTGGTCAGTTTTTTATTATGCCACAATTATGAAATGTCACAATCACTCTACCTCTATTGGAAACAATTTAGGCACTTTGTCAAAATATATTTTCCCGGGATGGTGGGCATTGCTAACAAACTCCCTATAAAGTGGATCTGATGGGCATATGTGCCGCTACAATGAGGATTTCATAGAATAATGTGCAAGAATGGTCAAACACTAGGAGCGCTTTAGTTGATGCATGTTCCTCTTAGAAAACATGCAAGGACAGGTGTGGATACATGCCAAGTATAACCTGCTCCCTTGGTGCACCCTTCCGGAAGCTCATCTTCAAATTATGTACATTAAAATAACAATAAAGGACCAAGTTAATGGAGTGCTCCTCATGATGTGGGTCAAAATTTCCCTTGGGATAACAAGGAATGGCAAGTGTGTTCATGTAATGCATGACACTCTCCTACAAGCTTTGATGGCATGAAATGCCTCCAAATATGTCACTTCTCTTTCTTAAGAGTACGCATTTATTATTTGTTTAAGGGCTTGGACCATGTCAGTTATGGCACATGATAGTTTCTTATGCAAAAGGCTCTCCTTCAAATATGAGCAACATGCCTCAAATAAAGTGTAATGCTCCCTAATACCCCAAAGGTGAAACATGCCTCCAAATATGTGGGATATGCCTCAAATAATGTTTAATGGCCCCATGGAACCTTTTTTGACCATAGAAATGCTTTGTACTGCCAAATGGCACCGTTTCAAGCAAGGCATTTGTCCTTTAGCTCCTCCCCTTGTCACTGATGTTCTGGGCCTACTACAAGCTAGGTCATTTGCTCCTTTAGGTTTTGTTTTGCCACATGACATGGCCTGGAGCTCCAGTGAGGTAGGGCATTCATATTCTTGGGTTTTGTTTGACCCCTACCTCACCATAAGTCACATTCTAGAAACCCTGCAATGTAGGGTGTTCATCTTGTAGGTTTTCTTTTTGTATGTCCTCCATCTATGTGGCTCTGGACCTTGGGTTCAACCTAGGAATAAGGCTTAAATCTGTGTGAAGTGTGCCCAAGTGGAATATCATGGTGGATTGTCTTTGGAAAAGCCTCCATTGAACCAACAAAACTCCTCCACAACTTGTAATGACCACTGAAGTCTGCTGTGCTTGGTGTGGGAGGAAAATCCATGAACATCAGAAATGACTCGTGTGTTTTCGAAGGTTAACGCTGTGCATGCTTAAACAACATGCTGTGTCAACTCTTAACACGATCAACAAATAATTACAGTAATTAGCTATGGAGTACTAGTAAAAGGCTGTTGCCATGTTTTGCATTCCAAACTGCTCTCAATTATGGTTTTCTCCCAATCATCATTGTTGGAGTTGTATCATCCATTAAGAGAAGTAGCAATTAAGACATAAATCATGCCAGAAGAAAGTTCTGTTTGAAAATTAGCTGGAAATAGTTCTTGATCAATTGCTTAAATATCCCATGATGCTCTGCAAAATCAGTAACTATAAAAAGCATGTATATCATACCTGTTAATCTGCAGACACAAACTGTTGTAATCCATCCAAATTCATTTTTTAGGATGTGCAAAGTATGCTGAATAAGCATGCTGATTTTACTGTTTGTTGGCGAAAAGGAGCTGGAGGTTTCCTATGCAGGTTGCAGCGGTAAAATTTATCATACATTGTCAAGCATATGTAAGATATTTCACATGTTGCATTAATAAAGAACTGAGTAGTCTGGATAAGTCATTTTGAAGGCATATTGGTTCTTGTCTGTAAGATTCTGATTCAAAGGATCATATTTTTGAACTATTTCAGGTTTTAATACATAACCGCTATTTTTTTAGGAATGGGAACTCTATAAATGACAGCCACATGTTTTCAGGAGGTTTATTGTGTTGCTTGGTTGATTATATGTCAGGTAATCCTGAGAAGACAAAGCACTTACTTGCATTGGGAGGAGCAAAGGAAAGGCTTCAACTGGTGAAAGCAAATTTACTTGAGGAGGGAACATTTGATGCAGCTGTGGATGGCTGTGAAGGTGTCTTTCACACTGCATCACCATTTTACACTAGCATCGAAGATCCCCAGGTGTGACTGCTTTCTAAGTTACATTTTCATCTACGTTTATACAAGTATCATTTACTAAAACTTATTTATCCGTGGTGTTCAATATTCTTGAGTTCCATTTACATTTGGCCAGATGTAAGGACTCATCATCTTTAATTGCCACTAAAAAATTTAGGGTTGCATGAGCTCTCTTTTGAAGAAAGTTTAGAAGCGTTACTTAGACTGAATCGTAAATTTAACAGCCTAGCAACTCTTATAATTTCTTCAGTCTAGATTTCATCATCATTGAGGCCAAAATGACAATCTTATAGGTTTGTGCAAAATCCCTGTATGGTTAAATCATAGTGACTACAAATTGTCATATATAATTGAGATAGGCATTGATTGTGACCTTTGTTATGGACATGGATTCAGACTCTTCCACTATTTTTTCATGGCATGCCAAGGGGTTACATGGGCACATCTAACAGCCACTACTAGGAATTACATCAGCAGATTTAACTGCGCTTTAACCATGTTGATTTTTGCTAGCTGCGGTTGGTATTCAAGTCGGCCTAAATTAAAAAAGGGAAATTAAAATTAAAGTCAAATGCTCAAGTCGGCCCAGCTAAAAGAGACACCACTTGGGGCACACTGAATCACTATAAATCGGCAATCGACCTCCTCACTTGGAGCATCAATTCAGATCACTCAAATCATCTGTTCTCTGTTCACATGTGCAAAGGAGAAAGAGGAGAAGAGGACAAAAGCTTGACCAGCGTTGACCACTCTTTTACCGAGTTTGACCTGTGGAATTTCTGTGGTCTGTTTGACTAATTTGACTTCTGAATTTCAGATTGCAACTTTTCTGTGTGAAAATTTGTGAATACAATAATATAGAAATCCTACTGTAGTATCTTGGTTTACTTCTCCTACTTGTGATTAAATTATACAAGTTATTTTCAAAAATTATTCAGAAAATATCGAAGTAAACACAACTAACAGCCTACACACATACAGATCATTTACTGAATATTATGCTCATTCAACAAAGTGACACAGATTTTTTGGACAATAGTCCTTGGAAAAACCCAATGAGGGAAAATCGGTGCAACAGATATGAGGGTCTATTATTATTATGTAGAATCAGAGTACAACAAATCTGGTCACCCAACTGGTTAACCCGACAGAGAAAATAATAGATCTGCAGCAATACTTGCTGTTCTGAGACCAAAATCTTAACTGATCCACACCCTCAAATGGGATTTACAAGACTCAGCTAATTTCTGGCCCTAGAAACCCCAACGCTGCCCTTGAAGCCCCAACGTCAGCCCTGCTATGCTCTGCGTGCCCCTACGCTGTTTAGAAGGGGACTGCGTAACCCCAAACTAGGTGACGCAGTCCTTACGCTGTCCTGGAGGGCCTCTGCGTAACCTTGGAGGCCTCCTGATGCTGCAACGCTGCCCCACCTAGGCCTGCGTAGCACCAACGTAGCGGTTGAAGCCTCTGCGCTACGCAACTGCTGCGTAGCTGCCCTTGTTTCTCTGCGCTACTCCTGAATGCTGCTCCTCTGCCTCTTGCTGATTCTTGGCTCTGGGATCAGATCATCCTCTCAACCAATACTACCCCTTGCTGCAGAAAACTCTTCTGGAAATTCTTAACAAACCCGTCCTAGAATTCTAACGCAATCTCTCAGTGTTGCCTCCATGTGTGTGTCTCCAACTGACCCTCAAGCCTTTCTCTTATACTTTTTCGTTGAGACATCAACGACCGTGATTTAATCTCTTATCGATGGCTAAAATTAAAAGACTACTTGATTTGCATTACTTAGAATATTTCATCACACGTGTTTAATTAATTCACTTACTTTTTTTCTAATTTCCTAAGTTTAGACTTAGGGTCCTCATTAAAAAAATTAATTATTTGAATAACTTCAACACTAGATGAAATTTCTCCAAACGCTTTCTGGGTTTTGGAGGTCTTGTGTGTCTTAGCCCCTCCTTAAAGTTCAGGGCTAGAGCACACCTGATGCTAGCCCAATACACAAAATCTCAACACGTTGAATTGGAGAATTTCTCCTAGAAAAGACTGCTGGGTTTTCTCTTGAGTTTGGGTTTCCTAGGTGAAAATTTGTGTGCTCGGTTGTCTCTTTATGATCCTACTGTCATTATTGTATTATTGTTGAGATTTTCTTTGTATAATTGCTTAATGATGAATGCAACATAAGTGAATTTGTTTAAGAAATCATTGGAAAGTAATAATAAGATTTCTCCAAGAAAATCAACATGGTATCAGAAGAAGGTTAAGAGAGTAGCCACCAAAACAAGTGAGATGGATGTCAATTGAAGAGCAAGTTAAAGACAGAGGCCATGAAGAACTTTGTATGGTTCGTTGTATGGAGAGCAAGGATCAGGATTAAAATTATCTTCGTTTTGATCTATCACCGACACACAGACTCAACCTAATTTGAGGTCTATTCTAGGATGAATTTGAACTTTCGTTAGGGCCACAGTAGCCCTGTGGAGGCCGCATCTTGAGGCATCAAGCTGTGTTATATCTGAGGCAAGAGTGAGCCCTGTTCTGTGGCCTTTCCTTGACAGAATTCAGAGATTCTAAAAGGCTGATTCATGGCAGAATTAAGGACCATATGAAGCATGAGTCTTGAACCTACAATGGCTGAAGTTTTAGATCTATATTGATCGCAAACTTAGCCTTTGTTTGAGGTAGATTTCAACCCCCATCTGAACCTAATTCGGCCCTGTCTTTGAGGTAAAAATTCGGCCTTGTATTAGGGCAGAACTGGAGCATCTTTGGCCTACTTTGAGACCCCTTTTTTTGAGACAAAATTCGACCACCCGCAAGACCTTTCTTGAGACATAGTCAGAGTTTAGTTGAGGTCTATTTTAAGTCTCTTGTGAAGCTGATCCAAATTCTAAGAAGTCTGAGGAAATTCGAATGCTAAGGATTCCTGAAGCAGACCTAGTTTTAAGACAGAGTAAGGGTCTTATGAGCTTGAAAGGCATATTTGATTTATTGGTATATGGCAAAGTTTTTGAGATATGGTCATTTTGATTATTTGAAATTCGATCCATAGGGTACTGTTGACCACACTTTGTCAACGACCCCATAGCAGTACACCCCCATTTTTTCAAATGGGATTCATCATGTTCGACGTGGTCGCGCCATTCAGATTCCATCATCAGTCAATAGTTTTATAAACAATGTAAACCCATTCTGCATGTTTATGATGTAAATGATCTAAGTAAGACCGTCATGTATGTAACAACCTAGGTAAGCCTAGTATATTGGTGACAATTTCTATCCTAGGAGGTTTTTTGTCTCACTGATTTACTTGTGTTTTTCGATACAAGTGATCGGCAGAGTTTTCCCCTCCAGCCTCACCCAAAAACTAGGGTGGATTTTGTCATCAGCATGCTAAGTGAGTCCTAGTGTTTTCTAGCGAGTCTTTGTAAAAGTAGTTTGGGAATGATCCTAGCTATTTGGCTAGATTATTTTATTACAAGCTACTTGGTCTACTAGATCATGTTTTGAGTCGCAGAATTAGGTACTTATTTGAGGGTCTATACGAATGGGTATTCCCCCTTCATGTGTCTAAATGTATTTATCTTATGTAAAGAGGGTTGGAAAAATAATTAAAATCCCCTCTCAGTCAATTAATTAAATTTTTGGTCAAATTAATTAATAAATCTTAAGTCAAAAATTTAATTAATTTTAGGTCCTAGGTGAGTATAAATTTTTTCAAAGGCAAAATTCGTTGGTCCTTAAATCAGCCCCAGGCCAAGGGAATATTGAGAATTTCAAGAAATTTTGGACCCTTGGGCCTAGGCGGTTAAATCAAAGTCAAAATTTTGAGGTAATTAACTCAAAAATAGTATTTTTGAGTTAATTAAAATGGAATTAAATGATAAATTCGTTTTTTCCTCAAATTTATAATTTTGACGGTCCAGATTAAAAGATGATCAAATCTTTTCGACGGTCGAAATTATTTTGACATGGATCAATCGAACTAGCCGTTGGAGATTTTGTCTTATAAATAAGAGGTCTTTGTCAGTCTTGAGTCATCCGATCTTTGGATCGTGCACTTGTTCTTGGAAGCTCTTGTGATTCCTTTTGATGAATACAGCATAAAGACTTTGGGGTTACAAACTTTGGTGTTCCTTTTCCAGATCTATGTGGTGATTTATCTCTAAACTCTGCTACTTTATTTTGCATTTTTATGGTTGATGGCCTTCATGGATTAATCTACATACAGGTATCTTGTGCAGTTTTCTAAGTTCATAAAATGACGTTTTTGATTTAACGGAAAAACTAGTTATCTATTTTTCTGAAAGGTCTCATGTTTATTTTCTTAAATCTCTATCGATCTAAATTTCAGATCTAAGTGTGCAGGGAATTTTTTTTAAAAGGTTTGAGCATCTAGGGAAGTCTTCAGTTGGACCAGCCGACTCTCAGATTTCGTAAATCTGAAAAAGCCCATTGTTTCTAAATTCCCAAAGCTATCTTATGGAATTAGTGGTTTTGCAGAGTCTTTTAGGACTTGTGCCTCTCTTTAAAAATTTGAATTTCTAAAAAATTGTACTGAAATGGGTTTAAATCTGGCCATGAGGGCTTTCGATTTGTAGATTAACATTGTAAATTTGTATATTCGCTCTAGGCTGTAAGAGTTTATAAATTTTTGTGCATATTTTTTGGATCTGTCTGGTCTTTTGCAGGTTCACAAGGGGTTTTCAGAATTTTTTTTAAGATCTAAGCCAAATCTAACCTCCAGAGGGCAAGATCTGGCCTCATGATTGTTTTACTGGCAGATCTGAATACAAAAAAAGAGATTTCAGGTGCATTTAAATCAGTTTTCAGGGTTACGTGGAAAAATCTTAAATCTGCTGGGCGAATTTTAAGCACTGGGTTCCTGTCTACATAAAACACAGCATACGCTCTCTCTTTTTCTCTATCGCTGCCCTTGTCTTGCCTTTCTCCCTTTCCCATCGCTGCCATCTTCATTCTATGCATTTGGCTCATACCCTCCTTATCACGTCGTCCAACTCCTTTTCAATCTGCAATCCGTCCTCTTCTGCGTGTAATCTGTCCTCACCTTCCCTCTCTCCTCTGGGTAATGCTCTTGCCACTGTCCAGAACGTAGCCATTGTCGTCCTCTGCCGTTCCACCTCAATTCACGCTTCCATTCCTCAAGCCGCCATCCATTTTGACCCTCTCCTCACCTGCCATCGACGTCACCGCTGTATCGACTTGCAAAACAACAAACGAATTCACATTTATGCGTTTTTTTTTTTTTTTTTAAATTTGATTTGATTTTTTTAGGTTTTAGATTCTTACGATTTCATTAGTCTTAGTTTTTTTAGATTTTAATTTTTTTATTTAGTTTTGAATCTGAGATTAAACATAGAATTTAGACTTTATTTTTATTTGTTTAGACTTTAAGAAATGTTAGGTTTAGTTGATTAGCGTTAGTTTTTTTTGATGGCGTTAGTTTAGTTTTTTTTAGATTTAATTTTTAGTTTTAGATTTTAATTTTTTAGACTTTGTTTAGAAGTTTTACCTTTAGATTTTTTTTGTTTAATTTAGTTTAGATCATAGTTTTAGATTTTATTTTTTGTTAGATTTCAAACTTTCGTTTAGAGGTTTTGTTCTAGATTTTATTTAGTTTAGTTTTAGTTAGGTTTTAGTTTAAAATTTTATTTTTGTTATTCAACTTTTAGTTTTAAATTTTTAGTTGTAGACTTTAAATTTCAATTAGTTTAGTTTAGAGTTAGTTTTGTTTTAATTTGTTTTTAGTTTTAGATCTTAAATTTAGATTTTAATTCTTAGTTTTTGTTTCATTTGTATATATATTTTGTTTTGAAAAAATAATAAAAAAAATAAAAAATTTAAAAAATTCTAAAAAAATCCTATAGTCAAATGAGCTTTTAATTTTTTATCCTAAAGTTTGACTATAGGAATATTTTTAGAGATTGGAATTAATTGAAACATCTTAGATTCAGAAACATTGCAAGCATCTGGTATTTATTTTTTAATGATCGTTTCATGATAGCTTTGTTGTGGGCTTAAGTATTTTAATGAATGGTTGTGGTGCTTTCTATTGAATATCATTGTGGTCATTTGTGCTTTCATAGCAGAAGTTATACATCAATTACTTGGCTTTAATTGCATAACGGGACCTTTTAACTCCATAAGGCACTGGTTTTAATATAATTGATCCGTGAAATCTCGTTAATCTCATCAAGTACTTGGTTATTTAGCTGTGTCTCCTGAGTTGGTTGACTTGCAACCAATTCTATTTCTTCATTTCTATTAGGGTCTACCTCCCTTAGCTTGTAAGGAGACAACTTAGATAGAGAGATTGGGGATCAGGGTGACAACGCCCGATTTGAGCCGTTGTCGCGATGCCTAGACATTTTGTGCGACAACATTTTTTGGCGCCGTTGCCGGGGATAGAGTTTTTCTGTCCTTGGTCTTAACGACATTTTCTAATCTTCTAATCTTCTTTAGCCATTCATTAGCCTGTCACAAGGATCACATTTTCTGGCATCTTTTCATCATCTTATTTTTCGTCATATCATTAATCATTTCATCATCGTATCTTGAGCACCTGGACATTTCGGTTGGCTTCTTGTTTGGGTGGCGACTCCACTTATTCATCTATTTACTCCCAGACAAGAATCCCCCCTTGATATCTATCTGCTACTCTCGATTATTCTTCTGTTTTAGTATTAGTTTCATGTTCAAGTGGCGACTCCAATTCTTTCATTTCTTACGAGAATTTCTACTAAGAAGCTCGCTTCTTGTGGATCTCTTGATTTTTCTTGAACAAGGATCTCTTTCTCTAACATCCATTTGGTTTTTTCATTTAAGTAAGTCATCATGGATGATCCTTTTTATGACATGCCAATGGAAGCCATTCGAAAAATACCTGTGTTCTCAGGTGGTAATTCAGCCACTGCTCGAAAGCATCTCTTAACGATTACTCATATAATAAACATATATTGTCTTCCTTCACAATATAATCGAGAAGATATCAATATACGTCTCTTTTGCTGTTCCTTAGATGGTGATGTTATGAAATGGTTGAGTAATTGGCTTGGGGGTTATATTACTTCTTGGCAAAGTATCGTCAAAGCTTTTATAGATAAATATATAGAACAAGATGATTTGCCTTGTGCTCCTAGTATTGTGCAAAATAATGAAATTGATCTTGTAGAGAACTCAACTATCAGCAGGAGTTTTCTAGACAATACCACGACAGCAGAAATCCATGATAGTGGTGAAGCAGAAACAAGTTGTCAAATCAGGTTTGACAACGATAAGCATCTTGTTAACGAATTGATTCAGATAGTTAAGGATATACAGCTAAATCAAGCTCAGGTAATCAAGAATATGGAGGCCAACCAGGCTCAAATCATTAAGAATATGGAACTTAACCAAGCAAGATTAACAGCTGATCATACCAGGGAAATTGATGCTATACAAAACAAGTTGTTAGCCTTAGAGGAAAACATAACAATCATGGAATTCAATCACTCCAATCAAATGATTGCCATGGAAGAAAAGCATATTGAAGAAATGACGATCATAGAATTTAGTCACTCTAATCAAATGGCCACCATGCAAAATCATTTGATCACCATGGAAGCAAATCATGAGAAAGAAATGAACTATATTCATAATTGCTTCATGGCCATGAAAGCGGGTAATGATAAAATTATAAAGGACATGGAAACCGGTCAAATGTCTCTTCAGCACAGGTTATTGACTGTTGAAAAGAGTCATGCGAAGGAAATCAATACTATAAAGGTTAAGCATTCTAATCAAATGACTGTTCTTCGGAATAAGTTGGAAAAAATGGAAAGATCACATATATAGAATGTCCAACCCAAGTTAGAATTGTCAATAGATCATAAGCCTCCCAGTTTGCTGAAGCAAGCTCCATCCTATTATGAGGAGACCATTTTTTCCATTGAAAAGTGGTTGATTGAAGGCGACTCGGATAAAAGGAAAACCGAAGGGAATCAGGTTAATACATCACCCTTGGCAGAGCAGATGCAGAATGAAGAGAGGTATGTCACACATATATTGTTTACTTCGTCTGAAAGTTCACAAGCTGAATGTTCCACATCATCAACAATACAATCTTCCACGGAGAAGAGCTTGAAGCGAAAAAGAAAAAGAATAAGGAAGCGGTTTGATTCGTTTGATGGTCGAGAGCAGCTTGACATTCGGTTCAGACAGAATCCTACCATATGCAAGATTGGGCATGGCACATCTGAAAAGCAGCCTACAGACTTGCCTGAAAGCAGGCAAATTCTCGGCATGCACTATATTGAGCACATCTGATGCCACAGGACATCCTTTGTATTGTATCTCTAACCTTAAACCTTGTTATTTCAGCATTTCATTTTTGTAGTTGGAATATATTTACTTTTCATGTTAAGTAGAATAATAAATGAAAGAAGAGCTTTTATTTTTCATGTGCTTAATGTTATATGATGATATTTGGATGGACGCTACTTATGTAATCTTGTGTGTTGCTTTGATACAGATTCTGGATTCTCACATTCCTCCGATGAAGCAACGTGTCCCCAAGTAGAGCCAGATGTTGACCACACTTTGTCAACGACCTCATAGCAGTACACCCCCATTTTTTCAAATGGGATTCATCATGTTCGACGTGGTCGTGCCATTCAGATTCCATCATCAGTCGACAATTTTATAAACAATGTAAACTCATTCTGCATGTTTATGATGTAAATGATCTAAGTAAGACCGTCATGTATGTAACAACCTAGGGAAGCCTAGTATATTGGTGACGATTTCTATCCTAGGAGGTTTTTGTCTCACTGATTTACTTGTGTTTTTCGACACAAGTGATCGGCAGAGTTTTCTCCTCCAGCCTCACCCCAAAGCTAGGGTGGATTTTGTCATCAACATGCTAAGTGAGTCTTAGTGTTTTCTATTGAGTCCTTGTAAAAGTAGTTTGTGAATGATCCTAGCTATTTGGCTAGATTATTTTATTACAAGCTACTTGGTCTACTAGATCATGTTTTGAGTCGCAGAATTGGGTACCTATTTGAGGGTCTATACGAATGGGTATTCCTCCTTCATGTGTCTAAATGTATTTATCTTATGTAAAGAGGGTTGGAAAAATAATTAAAATCCCCTCTCAGTCAATTAATTAAATTTCTGGTCAAATTAATTAATAAATCTTAAGCCAGAAATTTAATTAATTTTAGGTCCTAGGTGAGTATAAATTTCTTCAAAGGCAAAATTCGTTGGTCCTTAAAAAATGAATTTTTAAAAGCCTCAGGCCAAGGGAGTATTGAGAATTTCAAGAAATTTTGGACCCTTGGGCCTAGGTGGTTAAGTCAAAGTCAAAATTTTGAGGTAATTAACTCAAAAATAGTATTTTTGAGTTAATTAAAATGGAATTAAATGATAAATTCAGTTTTTCCTCAAATTTATAATTTTGACAGTCCAGATTAAAGATGATCAAATTTTTTCGACGGTCGAGATTATTTTGACATGGATCAACCGAACTAGCCGTTTGAGATTTTGTCTTATAAATTAGAGGTTTTTGTCAGTCTTGAGTCATCCGATCTTTGGATCGTGCACTTGTTCTTGGAAGCTCTTGTGATTCCTTTTGATGAATAAAGCATAAAGACTTTGGGGTTACAAACTTTGGTGTTCCTTTTCCAGATCTATGTGGTGATTTATCTCTAAACTCTGCTACTTTATTTTGCATTTTTATGGTTGATGGCCTTCATGGATTAATCTGCATACAAGTATCTTGTGTAGTTTTTTGGGTTCATAAAATGACATTTTTGATTCAACGGAAAAAATAGTTATCTATTTTTCTGAAAGGTCTCATGTTTATTTTCTTAAATCTCTATCGATCTAAATTTTAGATCTAAGTGTGCAGGGAATTTTTTTAAAAAGGTTTGAGCGTCTGGGGAAGTCTTCAGTTGGACCAGCTGACTCTCAGATTTTGTAAATCTGAAAAAGCCCATTGTCTCTAAATTCCCAAAGCTATCTTACAGAATTAGTGGTTTTGCAGAGTCTTTTAGGACTTGTGCCTCTCTTTAAAAATTTGAATTTCTAAAAAATTGCGTTGAAATGGGTTTAAATCTGGCCATGAAGGCTTTCGATCTGTAGATTAACATTGTAAATTTGTATGTTCGCTCTAGGTTGTAAGAGTTTATAAATTTTTGTGCATATTTTTTGGATCTGTCTGGTCTTCTGCAGGTTCACAGGGGGTTTTCATAATTTTTTTAAGATCTAAGCCAGATCTAACCCCCAGAGGGCAGGATCCGGCCTCAGGATTGTTTTACTGGCAGACCTGAATACAAAAAAAGAGATTTCAGGTGTATTTAAATCAGTTTTCTGGGTTATGTGGAAAAATCTTAAATCTGCTGGGCGAATTTTAAGTACTGGGTTCCTACCTGCATAAAACACAGCATACGCTCTCTCTTTTTCTCCATCGCTGCCCTTGTCTTGCCTTTCTCCCTTTCCCATCGCTGCCATCTTCATTCTATGCATTTGGCTCATACCCTCCTTATCACGCCGTCTAACTCCTTTTCAATCTGCAATCCGTCCTCACCTTCCCTCTCTCCTCTGCGTAATGCTCTTGCCGCTGTCCAGAACGTAGCCACCGTCGTCCTCTGCCGTTCCACCTCCATTCACGCTTCCATTCCTCAAGCCGCCATCCATTTCGACCCTCTCCTCACCTGCCGTCGACGTCACCGCTGTATCGACCTGCAAAACAACAAACGAATTCACATTTATGCGTTTTTTTTTTAATTTGATTTCATTTTTTTAGGTTTTAGATTCTTACGATTTCATTAGTCTTAGTTTTTTTAGATTTTAATTTTTTTATTTAGTTTTGAATCTTAGATTAAACGTAGACTTTAGATTTTATTTTTATTTATTTTTAGACTTTAATAAATGTTAGGTTTAGTTGATTAGCGTTAGTTTTTTTTGATGGCGTTAGTTTAGTTTTTTTTAGATTTAATTTTTAGTTTTAGATTTAATTTTTTGTTAGATTTCAAACTTTCGTTTAGAGGTTTTGTTCTTAGATTTTATTTAGTTTAGTTTTAGTTTAAAATTTGATTTTTGTTATTCAACTTTTAGTTTTAAATTTTTAGTTGTAGACTTGAGATTTCAATTAGTTTAGTTTAGAGTTAGTTTTGTTTTAATTTGTTTTTAGTTTTAGATGTTAAATTTAGATTTTAATTCTTAGTTTTTGTTTCATTTGTATAGATATATTTTGTTTTGAAAAAATAAAAAAAAAATAAAAAATTTAAAAAATTCTAAAAAAATCCTATAGTCAAATGAGCTTTTAATTTTTTATCCTAAAATTTGACTATAGGAATATTTTTCGGGATTGGAATTAATTGAAACATCATAGATTCAGAAACATTGCAAGCATCTGGGATTTATTTTTTAATGATCGTTTCATGATAGCTTTGCTGTGGGCTTAAGCATTTTAATGAATGGTTGTGATGCTTTCTATTGAATATCATTGTGGTCATTTGTGTTTTCATAGCAGCAGTTATACATCAATTACTTGGCTTTAATTGCATAACGGGATCTTTTAACTCCATAAGGCATTGGTTTTAATATAATTGATGTGTGAAATCTCGTTAATGTCATCAAGTACTTGGTTATTTAGCTGTGTCTCTTGAGTTGGTTGACTTGCAACCAATTCCATTTCTTCATTTCTATTAGGGTCTACCTCCCTTAGCTTGCAAGGAGATAGCTTAGATAGAGAGATTGGAGATCAGGGTGACAGTTCCCGATCTGAGCCATTGTCACGATGCCTAGACATTTTGTGCGATAACAGGTACATCTCTAATTGATACCCCAAGGAAGTTTCTCCAGGGAAAGGACAACCTGGTATAAAAATTAGAAGACTTAGGATTTGTAAACCCTATAGCAAGATATGGAGCGTTGAATACAAGTAAGAGATGCAAGGGTAGATCTAGTGTTGATGCTATCTTGCTGTTGAACTCTTGGTGTGGTTGAATAACTCGAGGATAAAGAAACCCTAGCTCATACAATTCATGCAAGGAAGGAAAGGAAAGCTACTTGCATTAGTAGCTGATGATGAGCATTTCTAGCCCGACTAGTTTGCAAATGGATTTCAATGAATAATGCAAGAATGCAATGATGAAGAGGGAGTTGACAATTCCTAAAATCCTCAGATCAAAAGATAAGTTCTTCATATCTTTCTTCCTTGATAATTATTACTTTATTTCTAGTTAGCCTCTTGTCTTTGTATTTTTTTGCTCGGTTATGATTGTTTCTTCCATGGCCTTCTAATGAGGTTTGCAAGGATATCGTGAAGGCTGCCAAGGATCTGGTAGCAGATGGAAGCATCGGGAAGAATGGAGCGAAGTTTGTGGCAATAGGATTTTCCTAGGATCGAGCATAAACTCAGCTAGGGTGACTTGTGTTCCAGAGGGAGAAATTGCACTGACGTCTAGGACCGTGCTGATGACTGAAAGAGCTCTTGGTTTAGAGGGAATAGGTAGGCCAACAAGTTTGAAGGATGCCATGATGGAGGAAAACTATGCCGAGACCTGAAGGGAAGTCAGTGGTGACCTCCATGTGGATCTACAAGATCAAGCATATGGTGGATGACAACATAGAGAGTACAAAGTGAGATTCATGGCAAGAGAGTTCTCCCAGAAAGAGCGAGAGGACTATGAGGAGACATTTGCTCCAGTTGCTAGATACACTTCTATTAGAATTATTATTTCTATTGCTTTTGTTATGGTTGGAGGTTACATCAAATGGATGTAAACACCACTTTCCTTAATGGAGTGATTAAGGAAGAAGTATACATAGAACTACCTCAGGGCTTTGAGGTACATGAGAAGGAGTATCATGTTTGCAAACTGAAGAAAGCTTTGTATGAACTTCGGGCACGATATTCTCCGATTGATGGATATCTGTTGAGTCTTGTTTGATTTTATTATTATATGACTTGTTTCTAACAAGAGTAGAAGGACTCACGCTACAGAGGGAGCAACAATGGCAGGAGGATTTGCTTCCATTATAGAGGGAGTAATCAAGCTTGCTTCAGCTTCAGAGGCAGTTGACCTCTGCGTTCGAGATGAAGGATCTAGATTTGATGCATTACGTCCTTAGTTAAGGGAAGTATACTATTGATATCCTTCAGATGACGAACCACAAGATTGCCAGACTAGATGCTTAGAGATGGGAAGGTCTCTAAGAGCAGTATGCCTTCTATAAATGTACCATACCAAACAATAGATATTCTTCAGAGACTAGGAAGCAACAATGGAAGAGGGAGTAGCCAGGAGGATCTACCTAGTCAGGGTAACCAAAAAGCAACTGTGGTGGTGGATCCAGTAAAGGAAGTCGATCAACTTATGGTTGAATCGAAGCATGCAACACAACATGTGTTGAGGTATCAACATGGTATAATTGGATATGGATTGAGATATGTATGAAATGATGAAGTAAAGCTGTAGGGATATATGGATTTAGATTGGGCAAGGACTGCTGAAGATAGGAAGAGCACATTAGGATGTTGCTTCAGTTTGGGTTTTGCTATGATATCCTGGATGAGCAGGAAGCAAACATCATCGCACTCAACACTGTAGAGGTTGAGTATATTGCAACTAGTTTGGCGAGTTGTGAAGTAGCGTGGCTTCATAAGCTATTCAGGATTGTTTGATTAGGTGCCAGAGACGACTGTGATGATAGGTCGAAGCACATTGAGACCAAGTACTGAGACATGGTACAAAAGGGAGTAGTATGGATCTAGTACATTTCTATGGACGAACAAGTTGCTAACATTCTCACAAAGCCTCTATCGTAGGACAAAGTTTGTTTACTCTAGGGACAAGCTTGGAATGGTTGAGAATGCTTCTCTCAGTTAGAGGGAGTGTTGATGTTGTAGCATCAAGGGAAAACATTCTCCCTAGGTCAAGGGTATTGACTAGGGGCCATGTAATGTGGCTAGGGAGAATGGTCTAGAGAGCATTAGGGCCCAAATTATTCCCTTAGTCAGAAGGTTTCGACCATATTTCCAAGAGGTGCTTGGCTAGTGGGTAGAGGGAGTGCCTTTAGCATCAGGTAAGTGTATTACCATTCAATTGGCATGCAGGAATGGTAATTGGCCCAAGGTTTCACCATTTTTTTGGTCAAAGGTATTGACCTTGCTCCAAGTGAGGACTTGTTGAGCTGGTGACCCAGGACTAGGCTTGTTGACCCCAGTCTGAAGGTTTTGACCATATCGCCAAAGGGTTTTGGCTAGTGGGTGACTAGATCCATTTGCAAAGGGGATTTGACTAGTAGATGTCTAAATCTTTTGCATGATGCTTTCCACATGGTTCTAGGTTAGAACATGAAGTGGATGGATACATTAAAATTACGAGTTCATTCAATCTTTCTTGGGATGGAGAAATTGTTCAACAAAGAGGACATCTGAGGAAGCCAAAGTTAATACCTCCCTGCAAAGAGGGAGTGTTGATTTTTGGTAGATGTGGTCGATATTTAAGTTGGCCTAAAATAAGGTTGACCCAACTAAAAGACACACCACTTGGGGCACACTAAATCATTATAAATTGGCAATCAACCTCCTCACTTGAAGACATCAAGTTGGATCACTCAAATAATCTGTTATCTGTTCACACATGCGAAGGAGAGAGAGGAGAAGAAGATAGAAGCTTGACTAGTGTTGACCACTCTTTGACCTAGTTTTCTGAGGCTTTGACTAAGCTCTGTTATGGACAGTTTAATCAAGTTGTTGTTCTGACTAGCAGAGAACTACCACATACTGCATCATCTATATTTTTTATATGGTATTGTAAATTTGTGAGAATTAGAAATGGGGCAAGAAGTTCACATGCATGTTCCCAAGCAATTCTTTGCTCATCAACCAAAGTAGCAAAACTTGATCTAAAACTTGGCAAGATTGAAGAGTAAGGGTTCGACTCAGATTTCAGAAAAACAAAAATAATAAATCTATAGAAATTTTGGTTGTATTACCTCCTAAACTAACATATAAGGGGAAAATTCCAATCCGCAGATGCTACCTTGGGGTAACTGTGGGAGTTGTGTCACTGTCACCTCATTATAACTTCCCCTTCACTTTTAGCTGGCTCTCAAAAGGCGAAGGGAGTTTCCATTTGATATATGATTTTATTATTAGGAGAGCCTAAGTAAATTTTGATTATGATTAAGCTATAATATTATCTTCAACAAATAAACCAAGTGAATCCTACAAATATATAGCACATGCTATATAAGGGGTCTCCGATCCAACAACCTCCTAATGCTTTAAGATAGATCTATAAGAGAAAAGCATAAATCACCACTATATGAATTAGAAACAAGTGGATTAAACCTCAAATCTGATTTGTTATATATGTGATAATGATATTTCAGATTTTCAAGTTATTAATTACCATCCCAAATCAATGATAAAACTTTGAAAATAGACTAATGACAAATTAATAAATGTATCTTGCAAAAAGCCAAATTATCCTTTGGAGAACCATTTCAAGTTTCATATAACCACATGAAATGTAATCTGGTTCTTAGAGCACAAGTTGACTTAGATAGTGTGACACTTTTATTCAGTTTATGCTTAAATAACAGCAAATCCAAGGTGAAATTGGTTTGTTTTATGTTAACAAATCTGTTTGATGTGTTTATGCAAATTCCAGATTTATAATAAAAGATAGATCGATCCAAGAGAGCGAAATAAGTATTTTAAAGCACTACATCTAGGGTTAGATAATCATTTATGGGTTTTTAGATATGAAACATCCCAATATGCTTGCAACAAGTCTAGATCAAAGATTTTCTCTATGGAACAATAGACTTGGATCAAAGTGTAAATCCAAAATAGGGTTCTATGAGTGTTATCTTGGATTTGCTTCACCAAATTATTCCTCAAGTAAATGATATGCAAGTGAAAATAACTTAAGGAGAGCTCATAACTAGAAATTAAGAATAAAAATTTGAGATTACTTCTTGCTTTTGTTGAAAAGTGTAACTAGGTTTAGTCTTCATAATGACATGTAATTATGATTTTATGTAATGAAGAGACAACGATAGTAAAATGTATTTATTGTAATGCTTGCATCATGGGTTTCATGAACAAGAAGTTTTTATTGTAGGTCAAAGACTTCTTCTTGATGTCTTTAGGATTTTGTCATCTTGTCATAAAGATAATTAGAGTCATGTAAATGAAGTCATGTGACACTTGTAAAAGGACACTTTATTGATGTAAAAGTATACTCCAAGACATTTGTAATATTCCAAAAATTTAGCCTTCATCTAAATGGAATATTATAGTTTGTTTTATCACAAGGTAAGTGAATAAGTGGGTGGAGAGACTCATAAAACCCCTTTAGAAGGAATAATAACACTCCTAATGTGAAAGGAGGAAGAATAAGGAGCTGGATTAAGCACCTTTGGGTGTGAATAGAGATTGGATCATGTTGATTCAGTCAACTTTGACCAAATCAACAGCGCTGCCATGGAGGATTGGCCTTTATGATGAGACAATGCAGTTTTAGTGGAGGACAACCTGCATGAGCTTGGTGGCAAGCATGGATGGGACCCAATGTGAGGAGGTTCACTTGCTATATATGGAGAGGATGGCAACCTTTGTTATTCATGTTTTAGATTATCATTTGATATTGGTCTGTTTAGACTTTTGTTTCCTCTTGCTCTTTAGCAGGGTTGCTGCGCTGTTTAGCACAAGGGTGTTTCTGATCGGGAATCCCTACCTCATCCTTAGGGAAGGAGAAGTTTTTTTAGCTGCATTTCCTCATTCCGGCATTCTGGCCAAGCTACCTCCTTCAGCTACAGCGCAGTTTCTGTTTAGAGCTGGGTTGTGTTGCAGGGTGCAGCAAAAGAGGATCACATAGAGCTATTTCTGGGCTTGTTTTTCAGTGGAGAGGTAGCCTATCCATTGGAGGATCAACAAGGAGGGCTCCTGAGCATATTTCCACATCTTTGGCATCAGGCCAACCATCTACCATCCCTCACAGCGTAGTCACAATTCTGAACTGCGTTATTTTTGGAGGCAATTGCTGGGAGGGTTCATTGAGCTCATCAGGAGGGTCTATTTCTGAGTAGAGGGATCAACCTTCTATTTAGAAATACCATTGGAGGAGGACATCACCATTTCAGATCTGTTATAGCCTCATTTCATATCAGATCCAGTTTGCAGTGGCATATTAACCCCAGGGTTATTTGTCACATTGTACATTTCTTGGTATTTCTAGCAATCTTTTCTGGATTGGCTAGAAATCTTGTATTAGAGCCCACATCTTCTTTGCTGGGCATTTATTTTGTTTCTGTCAGCCACATTTCATTTATATATGTATTCAGCAGCAGCTACACTGATATAGACAATGCTGTCACTGCTCTTCGGCATTCTATACAGTTGCAACAACTCATGTGCTGATTGTTCTTTGTTGGAAATGTTGTCATTGATGGCAAAGGAGATGGCAAAGGAAGAACACCTGAGGCAACAACAAGGCAAAGGAGATGGCAAAGGAAGAACACCTGAGGTAGCAAAAGGAGAATTAAGGAGTAGCATCAGTCAAGGAGCAGATGAAACAAAGAGAGCATAAGACAAGTAGCTGAGGAATGAGACAGAGTGATGAGGAAGAACACCTGAGGCAGCAAAAGGAGAATTAAGGAGTAGCATCAGTCAAGGAGCAGATGAAACAAAGAGAGCATAAGACAAGTCGCTGAGGAATGAGACAGAGTGATGAGGAACAATTATTCTAGTGGGAAGACTGTGAAGCACTGTTGGGGAGAATACATCAATTCATTCTGCAGAATTAAATCAAGATGAGGAACAAAACTCTGGTAACGTAGCGGAGTTCGAAGTTGAGGAAAAGAACTGTTGAATTGAAGGCGTAGAAGATCGGAGCCTCATAGGATGTGCTACAAGTATAACAGGTGGAGTGGATTCTATATACGCAATAGAGAAAGAAGCACAAAGAAACTAAGACAACAGATATAGCAGAAAGGAAGAGACAAAGAAGTAACAAAGGCAGCAAAGAAAGGAAGAGTTAATAAATGAAAAAGAGGTACGAAAGAAGAACAAGAGAAGAGGGGGCGGGTGCGAAAAAGAAGCGCAGGCGCAGGCAGAATGGCTGGTGAGTGCAGGCGCAGGCAGCCGTTATAAAATTCCAAGAATCGCCCAAGCTGGCAGATACATTGATATGCATAATTCCGGGAATCGCACACTCCAACCGGCGTTATACATATAATATAACACAAACTTATTCGGGGAATCGCTTAACTCCAGCGGCAATACAATGCATATAATACAGAACCATATTCCGGGAATTACACACTCCAACCAGCGTTATACATATAATATAACACAAACTTATTCCAGGAATGGCTTCATTCCAGCGGCAAAAATATATATAAACATATATGTGCAGTGCATCACATAAACAAAGGTCCAAGGCATTTGTATTATGGAGCGCATAAAACAAAGTTTGATAAGGTGGGACCCCTCTCTCAATCGTAATTTCCGGGAGATCGACCACATTTTGTCAGTCAATCGTAGACTTATAGAACACATGAAGGCGTATTGGCGTATTGGAAGTCTGGACCCAATGGAGGTATGAATTGTAATTCAAACTTGTTTGAAGTCCTTTCCCAATCGCATCGGAAAAATACAATGAACAGTTCCCAATCGCAACACATATTAAAATACTTGCGATTGCGATTGAAGTGGCGGACCCGATGGCATTATACAATGGATTTAATAGGTTCAATCGCATCCGGGGTCTTAATCGCAATCGGAACTTTCCGATTGATTGCACGACTTGTGTAATATGTTGCGATTGAAGTGGCGGACCCGCATGGCATTACACGGCGGATTTAATAGGTTCAATCGCATCCCATCTTAATTCAATTTAATCTTCCTACCGATCGCATTTACCCAGTAATATGTTGCCATTGAAGCGGCTGGACCGGCGGCATTACACGGCGGATTTAATAGGTTCAATCAGCATCATGTGATCTTAATCGCAATCGGAACTTTCCGATTGATCGCACGACTTGTGTAATATGTTGCGATTGAAGTGGCAGACCCGATCCTGTTATATGCGGGAGTTAATATGTGCAAATCGCATCCGTGTTCTGATCGCAATCGGAAGGATGGCATTATACAATGGATTTAATAGGTTCAATCACATCTGGGGTCTTAATCGCAATCGGAACTTTCCGATTGATCGCACGACTTGTGTAATATGTTGCGATTGAAGTGGCGGACCCGATGGCATTATATGATGGATTTAATAGGTTCAATCGCATCCGGGATCTGATCGCAATCGGAACTTTTATACTGTGTGCCCCGATTGCATTTGTTCAAAGTTCGGACCCGATTGCGCTATGAGCCATGTTTTATGTGGTCATCGCGTCCATTTGATCAATCGCAATCGCAAGTTTTGTTTGACACCACCGATCCGCCGACGGAGATGTGGGGCTGGACCCCTTCATATATTAGAGGCTGTGATTTGATTTATTGGATTGTAATATAAGACCAAAGGCTTAAGGTGGAGGGCGATTGTTTATATAAAATAATTGTTGTGAGATATATAAAACATGGTTGCAGTTGTATTAAAACATGCCGCATGGTCTGTAGACCCACGGGCCTCAGCTTAACGGGAGGGTGATTATTAATGTAATACAATTGTAATATATGTATGTTCCGGCCTGCGGAACTCGCCACATCAACAAGACACTTGCTGCGTGTAAAGGATTGAATTACAGTCAGCAGATTCATTTATGTATAAAGCGCTGGTATAAAAATAAAATAAAAATGCAGTTCATAAATTCAGGAGTTACGCAGCGGCCATAAACAGAAAGGCATACAGAGAAGAGAAAGGGACAAAGAGACAGTTAGAGAAAAGACAAATGCGCAGCAAGCCAAGAGACAAAATGAGTGAGCTGGAGTTCACATTGTAATTCGAATGTAAATGTTTTAATTGTTTTTATTGTTTGTGATGCATTGGCAAGTCTTCGGAAGAGAGCAAATATCCCACTGTAATATTAAAATAAGCACCTACAGTTACATTTTTCTGAGTAAGCTGAAAAGAGATGAGAAGGCAGAAGGCAAAGAGACATGACTGTCCATTTCGAATTCCCAGTAGAATACAAATAGTCATGAAGCTATCTTGTATAAAAGGGGGTAATATCCAAGAGGAGAGATTGATGAAAACAGAATGAGAAGAGGAGAGAGTGTGTAGCAGAATTGAAGATAGTTGAAGAAAATAAGAAAGCTGCAAGAGGTAAGAGAGTGTGAATATAGAGAATGCTGAGTATGAAGAATTGATGAGAAAAGAAGAGAAGAAGGAAGGGCTGAGCAGATATGATGCAGGTCTGATATAAGAGTTGATGAAGAGCAGAAGAGAAAGTACAGAACAGAGGTGATATCCAAGGTAAATCAGCAAGTGTTTTTCTTTTGAAAGAATAAGGAAGTTGGAGCTTCCCTATCAAGTTGTTGCTTGATAGATGTCAATTGTAGCTGACTGAGGTAGGAGCCTCCTGTAGGTTGGTGCCTGCAGAAAATAGATGGGAGTTGGTGCTTCCACATCAAGTTGTAGCTTGATAAAATGTCAGTTGTAGCTGACTGAGGTTGGAGCCTCCTGTAGGTTGGTGCCTGCAGAAAATTGATTGGAGTTGGAGCTTCCTTGCAAGTTGTAGCTTGCAGAATTGAGGATAGAGCCTCCTGTAGGTTGGTGCCTACAGAAAACAGTGGTGAGAGGGAGTTGGAGCTTTCCTTTGCATCACAACAATAATAAGATGCGGTTTTCTCCCTTTATGGGTTTCCACTTATATCTGGTGTCTCTGTGCATGATGTTTATGTGTTGATGTGATTTATCTCATCTGCTTAATACTTGCTGCTCTCATATTCAATCTGCTATTACATTAACAAATCTGTTTGATAGTAATACTTGTTGCTCACATATTAAGTTGACCATAAAATGAAGGTGTAAATAAGATTTAAAAGAAAAGTTTTAAAAGTCCATGTATGTGTTAAACTGATTCACCCCCCCCTCTCAGTTTAACTAAGGGTTCAACAATTGGTATCGGAGCCAGTTCCTTTGGTGTAAGCTTAATAGCTTGAAGGAGATCTGGTTGAGTCATGGACTGTCAAAATGTACCTATGCTAAATACAACTAACTTTCCTGAATGGAGAGATAAGGTTAAGACAGGATTTATGGCTGATGATCCAGAGGTATGGAAGCTTGTTTGTGATGGTTACTGCACAGACTCACCCACAGTGAAAGAACAACAGAGGAATGCTAAGGCAAAATGTGTGATATATGACAATCTTCACAAGGACCTTGAGTTGATAATGGATTTAACCTCTGCAAAAGAAATCTGGGATAGACTGCACTTCATACATGGAGTAGACACTAAGGACTGCACTGACAAGAAGGATAAGAGAATTAAGAAAAAGAGAAATTCATGTCAAAAAGAAGATTCTCAATCAAATGAAGCATCTGCTAGTGTGAATGGTAGTAAGAACCATGAAGAAATTGCAGCTGAAGAAAGGGCCAAACTTGACACTGCTTTGACTGAAATAGAAAGATTGAAGAATGAAAACAAAGACCTTAAGACAATGATGCAAATATGTGATGATAGAGAATTTGAAGATAAGAAAGAAATTGTTGGCCTGAAGACACACCTTGAAGAAGCAAGGAAGATAGAAGACACTCTGCTGCAACAAATGAGAAAGAAAAGTCAGGAATGTGAAAGATTGGAAGAAAAAGTGATGAGCCTAAGAAAGAACTTAGAAAAAGCCCAAAGAGAACTACTAATGAATACACCTCTAATGAAAAGCTCTAGACAGTTGGACCAAATTCTCAATGCTCAAAGACCACCTCACATAAAGGCTGGGATAGGATATGAAGGGGAAACCAGCAAGTCCAAGATTGAAGATAAAAGGAATGTCATTTTTGTAAAGGCAACAAAGGAAGATGAAGCAGGTCAGAAGATTCCCACTGAAGAAGAAGCCAGCAAGAACAAGATTTGTAAAGAAACAAACATAACCAAGCAACAACATGAGAAGACAAAGAATGAAGGGATGAAACAATCAGCTACTAAAGGCTCACATGCTCCTAAGGATGAAGTGAATAAATTTGGAAGTTGTCAAAGGAGGTTCTTTCCTCCTATGAAAAATAGCACATGTTTCTCTTGTCATAAACCAGGACATAATGCAACACAATGTAAGAGAAAGTCTATCAACTCCAACCAGCAAAAGATGCAGCAAAAGAGAAGAACCCCTCAAGCAAGCAAAGGGAAAAGACAATCTTCCACCAGGTATACAAATCATTTCCATGGCTACTGTTATGCATGCAATGAATTTGGACATAAATATGTTGATTGTAATTTATGTTCAAAAAGGGGAATGAAATATTATACATCAGCTCAAATGCACCTTGGTCAAATAAGATGTTATGTATGCTTCAAGCGTGGTCACAAAGCTAAAGACTGTAAACTGCCATATATATTAAAGAACTCCAGACAGATGATGAAATCCAATCCAATCAAACAAAACTATGAATCAGAAAGGAGTTCAGACATTATGATGAACCCCAATAGAGTATGGAAAGAAAAGAGAAAAGGGGAGCCTATCATCTCAATAACATAATAAATCCGCCATAGTCTCAGGGGGAGCTGCTCTAGGAAGCAAAGCAAAAATCCATCCAGTGACAAATATGAAGCAACATCCCAGGGGGAGAGAAGTTCATATATTTACCCCATGAAAGTAGTCTAAGAAGATCTCCTTGGAATGATAACAGCTATGAGATCAGTAAGAGAAAGGAAGTTTCTCTAACAGAGATCTATGGAAGAAGAAGACCATCTGAAACTCACAATAGCCAGCAAAATTGTTAGAAGGAGAACAGAGGCAGCAAAGGCATTTGACTAGTTAAATCCCGTGACGAGAATTCCGTATGAATGAGACTCTGTAGCAGAATATTTATAAGAAATGCATAAGAAACCTCTGCATAAGAATAATCGAAACCGTGTTATGTATGGTGGAAATCGGCAAAGGTTATGTATGGTGCAAGGGTTGTGAATGGTGAATCGGAACCATAGTCAAATGCGCAATGTGAATGGTGGAGCGAAACCTTCGTGAGTGGGTTCGAATCATTATAATATACTGAAAAACGACTATTTAATAAAGAAGACCGGAACCTTGGTGAAACACTGTAGCAAAACCACTTATGGTTTCCGGATTATTTCGCACCACTTTTGGTACGGAGGCGGTATTATCTAGAGGGCTAGCGATTCCATAAGATTGTTGACACGTGGCATAGGTGGTATTGGAAGCCACCGTTTAACCTGCGATTTCGCAAGTTAACGTCAGTACCGGGACATCGAGCGGAATTTCTCAGGACCGTTGATTTGAAAAGGGGACATCCGGCGGTGACTATTCGATGAAGATACGCGAAGTTTAATAAAAGTGCGCGGAAGATAGAAGAGGTACGGTGCATAGGTGGGCCAGTCCGAAAGTCTTATTATAAAGTTTGTTTTTCAAAGCATGGAGTATTAATACAAGGTCGGGCGGCGAACTATAAAGCGAGTGGTATATTCAAATCTTCAAAGGTTTGTTATGAAGTCTGGTTGCGATTATTAAAAAGGCATCAAGAAGCCATGGTAACAGTTGAATTGGTATATAAAGCAGTGTATAAAGCAGCAGTCATTCTAGAACTGTCATAGAAAATAAAATGCAGTGACATTCTTTCAAATCGGGATGACAAAATAAGTAGCAGGTTAATGATGCCAAGATCAGATTTAGTATATTGATGATTGTTGGTGTGAACAGTGGGAAGATCAATAGTGGAAACTATGGGTTCATGTGCAAGCTAAAATGAAATCTCTGCATGGTTTATCAAGGTAATATCAATTGGTACTAGGTATAGGTCGCATATCTATCAATAGAATATCAAGAGTTATCATGGAACAGCAATATGATACAGGTCCTCAAGATCAAAGAACTATGGCAAAAGAACCTCAAGCACAAAGGATTTGCAGGGGTTGTTTTGGAAGAGTGTGTAAGCAGTGAAAGTCATTAGTCTCTTATATTGAAATATATTGCCTATCCTCACAATAAGCTGTAAGCTCTGGTGTGATTCATTTATTTACAATAACAACAAGGACCTTTCAGTCTTTAAGTGTATTATCCCTATCAGCAGTTTAGCACAGATTACCAACAATAGGCAATACAGGTGAACCACAACAATAGAAGATATATTGGCATCATCACAACGGAATAGATTTTGACTACAGATGTCTATTGCAGAAGAAGACATATTCCATCTGCAATCTTCCTCAACAAAAATATATTGGCACACTACATCAGATATAGACCAAAGTATAGTTGAAGCAAGCCTGATATGTCACTCGGAGCATTCACAATCTTTAATTCTTGATCCAATGATGCATCTCTTATTATACAAGTCTAATTATAGCTGTCATTACTTTGGAATGATATCGACTTAATGTGTATATACAAGTTAAAATATTCTCAAAAGTGTTCTCTCAACAAATATTGTACACCAGTATAGAGCAGCATGGTATCAAAGCAACATGGTACAAAGTCAGAAGAAGAATGCCTAAACACATCTCAGAGAGAGAAAATGAAAAGATAGAGTCTACACTAAGAAATGTGCAACCCTTTTCCATTGATGTCAAAGGGGGAGGAAAAGCAGGTAATAGAAGAAAGTGTCTTCTAAAAGAAGCTAGACAGAGGAAGACATGGAGGAAGCATTGGATTATTGGTGGATGTGTTGCCATCAATGCCAGAGGGGGAGACTGTTGGAAATGTTGTCATTGATGGCAAAGGAGATGGCAAAGGAAGAACACCTGAGGCAGCAACAAGGCAAAGGAGATGGCAAAGGAAGAACACCTGAGGCAGCGACAAGGCAAAGGAGATGGCAAAGGAAGAACACCTGAGGCAGCAAAAGGGAAATTAAGGAGTAGCATCACTCAAGGAGAAGATGAAACAAAGAGAGCATAAGACAAGTAGCTGAGGAATGAGATAGAGTGATGAGGAACAATTATTCTAGTGGGAAGACTGTGAAGCACTGTTGGGGAGAATACATCAATTCATTCTGTAGAATTAAATCAAGATGAGGAACAGAACTCTGGTAACGTAGCGGAGTTCGAAGTTGAGGAAAAGAACTGTTGAATTGAAGGCGTAGAAGATCGGAGCCTCATAGGATGTGCTACAAGTATAACAGGTGGAGTGGATTCTATATATGCAATAGAGAAAGGAGCACAAAGAAACTAAGACAACATATATAGCAGAAAGGAAGAGACAAAGAAGTAACAAAGGTAGCAAAGGAGGCAGTGTTGAAGCAGAAACAGGCAGAGGCACAGCGAAGAACAGAGGCAGGGCAGCAAAAAGAAGCAGAGGCAGAGGCAGAGCGACAGGAGCAGCAGAGGCAGAGGCAGAGCCGTTATAAAATTTCGAGAATCGCCCAAGCCCGCAGATACATTCATATGCATAATTCCGGGAATCGCACACTCCAACCGGCGTTATACATATAATATAACACAAACTTATTCCGGGAATCGCTTAACTCCAGCGGCAATACAATGCATATAATACAGAACCATATTCCGGGAATCGCACACTCCAACTGGCGTTATACATATAATATAACACAAACTTATTCCGGGAATCGCTTCACTCCAGCGGCAAAAATATATATAAACATATATGTGCAGTGCATCACATAAACAAAGGTCCAAGGCATTTATATTATGGAGCGCATAAAACAAAGTTTGATAAGGTGGGACCCCTCCCCAATCGCAATCGGAGATCGCATCGGCATTGGTCAATCGCATCGGAGAACATATGAGTTGCGATTGCGATTGGAAGTCCGGACCCGATGAAGGTATGAATTGTAATTCAAACTTGTTTGAAGTCCTTTCCCAATCGTATCGGCAAAATACAATGAACAGTGCCCAATCGCAACACATATTAAAAGACTTGCGATTGCGATTGAAGTGGCGGCCCCGATGGCATTATACAATGGATTTAATAGGTTCAAGCATATAATACAGAACCATATTCCAGGAATCACACACTCCAACCGGCGTTATACATATAATATAACACAAACTTATTCTGGGAATCGCTTCACTCCAGCGGCAAAAATATATATAAACATATATGTGCAGTGCATCACATAAACAAAGGTCCAAGGCATTTATATTATGGATCGCATAAAACAAAGTTTGATAAGGTGGGACCCCTCCCCAATCGCAATCGGAGATCGCAAGGGTAGCGTAACATGCAACCAACTGAGAGTTGCGATTGCGATTGAAGCCCGGACCCGATGGCATTATACACGTGATTAGTTCAATCGCATCCTAGAGTCTTAATCGTTAACCTAATCCTTTCCGATTGATCGACGACGGTAATATAACAAGTATTGAAGCGGTGGACCCGATGGCATTATACAATGGATTTAATAGGTTCAATCGCATCCGGGGTCTTAATCGCAATCGGAACTTTCCGATTGATCGCAAGACTTGTGTAATATGTTGCGATTGAAGTGGCGGACCCGATGGCATTATACGATGGATTTAATAGGTTCAATCGCATCCGGGATCTTAATCGCAATCGAAACTTTCCGATTGATCGCACGACTTGTGTAATATGTTGCGATTGAAGTGGCGGACCCGATCCGTTATAGCGTTGTTGTTATGCAAATCGCATCCGTGTTCGATCGCAACTTCCAACTTTTACACTGTGCCCCCGATTGCATTTGTTCAAAGTTCGTACCCATTGCGCCTATGAGCCATGTTTTATGTGGTCATCGCGTCCATTTGATCAATCGCAATCGCAAGTTTGTTTGACACACCGATCCGCTCACCCGAGATGTGGCCGGACCCTTCTGGTATTAGAGGTCAGGATTTGAGTTATTGGATTGTAATACAAGACCAAAGGCTTAAGAGGCTTGGGCGAGGTGGAGGAGCGTTTGTATACAAAAGGACCACGAGATACATAAAACAGAAGTTGCAAGCTAGAATAAAAACAAGCCGCGTGGTCCTTCAGACCCATGGCCTCACTAATTGAGGCGATTATTAATGTAATACAATTGTAATATATGTATGTTTCGGCCTGCGGAACTCGCCACATCAACAAGACACTTGCTGCGTGTAAAGGGTTGAATTACAGTCAGCAGATTCATTTATATATAAAGCGCTGGTATAAAAATAAAATAAAAATGCAGTTCATAAATTCAGGAGTTACGCAGCAGCCATAAACAAAAAGGCATACAGAGAAGAGAAAGGGACAAAGAGACAGTTAGAGAAAAGACAAATGCGCAGCAAGCCAAGAGACAAAATGAGTGAGCTGGAGTTCACATTGTAATTCGAATGTAAATGTTTTAATTGTTTTTATTGTTTGTGATGCATTGGCAAGTCTCTGGAAGAGAGCAAATATTCCACTGTAATATTAAAATAAGCACCTATAGTTACATTTTTCTGAGTAAGCTGAAAAGAGATGAGAAGGCAGAAGGCAAAGAGACATGACTGTCCATTTCGAATTCCCAGTAGAATACAAATAGTCATGAAGCTATCTTGTATAAAAAGGGGGTAATATCCAAGAGGAGTGATTGATGAAAACATAATGAGAAGAGGAGAGAGTGTGCAGCAGAATTGAAGATAGTTGAAGAAAATAAGAAAGCTGCAAGAGGTCAGAGAGTGTGAATATAGAGAATGCTGAGTATGAAGAATTGAGGAGAAAAGAAGAGAAGAAGGAAGGGCTGAGAATATATGATGCAGGTCTGATATAAGAGTTGATGAACAGCAGAAGAGAAAGTACAGAACAGAGCTGATATCCAAGGTAAATAAGCAAGTGTTTTTCTTTTGAAAGAATAAGGAAGTTGGAGCTTCCCTATCAAGTTGTAGCTTGATAGATGTCAGTTGTAGCTGACTGAGGTAGGAGCCTCCTGTAGGTTGGTGCCTATAGAAAATAGATGGGATTTGGTGCTTCCACATCAAGTTGTAGCTTGATAAAATGTTAGTTGTAGCTGACTGAGGTTGGAGCCTCTTGTAGGTTGGTGCCTGCAGAAAATTGATGGGAGTTGGAGCTTCCTTGCAAGTTGTAGCTTGTGGAATTGAGGATAGAGCCTCCTGTAGGTTGGTGCCTGCAGAAAACAGTGGTGAGAGGGAGTTGGAGCTTGCCTTTGCATCACAACAATAATAAGATGTGGTTTTCTCCCTTTATGGTTTTCCACTTATATCTGGTGTCTCTGTGCATGATGTTTATGTGTTGATGTGATTTATCTCATCTACTTAATACTTGCTGCTCTCATATTCAATTTGCTATTACATTAACAAATCTGTTTGATAGTAATACTTGTTGCTCACATATTAAGTTGACCATGAAATGAAGGTGTAAATAAGATTTAAAAGAAAAGTTTTAAAAGTCCATGTATGTGTTAAATTGATTCACCCCCCCCTCTCAGTTTAACTAAGGGTTCAAGATTCTTATCATTGGAGGATGGTTCTTATTGCTTGAGTGGCTTGTTCCTCAAGATCTTTTTGTATATTGTTGCTGATCTATTAATAAAATGATGGCTGTATATTGATCCCTCTCATGTCATGATCAGATTTGCTGTGTTTTACATTATTATGATTTGTATTGTTGCTATTTCCAATTTAGAATATTACAACCTTGTCACTAGGCTCCCTTGCAGTCGGCTCAAAGTATGGTAAAAGCTCTCCTTGATGATGTTGGCCTAACTACCTACGATCATGTCGGCTTAGAACAGAGAAACAATCCCTATATAAAGGGTGATGCAGCCTCATTATGGAGACATCAATTTGAACAAGTGTCTGCAATAGTAGTGCGAGTTAAAGGTCTATATTGGTGCGAAGATAGGAGGCTAATCTGCGAAAGAGAGAGAGGTACACTTACCTCCTGTTTTGGGTCTATCCTACCTCGTATGTTTCAAGAAGTCCGAGGGTTGATACAACAAGAGACAAGTCTGCAATCTAGTGTAGAATACAGTGCGTAAAGGAGACTGTGATCAGTGCGAAGGTGAGGCAGTACAAGCCGCCTCGATCGTGGGTCTATACTCTCGCATATCTCAGAGAATGATAAGAGTATCTACAAGAGGGTTATCATAGGGTTAAAGTAACTCTGATCTTTGGGCTTGAGAAACATCTGAACAGTGCAGAAAGGACCGAGAAGAGTGCACTAGGAAACCGAGGCAGGGATCAAAGGAAGACAAAAGAAGCACATTGTTTTGAGGCTACTAGACTAGTGACTGAGCTCCCTAGTAGAAGTGCAGTGCAGTGTAGGAAAAGTAGGATCAACATAAGGAGCCGAGAAGAGCTAAAGGATAGTGACAAGGGTCTTGGAGGTATACTGGTGTCAAGGGTCTATGTCATGGTTTTGGTACTCGTCAGTTGAAGGTCTATAAGAATATTTTTGATCAGGTTTTCCTCTCAAAGAGTGAGAGGTTTTGGTCTTGGCTTGCTAGCCTAAACATTGTGTCTCTTGTGCATTTGATAGTTGACTTGATGAAGAACATAGTAATCTAACGAAGACAAGATCTAAGTAAAAGAAGCTTAAATGACATCACAAGTAATTATCAAGAAGAGAAATTGTAATAAAAGCCCTAATTTCTCAACAAATTTATGAATCTATATCAAGTCTATGTTAAGATATTCTATGAATGAAATAAAAGTAAACTTTGATCCTATGTAAATCTGATTTTTATGTTCTTTTTATGCAATTTTTAGATTTACATTAACATATTGAATAGCCCAAAAATGAAGAATAAACTTGAAATATGTTAGATCTAGGACTAATTTTTTATTAGGATTTCAAGACAATAACTTTAAAATATGACCCTAATGAGTCTAGGAAATGAATATGCTTTAAACTACTACATGTTGAAGTGGAAATCTAAACTAATGATAATGCAATATTTTCCTTCATATTTTCCAATAAACAAGAAAAAAGGTAAAATAATTTTGGGTTTTTATATATTTTAGAGTTTAATGGGAGAAGATATGTGCCTTATCCAACGCATTTATTCCAAATGGTCTCTTTTCTTCGGTGGATTAGAATGATGAGATTGGGGCCAAGGACTTAATAATCACCTATTTAATCTAGATGGAAACTATAGACCAAGACCCTACAAAGAAGGGATCCTAGAAGGAACACCTTCACTAGCAATATCAATTTTATATTGGCAAGTGAAATCAATGCCCTTGCCAGGATTCCTAGGGGATAGCCAAAGCTAAGAATTAATAAGCACTTACCGAACTAACAAAGGAAGAAAAATTAGGAATAACCTCACAATAATTCCCTTATTACACTTCAAATGTATCAATTTTGCTAGCTTTGTAGAAGACTTCAAATCCACATCCAATCTTGAACATAATATAGGTACCAAAGGAGAAGACTTGGAATCAACACCAAATCGCCTCAAAAGGATGATATTCAACAAATTGTATTCTCACTAGCCAATCAACAACAAATAATAGTGTGAGGGGAAGCCTTTTTTATAGAGGAGGCTTCAATGACCCTCTCATTAGAACAATACTTTTCTCTCCTTAGATCTAGCCTAGGAGATTTCAAAAACCTTGTCTTCAAATAAACCGAGGAAAAGGTCAAGAAGTACATAAAAAATATCATATAGTAGTTGTGCCACATGTACAATATTTTGTCAAAAGAGAGAGACATCCCATCAAGAGTAGCAATACTAGGGTAAAGGGAGGCTGTCGTTTCTCTAAGATGCATGGTAACTGTTACCCACCAAAAAGTGGGTAATTGATAGGAGAAAAAAATTCTCCTCCTTGGAAAGCTAGCCAACCAACAACCCTATATGATTAGCATATGAAATTATGGCAGGATCATCCACTTCTTGCTTTTATCAAATTTCTATCTTCCATCCGACATTGATCCTTGAAGGAAGGTGGGTCATCCATCGATAAGTGCTTTAACCATTTTGTAATCATGCACTTCCACTTAATGTTTTAGGCATACTGATATGAATCAAGGGGTGATCTAAATGATTACTGATCTTGACTCTATTCTTGTTCCCTCACTTCACTTGAGAGGTTAATCATTGACTCTATTCTAGTGGGACCTCCTCTGAGGCCTTAGGTTTTATGAAGTCCACTACTGGGGAGGATTTGATTGAAGTAGCATGTCCATGGTATCCCTTACTTTCCAATTTCCATCTTTTCCATTATTTCATCTCCATTCTTCGGGTTGTTGGTCATTGGTCATGGAGATTTGCACCCACTCAAGTCTCATTCTCATCTTTCAGTTTGGGTCGGAAAACTTTGCCCCGAAGGTTGATGTAGCTAAAAAAAGGTTAAAAGCACAAGAAAGCCACAATTAAAGAAAAAGATAAAATGCAAAAGATTGTTGGCACGTTTGATTAGTGCGTGGGCAAAAAGGCCTAACATGAGCTTTACCCCCTCATTAGTCATCACCATGTTCCTTAAGCACATGATGCTCCATCTATAAAAGGAACCCTTGTATTGTCCCAATCTTGATGAGCAATAAAATAACTCATAATTAAGGGTATTAAATGCTAAATCTTCAAAAAAACAAGCTTGGGCTCGTGAGCTATGCACCCAAATCAAAGCATAATCATAAAGAAGTGAAAGGCACACCAGAGGGGTGGAAAAAACAGGATGAGGAAAGGGGTAACTCATGCTTTCACGATTGCTTCCTCCTTACATCTATACATTGAGGATGTTGGACCACCATTAGCTGGTCACTTGGCTATGGCACTCTGCCCTGAAATCATTCCCGCTTAGTTGCCACCATTTCCACAGACACTTATGGATTCATGGGAAAACTTGGGATCCATTGATCTAGTTAGATATTTGAAGGTGATCTTTGTGTGAAGTGTTATTGTGCCTCTAGCATTAATTATTGGCCACTATGATGCATCCATGGCTATCATACCTAATGATTGTTGATTTTCACTTGATCTTGAGGGGGTTTTGTCAAGAGGTTCTCATCACAACAACATAGGCCTCTTGAGATGACTGCCCCACTTTTTTAGCAACATTACAGAGGCTATTTTATCCATTGTAGAGAGAGAGAGTATGACCTTGTTGATGCAACGTTTCCTATCTAGAGCAGAGCGTTGGGCTATTTGATGACCCCACATGATGCTTGACACTCTGAGGGACCCCCCAGATGCTGCAACGTTGAGCCCATGAAGCTTGGTGTTGGAGATATTCATGATGTACCCAGTGGATTGAGGATGCCCTAGGTTGGCCTTGACATTGTTTGATGGGTACCACTTGTTTCTGGTAATTTTCTTGAAACTCTGCAACTACTTAGATGAAGCAACTAAAAACATGGCAACTGAAAATTGAAACCAAATTTACTTTCACCAAGATACATAATTTCTTAACTTTGAACATGCAACAAAAAATAATCGAGATAAAAAACTCATGCACACAAAATTGACACACTTGTTTTACCCAGGAAAACCTGCTTTCTTTGTTGTGGTATTTTATTGACTGTTCTTTGAGCAAATGGATCTATTATAATTCATGTTGGTACCGCAGCCAACAATTTGTCACTGAGAAAGCGCTAGGCTTCTCCTCTCTAATCTTAGCTCTACAATTGATCTCTGTCTCTCTTGATCTCGACCTAGTCTATGAACCCTGATCCCTTGCTTCACAATCCTTGCACTCTGTATCCTAAATCCTTGTGCACTTCTGGCTCCTAAATCCTTGCACACTTGGCTCCTAAATCCTTGCGCACTATTGATCCTCAATTATGCGCACTCCACATACAAATAATGATTTGTAATCTTGTGCCTTCTTTCTTCTCTTTATAGATAGAAACTGATGCATGTAAGGAAGGCTTAATCAAATATCAATTCACACTAGTGTCATGAGTTTCTTTTGCTAGTTAACTGGAGCAAGTCCCAGTTACACTTAGACAAGCTTTTAGTTACCTAACTCGAGTTCCTCCTTGATTTCCTCTAGTTGTGATAGCGAGTTAATTGAGAACTCAACTCGTTCTCTCTTGAATCAACACTGAAGTCTTAACTCGCTCTAACTGAACTTGTCATTGCCACTTCATCTTGTAGTCTAACCGAAGAAGACTCCAACAAAATGAAGCTCCAACACTACGCATGCAAACTTGATGACCATTCTAGTAAATTGGAAATCAACTCATCGAAATTGAAGTCTATCTCATGAACTCGCATTCATGCTAGAATAAGACTAAATCAAGATCTTCACTAGCTAAGGCACAAGCCAAAAGGCATTCCATTGCTACATTTTCAACACTCCCTCTTAACGAGGAAGGGATTCTGTACAACTCCCAATTTATCTCTGAAGTAGATGAAGCTACCTCTTGCCAATGCCTTGGTGAAGATATCTGTTGTTTGCTCCTTTGTTGGAATGTACGATAGCTTCACTATCCCTTTATGCACATAGTCCCTGAGATGATGATACATGATCTCAATATGCTTGGAGCGATCGTGAAACACTGGATTCTTAGAGAGCTTAATGCAACTTTGATTGTCACAGTGTATCACAGTGGGCTCCATCCTCTGCCTGATAAGTCCCACAAGCAACTTCCTCATCCAGATAGCTTCACACATTGCCAATCTGGCAGCCATGTACCCGACCTCTGTTGAATTGTGTGCAACTGATCTTTACTTCTTATTGAACTAGGAAACAACTGCTATCCCAATACTGAAGACGCAACCCGAAGTACTCTTCTAATTTGTAGAGCTTTTTGGCCAATCTGCATCTGTGAAGCCCTCAAGCCTTACTCCATCAACTTGTTTGTACCATAATCGTGCCTCTGAGATATCTCAAAACATGCTTTTCAACAACCCAGTGAACTCTAGTAGGATCCATCATGAACTGGCTCAATTGGTTCACTACAAAACATATGTCAGGTCGTGTGTTAACTAAGTACATCAACAACCCATTGAGCTAGTTGTACAATGTGGCATCTACTTGCTCTGCTATACTAGCGTCCACCTTCCTCCAGTTTCTGATTAGAGGTGTGGTCATGGGCCTGCAATCTTGCATATAAAATTGTTATGCACTTGAACTGTTAGATGAGTCAGAACACAAGAAATATGAAACAAAATAGCCGAGACATAGATATCACCAGAAAATAGACAAGCAATAGAGATATTTGATTATGCAGACACAAGATACAATGTTCACTTGCCTCTTCGAGGGGGCAACCTCCAATAGAGTAGAGCTCAATTACAAAACGACACAATGCTTTGTCCTTCTATCTAATGCTATTTATAGCCCAATGACATCCAAAACCCTAACTACTCATGGTCCCTGACATAATCATGGGTTAACCACCTTATTTATTAACTAAGGCCCGTTTATAACTAATTGTGGTCCCTTTTCTAGAATGTGTGTTAACCACTTACAATTATTAGTAATGCGGATAACCGCTTACGGGCTTCATTGACTCAACCAATTAACTATGACTCGGACTAGGCCCTTATGGGCTTATTACATAAATAAAGGGGTTAGGGTTGGACCCTAACATGCCCTCCCCCATCAAAAGCAACCTTGCTCTCAAGGCTGAAGTTGCTGAAACTGCTGAAGAATAGTGGCCGGTTCCCATGTGGCATCTTCTGGAGAGGTGTCTTTCCACTTGATTAGTACTTCCTTGATTATGCAACCACGAAGATGACGTTCGCGAGTATCAAGGACTTGTTCTGGTTGGAGCCAAAGTGAGCCTTCCTCATTTAATTATGGCAGACTTGTTTGAACCTTGCAATTGTTCCCCACCACTTTCTTGAGGCACGAGACATGAAATACTGGGTGGATGTGTGAAGTGGTTGGTAAATCCAGTTTGTAGGCAACAACTCCTATACACTGAAGTACCTGATAAGGCCCATAGAATTTCGGTGCGAGTTTCTGGCATCCTTTTTGTTTGAGAGAGATTTTCTTATATGGTTGGGGTCGTAGGAATACTTGGTCACCTACTTGAAATGATCGTTCAGATCAATGTTGATCGGCCTATTGCTTCATTCTGTTCTGAGCCTGATGTAGATTATATTTGAGATGAACGATCATGGCGGCAAGATTTTGTAAGAGTTGATCAACTGCCTGCACTTTGGAACAACCGGGGAGGTAAGACACTAGTGATGGTGGAAGTTGTCCATATACAACCTCATAAGGTGTCATTTAGGTGGCTTCATGATAGTTAGTGTCGTACCACCATTCAACTAGAGGTAGCCATTGGACCCATTAATGTTGCTTGTTAGAAGTGAAACAACGTATATAGGTTTCCAAGCATTTGTTGACTGCCTCTGTCTGACCATTGTTTTGAGGATGATAAGCTGTACTGAGTTGGAGTTGCGTGCCCTGGAGCTTGAAAAGTTCCTGGCAAAATTTGTTGGTGAAGTTGGGGTCACGGTCGGACACAATAGAAGTCGGCATGCCATGTAGTTTGAATATTTGGTCCATGAAAATTTGTGCCACCAATATTGGGGTAAAAGGGTGGGGTAGAGCACAAAAATGGGCATATTTGGAAAGCCTATCAATAACCACCATGATAACGGATTTGTTTTCGGATTGTGGGAGGCCAGTAATGAAATCCATGGAGATGTCTGTCCATACTGAGGCAGGGAGGGGTAAAGTTTGTAAGGTTCCTGGTTGCTTGATTGTTCCCCTTTATTGCACTGGCATACATCACATTCAGAGACAAAAGTAAGAATGTCAGTTTTCATGCCAGTCCAAAAGAAGGAGCGGCGAGCGAGCGCATAAGTCTTCTGAAATCCTGAATGTCTGGCTGTTGGAGAAGTGTGCAATTCAACCAAGAATGAGGGGTTTGAGATCTGAGGTTGGGGAGAGCACTATTCGATCCTTGTAACGAAGAACCTCATCCTGCTAAGAGTAGTTAGTGGAGGCATTGGGATCGTCTCTCAAGTTATTAATGAGCTGGGACAGGGGGGGGTGGGCGAACCATTCCCGACGAGCATCTTCATTCCAATCTGATCGGGGTAGAGAGAGTGATAAAAGGGTGCCTTCATCCCCAAATTGTCGTGATAAGGCATCAGCTACTACAATGTCACATCCCTTTTTGTAAATGATTTCATAATCATATCCCAACATTTTTGCCAACCATTTATTTTGTTGTGGTGATGACAGACGCTACTCTAGAAAATATTTTAAACTATGATGGTTAGTACGGATTTGGAATCGTCTCCCCAATAAGTATGGGCGCCAAGTGTTGACTTCATGTAAGATGGCCATCATTTCTTTCTCATATGTGGATTGTCCCAGATGTTTGCCACTGAGTTGTTGACTAATGAAGGCAAATGGTCTACCTTCCTGCATTAAGATTGCACCAATGCTCGTACTGGAAGCATCACATTCAATCACAAAAGATTTGGTGAAGTCAGGTAGAGCCAAAACTGGAGCGGAGCACATGGCTTGTTTGAAAGCCACGAAAGCCTGTTGCGTGGTGTCAGTCTATAAGAATGAATTTTTCTTCAGAAAATTAGTTAGGGGACGTGCAATACGTCCATAGTTGCTGACGAATTTGCGATAGTAACCTGTGAGACCCAAGAATCCCATCAAATTCTTCAAGGTTTTGGGTTGGGGCCAATCCTGCATTGCCTGAATTTTTTTTCGGACCAACCCTTACACCATCGCGTCCCACAATGTGCCCCAAATACTCAACTTCTGTCATTCCAAAGGAGCACTTAGAGAGTTGACAAACAATTTTTGGTCTTGGAGCAATTGTAGTATTTGGTCAACATGCTGAAGGTGCTTATCCCATGTGAGACTGTAGATGAGAATATCATCGAAAATTACCAGGACAAATTTTCTGAGATAAGGTTTCAAAAGGTGGTTCACGAGGCTCTGAAAAGTGGAGGGAGCATTACAAAGACCAAATGGCATGACCAAGAATTCATAGTGGCCTTCATGAGTTCGGAAAGCTGTTTTGGGGATGTCAACTTCCTTCATGCGTATTTGATGATAGCCAGAGAAACGTTCGAGCTTGGTAAAGAATTTAGCATCATGGAGTTCATCAAGCAAATCATCCACCACTGGAATAGGGAATTTGTCCTTGATAGTGAGCTTGTTAAGGGCCCTAAAGTCAGGACACATGCGCCATTCTCCATTCTTCTTTAAAACCATGACTACAGGAGATGAATAAGGGCTAGTGCTGGGATGAATAACCCCTGCTTCTAGAAGCTCCTTGATGATTTTTTCAATTTCATTCTTTTGGGCAAAATCATAGTGATATGGACGAACATTTGGTGGTTGAGCTCCCATGCTCACCCCAAGAAGGGGGAAGTTCCTGTGGTTTGTCAAAAACCCACTGATGGCGATCTAAGACCTGTTGCATATCTGGATGAATTTGGGGAGGGGTGAAGTCAATTGCTTGGATGGCATTAAATTGGGCTACGACCCCATGATGGCCCTTTTTCAAAAGCTTCTCCATTCTATGCGAGTTGATGATATTACGAGCACCTGCCTGGAGTCCCCTCAGTGTATGAGTGTGGCCTTCCTTCTTAAAGCTCATTTATAACTCTTGGAAATCCATTGTGATAAGGCCGAGTGTGCGAAGCCATTCTGCACCTAGGACAATGTCGCAACCACTCATTTCAATGGCAAACATATGTGCTTTAAGATAATCCGCCATTTGAAGCTTAATGTTTTCACAATGACACTCACATTTCATGGTCCCCCCATCAGCAATTAGTACTTGGAAATTAGAGACGACCCTTATGAAACAATGGGATGCTTCCGCTACTCGCTTATGGACAAAGTTATGAGTACTTCCGCTATCAATCAACATCACTACTGGCTTATGTTTAGTGAAGCCGCGGATTTTAAGAGTTTGGGGTGAAGAAATTCCAGCCAAGGCATGTAGTGATATAACTGGCTCATTTGGCGAAGCTGCAAGATCCTGGTTTGGTTATATTTGAGTGTCACCCACTTCTTCGTCATCCATGTTAGGGTTGGGGACTTCCTCTAGTGCACTATTGTTAGTGGCATCAATTTGGAAGAATTTTGGTAACTTGCATTTATGCCCTGGGGCATACTTATCATCATAGTAGTAGCAGAGTCCTTGTTTCCTTCGTTCAACCATTTCTACCGGAGACACCTTCTGAACCTTCAGTGTTTGGTTGGGGCCCATGGCCTGGGTAGGACGTGGCTTTGCGAAAAAAGTCGAGCGATTAGACTGAGCGTGTAAGGCAACTTCCACCTCTAAGGCTTTTTGACATGCGTCCAACCAAGTAGGGGGGTGGTGCATTCGGACATGGGCTTGGATTACTTCCTTCAGGTCATTGACAAAACATACCAAATAAAACGCATCTGAGTAGCCTTCAGTTTTGATGGCCAAGATTTCAAAAGTAGCTATGTAGTCCTTGACAGTACCCATTTGTCGGAGCTTAGTGAGTTGTCCTAGGAATTGAGAATCCTAATCAAAACGCTCACAAAGGGCTTTTGAAAAGACGTTCCAAGTGAGCGGATTTGGGTAACATTTCTGATGCCATTGCCACCATTGCCATCTTTCTTGGTCCAAGTAAAGTGATCCCACTTTTAGTTTAGTGTCTTCGTCATGGATATTATTAAGGAGGAAGTATTGGGTCATTTGAGCCAACCATACGGCCGGGTTTGAGCCATCAAATTTGTACATGTCTAGCTTGGGCACCCGTTGACTGAAAAGTGGGACCCTCCAAGGAAGTGAAGGTGATGGTTGGATTCACCTTCTTCGTATGCTTCACTGTGTGTGTCTTCCTTGCTATGTGATGTCCATATAGACAGAACGTCCTTGAGTTGGCCAGAAAGTGTAGAAATTTGGGTCTCGAGGTTGTCTAGTCTATCACTCACCCTCTCTGCGGCCATGACTTGCGAGCGTGTTTCGTACATGCACTAGTCCAGATTTGGGATCGCCTACAAAATGTAGGTTGGTAAGTGAATGGTACCACTGCGATCAGCTTGTCGTCCTGAGTTTTATGGGATAGGTCCCCAGAAAGCGTCCCAAAATGGCTCAATACGACACTGGCCAAATACCCAAAAGCTTGATACTGCCAAATGTCCTGCAAAAATCAGGCCTGGACTGGACTAGTTGGACCTGGATGTCTGGTTACCGTCAACTGTGCTGCAAGAATCAGATCTGGGTGTTGGAAGCAAAAACCCTTACCGTACTCTGAGCCAAATATCTGCTGCGAATACCCCAAAAGCTAGATGGACGACGTTGGCGGATCAAAACTGGTAGATCTGAGCAAGATAGAGAATAGGAGCGAGCTTCAGGTATATGGGGAAACTATGGTCACAAGGAGTGTCAGGTGCTACAGATAGCAATATATGCTGGGGTCCAACAATATTTCTCGACCCAATATTTCAGGGCACCAACTAAGGAGGATCGACTGTACCCTTACCCGTACTACCTGATTACCCTGTTGTACATGCGAGTAATCTCCCTGAGTGCTGTTCTTAGTGTATTGTAGTAGCAAGATGGTCGATGGCTGAACTATGGTTAGGTTTCAGGGTTTCCTAGGGGGCTTCCTATATACCTGAGGGTACATGGAAGTGTAGTCCGTGCGCGGTTCTGTCTAATGAGCTACTACTCGAGGGGCTACCCGTAGGGGTTACAAGGGAGTCCAACAAACGTGACCACTTCTTGTAGTTCCTGTGTGCATGCTTCCCCAAATCTGCAGGTTTATGCGCTCAACGACAGATCTTGTGGTTTAAAGATGTTGAAACACGTCTAGCCTAAAAAAATTTCTGCGAAAATTGGAGGTCCCGCTGGCCCTAGAAAGAGCTTTGATACCACTTGTTATGTACTTGACCTGTCAGACGAGCTAGAACACAATAAATACGAAACAAAATAGCCAAGACATATAGATATCACTAGAAAATAAACAAGCGACAGAGATATTTCATTATGCAGAAACAAGATACAATGTTCACTTGCCTCTTCGAGGGGGAAAACTCTAATAGAGTAGAGCTCAATTACAAAACGACACAATGCTTTATCCTTCTATCTAATGCTATTTATAGCCCAATGACATCCAAAACCCTAACTACTCGTAGTCCCCGCATAATCATGGGTTAATCGCCTTATTTATTAACTAAGGCCTGTTTATAACTAATTGTGGTCCCTTTTCTAGAATGTGGGTTAATCGCTTACAATTATTATTAATGCGGATAACCGCTTACAGGCTTTATTGACTCAACCAACTAACTATGACTCGGACTAGGCCCTTATGGGCTTATTACATAAATTAAGGGGTTAGGGTTGGACCCTAACAAAAACCCCTTGAGGATCTCTGTAGTGTACTTCCCTTGCCCCAAGAAGATTTTCCCATCACCTTTCCATACCTCCATCCCATGGAAATAACACATAAGCCTTATGCCCTTCATCTCAAACTCTCTTGCAAGATTTGCCTTGCAATCTTAAATCACTCTGTCTGCTCCAGTCAAGATAATATCATCATCATAGAGCACTAGAATGAGCGAAAGCCCTCCAATCGTGATGTAGTGCAGGTTGGCATCCACCTCACTCTTAGTGAAGCCCAATCCCGAAAAGTAACTATCAATGCGAGTGTACCATCCTCTCGGTGCTTGTTTGAACCCATAAAGAGCTCTCTTCAGCAAACAAACACGAGTGTCCCCACTGAAGGTCTCAAACCCCTCTAGCTGCACCATATAAATCCCTTCCTCAACCACCCCGTTGAGGAATGCTGTCTTCACATCCATTCGATGGATCTTCCATCCCATCTAAACTGCAAGTGCCAAAATCGTCTTGATGGATGAATAACGAGCCACTGGGGCAAACATCTCATCATAGTTGATGTCTTCAACTTGCGAAAGCCCTTGGCCACAAAGATGGCCTTGTACTTCTCGACACTCCCATCCGCTCTATGCTTCACCTTGTACACCCAACGTGAGCCTACCATTGATTTTCCCCCTGGGCGTGTCACAATCTCCCAGACATCATTCTTCATGAGGGAGGAATATTCCTCCACCATGCCATCTCGCCAAACTTGCTGAGAGGATGCCTCCTCATAATAGGAAGGCTTTGTGTCCAATAACACAGTCATTAACGCCATATATCTGGTGTACCTCAACTTGCTCCTGGGCCTCCTGAATCAACCTCTTGGCCTACTTGGCTCTTTATCTCCTTGTGTTGGGAGTTACTGACTGGGTGGCTGCTTCCACTCGTCTTGGTCTCTACTCATCCTATAATGACTCCTTGTCATCTTGCTGTACAACTTGCTTGCCACCTGGTTGAGACTCAATCTCTGATACCGGTTGAGGCTCTTGCTTGGGTTCGAGTAGCTCCTCTTCAGGTACTACAACCTCCTCTTTCTCCAAGGATTCCCTTAGAGCTTTGTACTCCTCAAACCTCACATCCCGCATGATAACTGTCTTCTTGAGTGATGGTATATACACCCTCTAAGCCTGAGATGTCTCACTATAACCCACAAAAATTCCCTTTACAACTGTGCGCTATAGCTTCTTCCTGTTCTCTTTGGACACATGGCAATAAATTTTGGTGCCAAAGATGCAAAAGTGAGAAACATCAAGCTTCTTGCCTATGAAAGCCTCCTCCGGTGTAACTTGTCCAAACACTCTGTGTGGACTCCCGTTCTACAGAAATATTGCTTTGTTACATGCCTCTGCCCACAAGAACATGGGCAGCCCCTGGTCATGCAACATGGCCTTGCCCGCTCCAACTATGCTGCGGTTCTTCCTCTCAGCCACCCCATTCTGCTGAGGGCTATGGGGTTCTTAAGCTCTCTCCTAATGCCCTCCTTGTTGCACACATCCTTGAAATCATTGCAAACATATTCCCTGCCATTATCACTCCTCAATGCTTTGACCTTCTTCCCGATATGGTTTCTACCAAGGCCTTAAACTACACGAACTTGGAGAAAACCTGCTCCTTCTTCATAAAGAAGATCCATGTCTTCTGGGAATAGTCATCTATGAAAGTGACATAGTACTTGTTTCTCACGAGGGATGGAGAAGAGAAAGGCCCACATGTTTGAATGTACCATCTCCAAAATCACTTTGGCTTCACTGTCTCGGCCCTAAAAAGATGACTTAGCATACTTTCCAAGTGTGGACACCTTGAACACATCATGTTGGTCAAATGCGCACTGTGGTAGTTCTGTGGCTATCTGCTGAAGAATCCTCAACGTCCCATGATGCAAATGTCCCATGCGTCTGTGCTGAAGCTCCTCCACGTCTATGCTCTGTGCACTTCCTGCCTTGTTGCTCAAGGTTGCACGTGTCTCAACCTGCAACCTGTAAAGTCTATATTTCATTCTTAGATCAATCTGCTTCATGGATCCAGAAGCTAAGTGCTTGAGGTAAGCCTTACCTCTACTAAAAATGACATCATAACCCTTGTCCTCTAGGGTAGCAATAAAAGCAAGGTTCTTCTTAAGGCTTGGAACATAGAGGACATCCTTGAGATAGAGAGAGCTACGAGACTCCCTCTCAAAGCTGAGAGTACCTACTCCCCTAGTCAAGTACTTGCCATCATCTCGTAGCTCAATTTGAAATTGCATGTCCTTCTCCTTTAGTTGGCTAAAATATTCCTTATTCTCGATCATGTGGAAGGATGCTCCAGAAACAATGTACCATATGTTGCTGCCTATTGAGCTTGCCATGCAAGCTATAAATGAGAAATCTTTCTCGAACTGAGAAGAAAACACATCTACCTCGGCTGATGTGACCACATGGTCCTTACATGACCCCTTCTTCCGGTTAGGACACTTAGTGGCATAATGCCCAAACTGGTGGCAATGGAAGCATTTGGTTTTGCTTAGATCTTTCTTCTTCTTCTCACCCTTCTGACTGGACTCAACCTTTCCTTGGCTCTTCTTTGCCTTGGCTTTGCAAAGTTCTTCTCGCCCTCTGTCTTTGGTGAACCTCTAGCTCTCGTCCCCCTCTGGATTTATTCTTGGGCGCAATCTCCTCGCAACCTTTCATAGTTGGGAATATCTCTTTGCCACTGACTACAACCTGTAAATTCTTCTAAGACTTATGAAGTTCCAGTAGTGCAAGACTCACAAGGTCTTTGTCCGCTATAGTTTCACCCACTCCAACTAGCTCATCCCTAACTTGAATGAACTTGGAAAGATACGTAATGATGGGATCTCCTTTGCTCATCCAAATATTTCTAAGCTTGTCCTTCAGGGCAAGCTTATTGACATCACTGGATCCCTGATAAAACTCCAATATGACTTTCCACATCTTGTATGTTGCCTTCTTTCCATCGATATGAGGGATAAATGGTCTTTGATATTGGAAGATGCAATGTGGCAGCTACTAGTTTCAATTTTCCTTATTCCTTAATACTTGCTTGTGAACTTTATTTATCTTCTTATGTTTCTTAATTAGTTCTTTTCATCAAAAAAATATCAAGATCAAAATAGTAATGACAATGGACACAAAAACTAAGCTCCAATACAGGGCAAAACCCCTCCAAGGGGAAAACCCATAAAATCTCTTCTCTTCTTATAGAATTTGCTTCAAATGAGACAACCAAGACTCAAACCCTAGACCAAGTTATTACTCCAGCACCAAGCCAACCCTTTAAAAATACCTTTCAATTAGGTCAAAGTCAAACCAAGTCAACCAGAGACAAGTCCTTTTAGAATTGCACTTGTAACAAAATCTCAACCCCCCTGCAACAAGATTTCAGCCCCCCCTACAACAAAATTTGGACCTGCAGATATTGCAGAAATTTCAGCCCCTGCAACTGCTTCAGAAACTGGCACGTGTGAGAGAAAAGTGCCTAAAAACTCGTCTTCTTTTCTTCGCTAGGATTTCTCCCTCACTTCCTTGACCTTCGCTCTTCTTTCTTCGTTCTTCTATTGGGGATCAAACTTGTTGATGTGTGTGAAGAGAGGTCGAAGATGTCTCTATATATAGACTTACCTCAGCATGATGACCTTCTCATCCAAGCATCAACATCCTCATGGTCCATATCCACTCGAATCTTCTTTCATGCATCAAAATGCCCAAGGATCAAACTCGATTACCAAGTTAGAACTTTTCTTCTTAAGATTATTCTGGATGTTAATCATTATTCTTACATAATCTTAGAGAAAGTCTTAATTCTTTATTCATCCTTGAGTAAGTCAAATTCTTCTTTCAAGCATCATATAACCATATACTAGGCATATCTTATGTCCAACTTTCTTTTACAGGGTTCTGTACACATGAATCCTATCCAGAGTTTGCTTCCAATATGTAGTTCCATGCTTTCATTCAATCATCTATCCATATGCCCTAAAATGACCCTGCAACTTGACCCATTACATTACTTCATCCTTCAATATTGTTTCCATACTATATGGAATGTATTCTACCTTGCCATAATGCTTCTTCCAAACCTTCCAAAATGATGGTTCTTACAAGTTGATGATGATTCACCTTACCAAGCTGACTACCTCCAACATAATGTTATATAGTGCCTGGATGAACAATATGCAAAATGGTCTTATTCATCTATCTTTAAAGACTAGATGATTTCTACAAAGAAACTTAACTAAGTAAACTCTAAATATGCTACTATTATATGCTTCTCTCTATGATGTTGTACAAAATCAAGATTATTCTAGAGTAAGCAATCATGCATACTATTCTAAAGGAAAGACCAATCTTCATAGAGAACTTGACAGATAGGGTGTTATCTTCAATCGTAAAGAGCTTTCACGTCTTCTTTCTTAGATTGCTTCTCAGGTTCTCCCATCTCCTCAGCGACGTGAGCCTCACTCCTTTCCTTTCTTCTGTTGTTCTGTTGTCTTGGACAATCCCTCTTAAAGTGTCCATATTCATTGCACTTAAAGCATTGAACCTTGGACATGCCTTTCTTATTGGACTTACCAAACTTTCCGTTCTTTAGCTTCTTGATTCTAGCTAGAAAAGCTTGAAATTGTTCATTTGATCCAATGTCATCCTTTGCCTTGATCCTTGTCTCTTCTAAGATGCATTGTGCCCACAACTCATCAAAAGGAATTGAATATTTCTTGGAGTAGATACTTGTTGTAAAGCTGTTCCATTTTGGTGGCAATGCATTTAGTATACAGATGGTCATTTCTGAATCAGATATTGTCTCTCCAAGCCCCTGCAAATGATCTCTTAATTGAGATATCTTTATTAGAAAGGATGCCATGTCTTCATCCTTTGATTTCTTCATTTTATACGGTTTATTCCTCGAAGTCATCTTTTGTCCTGGTATACTTACATAGTACAAATTCACTAGCTTGTCGTACATAGCCTTAAAATTTTTCAAATTTGTAACAAATGGAACAAGAGGATCCTTAATGGACTCAACTATGATCCTTTGTGCCCATACTTTTGCTTCCTTGTACTTTACTATTTCTCGAGTCTTGTCTTTGCTAGGTTTAGTAGTTTCACTAGTAACATATTCCATTACCTCATGTTCTGTAAGTGTCAAATCAATCCTTTTCTTCCATGCTAGGAAATTTGGTGCTCCAACAAGCTTATTGCTTTCCTTTCAGAAAGAATCCATATGACCTTTAGATTCAGACATAGAGCAGAATATGATACTTGTTAATCAAGAATCTTCCCTTCTTTGATGATGTCTCCAACTATCTTAATGCTTTCAAGATCTTCAAAGAGACTTCAATGATGTTTCTTAAGATTCCTTCAAGAGTGTTGAATGATATCAAGAACCTTTGATGCCTCCTTCAAAGATGTTCTTTTAGGTAGGTTAGTTCAATCTTGCATCAACAAGCTACTAGCTACACCTTCGTTCCCTAGTTTCAACCCTGCAACTTTGATCTGCACCTTCGATCCTGTAATTTCGACCTTGTAACTACTGCAAAAACCCTAATCCAACTTCTTCTTGAGTTCTTCCTTGAGCAAGATGTAAATTTATGTAGATGTTCTATGCTTGATGCAACTTTACTTTTTACCAAAGCAATCACATAAACAATAAAGTAAAATGTTGATAGAACATACCAGTGGATCTATAGAAGACAAACCAAAAATAGAAAAATGTGGTGGTGCGTTACGACGGTCAACATGATGCTTCAACCAGCAAAGTCTCCTTGGTCAGCTAACTCAACATGTGTCACAACAACCCTCAAAACAGCGATACGGTCAACTCAAAGTCAACCCCAGAAAAGTCAACGCTGTCCCAACGGCAGCAACAACAGGAACAACGGTAGCAACAACGGCAACAATGACAACAACAATGGCAGCAACAACGGTAGCAACGACAACAACAACGGCAACAACAATGGCAGCAACGGAAACAACAACGACAACAACAACGGTAGCAATGGCAACAACAACGGCAGCAACAACGACAGCAACGGCAACAACAACGGCAACAACGGCAACAACAATGACAGCAACGGCAACAATAATGGCAGCGACGACAACAACAACGACTTCGTCCTTCTTTCCCACGTGTGAACTGAAACTGCCTCCAAGGAGCTTGTACTAAATCAAAGGAGGAGATGATGTGTGAGGATGAGATGAGTGAAAATGTTCTCCAATGTTGACTCTATTTATATCAATCACTGAGGTGTGTGACACATCTGCTGGGGGTGTAAAACCTTAAGGCCGACCTGCACATATTTGAAATTATTAAAAATAAATTCAAAATAAATGTTCTGCTCATCAGATTAAGATCAATTTTAGATCGATCTTACACCTCTCCGAAAGAGGAACCCAATACAAATATTGGTATCTTCATCTGAGCATCACAACATGGAGTTTGGACCTAGTTGTCCAATTTTAACACAAGACAAATCCTCTCCAAGTGAATGATGTCAAGACAAAGTATAACTTCTTCCAGCAACTCAATATTGCACTTCGTCCTACTGCAACTTAGACTTGCAATTTCCGCCTCCTTTGTAGTTGCAAAAACCCTAGAACTTCGCTCTTTGAGAGATCCTCCTTTGAGCAAGAGCTTGATGTAGTCCACTAGATCAATAGGTATTCTTTTTCTTTCCTTGTGTCCACAAGTTGATCCTTCTAGCTGCCTTCTCTTGTTCACCTTAGCTTTGATGCCATGTTGGAAAATGCAATGTGGTAGTTACTAGTTTCAATTTTCCTTATTCCTTAATACTTGCTTGTGAACTTTATTTATCTTCTTGTTTCTCTTAATTAATTCTTTTCATCAAACAAATATCAAGATCAAAATAGTAAAGACAACAGACACAAAAATTAGGCTCCAAGCCAGCGCAAAACCCCTCCAAGGAGAAAACCTAGAAAATCTCCTCTTCCTATAAAATCTGCTTCAAATGAGAAAACCAAGACCCAAACCCTAGACCAAGTCCTTCCTCTAGCACCAAGCCAACCCTTCAAAAATACCTTCCAATTAGGTCAAAGTCAAACCAAGTCAACCAGTGAAAAATCCTTCCAAAACTACACCTGTAACAGATTCTCGATCCCCCTGCAACAAGATTTCGGCCCCCCCTGCAGTAGAATTCGGACTTGCAGTTATTTCAAAAATTTCGGGCCCTGCAATTGTTCCAGAAACTCGCACGTGAGAGAAAGGTTTCCAAAAACTCTTCTTTTCTTCACTAGGGTTACTCCTTTCTTTCCTTGACCTACGCTATTCTTTATTCATTCTTCAATTGCATATCGAACTTGTTGTTGATGTGTGTGAAATGAGGTCAAATATGTCTCTATATATAGCCTTTCCAAGAGGTCGAATAACCCCTTTTTAGGCCGACTTGTCTCTGCCAGGGCCGACTTATGCTAGGAGGCTTCCAGGACTTTCTAGATTCAAAAATATTTTTTTTTACAATATATATTTTGCTCAGAAGGGTCTTATGACTATGATGCTAATCCCTTTGACTCGTGACAATAAATCCTATGACCTAACAAACCCTAGTGTTTATTTCTGGTAGCATCAGATGTGCTCTAAGTCTCAAATTTTGCTGGGAGGCTTAGACACATGTATTCCAAAATACCAGAAAGCGTCTTGGGAAATTCCACCTGGATGGGGTTTTATTAAAATAATTAATTATTTTTAATGGGAGCCTAAGTGTAAACTTAGGCAATTAAAATAATTAAAGTATATTAATAGAAATGGGTGTGAAACTTCTAGAAAAAGATAGAGATTGAGTCAATATGATCTGAGCTGTTGATTATGTTTTAATCTGGGCCATTGGTTATCCAACGAGAAGATTATAAGAAGTACTTCGATGGGCATTTGGAAAATACATCGAGCGAGTCTAGAGATCGAATTTCTCAAGGGAGCAACGTAGAGCAACTGGAGGATTTGATCGAGTTGATTCGATTGCAGTGAGGGGCAATGATAGTTCCAGTTGGAAGATCTCTTTTTGAGCCGAGAAATACTTTGCAGAGAAGGCAGAGGGTAGTATGCTGCCACGCAGAGGCAACACTGTAGCCTTGAGGAGATCCATGATTTTGCTGAGGATCAGTCAGATCGAGTGCCAGTGTCCCACGGTGTGAGACCGGAGGAGCCAGAAATCAACATCCAACCAACAGAAGATCCAACAGAAGGAGGTGACGTAGTCCCTAGCCAGAGTGACGCAGATCTGCGTAGAGGCAGCATGGGGCTCATTAGTTCAGTGTTGGGTCAGTTCCAAATCTGCAGTGTAAGTGTGAGGTAATCCTCACTAGTTGTTTGTCAGTCAGCTTCTCTGTCGATAGCCAGATTTGAGCATCTAGTTTTATTCATAAACTTTTGCTTAAGAAAATCAATCCTTCATCTGCTGCACTGGTTTTCTCACATTGGGTTTTTTTCCGGGGACTTAGTCCAAAATAACGGTGTCATGTGTGTCTATTTTCTTGCTCAGATCTTGTTTCCGCATTTAATTTCTTCTGTTTAATTAGTGAAGGTTGCAGTGTATTTGCTTCGGTATTTACTTGCAGAACACAGTAAATAACTTGCATGATTAATCAAGTAGGAGAAGTAATATCAGTTCGCTGCAATAGTGATTCCGGGTTGAGAAATTTTCACATGGTATTAGAGCGCAGGTGAAGCAAGAGAGCAGATCGGAAGAATTCAATGTTGAAGAAGAAGAGGGAGTTCGAATAGCTACGTAGGCAGTAGATCGAAACCCTAAGGGATTGCGCAGTCCAAGCCATGAGGGCAAGATTTGCAAGGGAATATCTCTCTGAGTGAGTCGATAGAGAGGTACGATTTCCAGTTTGTGATTTGTCAGCGTTAGAGGGAGTAGCGCAGTAGCAGCTACAACGGTGGGATGCAGTTTTTCTGTAGCATTTTGCTGGGCAGAAAAGCGCCAGAAGGAAGAATGAGACACTTTTGAGGGAATTTTCTTCCTCGGTGAATTCCAAGCCAAGGGATTCTAATTCTCTGTTGCTGAGCAACAGTGTTGAAGAGCATATCTACTAACTCCAGCAGGTTGTGCGTAGGCCAGCTTAGCAGCTGCGCAAAGGAGAGAGCGGGAGCAGTTTGATGGTTTTTAGTCGACAGAGATGGCAACAACTTGGCTGAGAGATCAAGATCGGTTGGATGGTGCATCCAACTACGTGATTTGGCCGGAAAGGATCACGTGTTTGTTAGATGAGCATGATCTCAAGACCTTCCTCGATAACGTGGTAGCTGCCCTCGCTGATTCAGGTCCATTGAAGGCCTACAAGAAAGATATGGCTAAAGCTAAAAGGTTGACCCTTGACGGAGTGAGGGATCACATTGTCTCACATATTTCTGGTAAAGGGACTGCCAAGGAGATGTGGGATGCATTGGCTACGCTATACAAGGGGTCTTCCGAGCAGCGGAAGATGTTCGTGGAGGAGAAGATGCGATCTACAAGGATGCAGAAGGGAGAACGGATAGATCCGTTCCTATCAAAGCTTCAGGATGTTCGAGATCAGCTAGCAACTGTAGGGTCAACACTTCAGGCCACAGAGATGGTCAAATTGGCTCTAAACTCTGTATTCGATGAATGGCAAGTCTTTGTCTAGAGCATCTTGGGCAAATAAAGATTTCCTGATTGGGAACAGATGTGGGCTGCTCTTCAGCAGAAAGAGATGAGGTCAGACATGATCAAGTGCAAACTTGATGGGAGTAGCAACAGTGGGTCGAAGCCCAAGGAGGAGGAAGAGAATGCAACCCTTTCATCTAAGGGGCAGCAGGAGTAGCGAAGGCGGAAAAAGGACGTCTCAAAGATCAAATGCTTTCGGTGTGGCGAGTATGGTCACTACGCTACACATTGTCCTCTCAAGAAGAAGGACAAGGATGAGAAGCATGATCCGCAGATTGCAACTGCGAAGATCGAGGAGGACGAGTTCGCCATGATTGCCCACATATCTCCAGGGGAGAATTGGGGTGATTTAGAACTGTAGTTCTAGAGAACTGCCGTTGGGCAGGATCCTTGAGGAGTCCACCTCATGGATCAATAACTTGCTGCGGGAGACCAAATCAACAGTTTCAGGATGGACTAGTGTCAGTTGGTGTAGAGGAGTGTCAGAGTGACAACGTAGTGGCTAGAGAGCGCCAGAGTCTGAGCAGTGTAGAGCAGAGTTGGCATCAGTGTAGGAGGGCACAACACAGAGCCATTAGCAGCGCAACAGCTTCAGAGGGTCAACGTAGAGACTAGCAGCAGTTAGATCTTCAGTATCAGATTCATCATGCTAAACACTTAGTTCAGTGTTTGGATGTTTTTTTGTTGCATCAGGCAGCAAAGTTGCAGTGTAGTGGCAGTTGACAACAATATGCAGGGTCATCAACAACAAAGATGCAGCAACGCAATTGTTGGTGGGCAACAATGTCTGACATCAACAACGCAAAGAGAGATGTTACAAAATCAGTATAATGCTTCAGCATGATGCATTACTAGAGCACAATTCTCGCTAAGAGGGAGTGTTGATTTCTGGTAGCATCGGATGTGCTCTAAGTCTCAAATTTTGCAGGGAGGCTTAGACACATGTATTCCAAAACACCCAGAAAGCGTTTTGGGAAATTCCACCCGGATGGGGTTTTATTAAAATAATTAATTATTTTTAATTGGAGCCCAAGTCTAAACTTAGGGAATTAAAATAATTAAAGTATATTAATAGAACTAGGTGTGAAACCTTTAGAAAAAGACGAAGATCGAGTCAATATGATCTTAAGTCGTTGATTATGTTTTAATTTGGGCCGTTGGTTATCCAACGAGAAGATTATAAGATGGACTTCGACGGGCATTTGGAAATTACACCGAGTGAGTCTAGAGATCGAATTTCTCAAGAGAGCAACACAGAGTAGCTAGAGGGTTTGATCGAGTTGATTCGATTGCAGTGAGGGGCAGTGATAGTTCCGGTTGGAAGATCTCTTCCAGAGTCGGGAATACTTTGCAGAGAAGGCAGAGGGAAGTACTCGGAATAGGCAACGTAGCAGCTACGCTAGGCAACGCAGTGCCACAGAGAGGCAGCGCTGTAGCCTTGAGGAGATCTGTGATTTTGCTAAGGATCAGTCAGATCCAGTGTCGGAGTTCTGGGGTGTGAGACCGGAGGAGCCAGAAATTAGCATCCGGCCAGCGAAAGATCCAACAGAGGGAGGAGACACAGTCCCCAGCCAGAGTAACGCAAATCTGTGAAGAGGCTGAGTGAGGTTCATCAGTTCAGTGTTGGGTCAATTCTAGATCTCTAGTGTCAGTGTGAGGTAATCCTCACTAGTTCTCCGTCAGTCAGATTTTCTGTGGATAGCCAGATTTGGGCATCTAGTTATATTCATAAATTTCTGCTTAATAAAATCAAACCCTCATCTGTTGTATTGGTTTTCCCACATTGGGTTTTCTGGGGACTTAGTCTAAAAATAACAGTGTAATGTGTGTCTATTTTCTTGCTTAGATCTTGTTTCCGCATTTAATTTCCACAATTTAATTAGTGAAGGTTGCAGTGTATTTGCTTCAGTATTTACTTGTAGAACACAATAAATAACTTGCATGATTAATCAAGTAGGAGAAGTAATATCAGTTTGCTGCAATAGGGATTCCCAGTTTAGGAATTTTCACCCCTAGAAGCACGAAGAAGATGTTTTTACCTATAAGACCATCAATAATGAGCATGAAACCCATGTTTTTTTTCCACAGGAAAAATCATAACTTTCATTGATATGGTATGAAAATTACATGCTGTATATGCTCTTCTGCATATTCTAATATGTCAGCACGTGGCTGCATACAATTCATGATATTTACATCTCTGATATGTTCAAAATAAATATGATAGTACTGAGTAATGTTTGGTAGATATAGCTGCTGAATATGTACAAGAAAGAAAACAAATACATAGATAATAAACTGTCATATATATTAGCCAAAAATAGAGTGTTGCGTATCATCTGAAAAATTATGGCACTGCCGCCCTCTGTCTTGGTATGTCTTCATATGGCCTATGGAAGAAATTGTAGAATTGATGATCATTGTGTTCCTGGATCTCCCAATGGTCCCTTAGTATGTGCGCTGCCTCCTTGGATAATGTATCGGAAATTTGGTTCCTCTCCCTATAAATATGTTGACATGAGATATGGTCAAAATGAGCTTTGAGTTGATATACCTCATCCAATATGTTTTGTAGTGTGTGCACGTGACATGCAGAATGCTGATTGAACCAATCGATGATGATTTTTGAGTCCACAAAGATCTGTATTCTGTTGCAGTGTTTAGTGAGGGCAAACTCTAAGAGGGCTCTGAGGCAGGATAGTTCAGCATAATTGTTTGTTCCCCTTCCTAGTCCTATTTTGACTTTGAAGTAGTGTTGTTCAGTAAGCTGAAGAAGTACTCCCCCGCCACAGCCAAAATGTTGTGCCGAGCCATCAAAATAGGCCCACGGGAAAGATTTTTCAATGAACTTAGGAATGATGGTTCGGGTAGAGGGAGGAGGAGAAGAAATCGAGCCCTTCCTTTTCAGATTACAAGCGATCAGGGATCATTTGACTGCCATTGGATCTCGTCTGATAAGCATAACTGACATACAATTGTTCATGAAAATTGAGCTAAAATCTAATAGGAAGACAATATATGAGCTCAGAACAATCTTTGTATATGGATATCTGTGACAAGATGAGCCTGGGGATCTAAATAAGGAGTTATTAATACTGCTGCTATTTTCACCCCACATTCTAGTTATTGATTTTATATTCTAACAGAAAGGATCCTCTATCCATCTGCATGGAGCCATGTACTCAGGCCCTGGATTGGTTGATTGGATTGCATGTTTATTATATTGGTAGGCCTTTTATATTTTTGATCTTACTCCTTTTTCTTTCTCCCTTTTGTAATCTTTAGGCTATCCTTTCTTACAAATGGCATTTTCATTGATGTGCTTTAGTATTTTACTTATTTAACAACTTTATTGTACTACAGGCTGAAATGCTTGATCCAGCAGTCAAGGGGACTATTAATGTTCTTAATGCATGTGCCAAAGCTTCTTCTGTGAAGAGGGTGATAGTAACCTCATCAGTAGCAGCTGTTATATTCAATTCTAGGCCTCGATCACCTGGAGTAGTTGATGAAACTTGGTTCAGTGATGCAGAGTACTGCAAGCAAACTAAGGTATATTATGATTTCACCATGTATTTCTTTTCATTTTACGATATGCAGCTTTATGGCTTTTTTCACCATGTCCATGAGTGCTGCTGTTGTCTGGGAAGGATTTATTCGTATAAACAATATTAGATAATATGCTGCTTGTATAAATGGAATGTTCAAGTTATTTTTTATGAACCAAGAAAAATACTATAAATAAACTGATGAATCCGACATAGTCGAATATTAAGATTCTATAGCCCTGAAGGCTTACAATTTCAGACTGGACGATAGGTCAGTATCATATAGAGCTTCTGCAGCTTTGAAGGTTCACAACTACAAACCAAGGAATATTTCTGTGTGATATAGAATTACACTTCAACATAGATATACTTTATTGCACTGAAGGCATAGTTTCACAAAATTTTCATTGGCAGAAATAAAACAGGCATCCTTCATGGAATAATTGGTGCTCCATCTTCCAGTTCATCTGCAATATAATGAGCTAATTCTATCGTAGCAACTGCTTCCACATATATTACTATTCCTTTGCATTTCAATATGCGGAATATATGGGCACCAATTATGATTATTAAGGAATTATGACATCAAGATTCTAGATGTTGCATGTAATTCAAAAAATTATTTCTAGTAATTTAGAAAATATGTGTAGTGTGAGTTTGTATTTCCTGTGTGTTTCATTTCATTGAGTGGCTCACAATATATTATTTTGTGTCTTTCCTGTATTATTTGCTTCCACAAGAAATGAACTATATGATGGATAAATCCATGACAATCTTCAAGGGAAGATAATCATATTTAGCATTGTGATTGATGGAAGGCCCACCTCCTCTGTTTTGGTACTACGCAACGAATATCTCTTTAACATTCCTTTTCCAGATTGGTCGTTTTGGGGATGGGTTGAATTGAATCTGCTACCTGGGGAGGAAGAGCTCTACAACATTAAACTAGCGTTCAAAGCTCTGAAGTAGATAGAAAAAAAACCTGTGGCACATTGGAAAGGAAATCTTGATATGGGTGCTCCTGTACGAGAAAATTATTTGAATGCAATAACTGCAGGACATCGAGGGCTGAAATTTTGTGGCATAGTTTGATTGCAGAAACAGAAATGACCTATATGAGCAGTCCAAACTCTCAAAGCAGTGTAAGCATAGGTATAAACTCTATGTGGAAGGTTTTTTCACTGAAGATCACAATTTGTGGACTGTTGCAGCTTTTGAAATGGTATCCTGATTTGGTACCCGCTGTGGGTCCAATGTACGGTACTCCAATCACCACCTCTATGTTGGTACTACAACAACGAATATCACTTGAACATTCCTTTTCCAGATTGGTTGTTTTTGGTATGGGTTTAACTGAATCTGCCACCTGGGGAGGAAGAGGTCTACAACTTTAAGCTAGGGTCCAAAGCTTTGAAGTAGATAGACAAAAACCCTGTGGTACATTGGAAAGGAAATCCTGATGTGGGTGCTCCTATATAGACAAAATTATTTGAGTGTAACGACTCCAGGACATCAAAGGCTGAAATTTTGTGGCATAATTGGATTGGAGAAACGTGTATGATCTATATGAGCAGTGGAGACTTTCAAAGCAGTGAAAACATGTTGTTTTTTGTAGCATCGGATGTCTTCTAGTCACGAAACTTGGTGGAGAGGCTAGAATACATGAGATCTCCATAACCCAGAAATCGTTTTTGGAAATTCCACCTAGAAGTGACTTAATTAGATTATTAGCCTATTTTTTAATGTTTCCTAAGTCAAAAGTTATGAAAACTGGTTAATTAATCAGAATTAATTAAGCCAAGGTGAGAATAATCTAAAAACACACACGGATCAACTTCAAGATGATCCTAGCCCCTGATTAAGATTTAATTTTGGCCGTTGGAGTCCCAATAGAGGATTATAAGAAGACGTCGATGGACACTTGGAGAAAATACAAGAGCAATTCGATTTCCTTGGCAGATCGATTTCTAGAGAGCAACAACAGTCGCCAGAGAGCTAGAGATCGAAGCAGAGACAACGAAGGGTAGGGATAGTGAGCCGAAGGAATTTTTCCAGATCTGGCAAGTACATTGTAGAGAAGCAAAGATAGCCACAGTGAGATTGACACGAGGACTCCGCAGAAGCCTCTAATAGGTAGTTTGATTTGCAGATTCGGGAAGTCGTTTTGCAGTTTCGGTGGCATAAGAATCTTGCAGAGGCTGGGATAAGCGTTTCCAGAGTTAGTGGCAAGCAGAAGAGGCAACTCAATGTGAGATCCAGGCCATACGGATTTGTGCTTGTGTAGAACCCACACAGAGGGTGACGTAGGGCAAGACGTAGAAGGGTTTTAGAGGCCAGTCTTCAATGTCGAATTGGCTGTGGGGTGAGGAAAATTCCTCACTAGATTTTTGCCTGTATTTTTCTCTGTAGGATTGTCAGATTTCAGGCAACCAAATTGTACTCATATTTGACTGCTGCATAATAATAAAACCCTCAGCTGCTGCACCAATTTTCCCAAGTTGGGTTTTTCCGGGGACATTTGTCCAAAAATAACAATGTCATTTTTATGTGTATGTGTGTGCTAGATTTTCTCAGTTTCCAGCACTATTTTCTTCTGCAGTTTATTTGTGAAAATCACGGTGTGAATTATTTGGTATTTATCGTAGCAAACTGCAAATAAATTGTTAAATAAATTGACAATTAGGAAAATAATTTCTAGTTGCTATGATAAATGAAAATTTCACATGGTATCAGAGCATGAGTAGCCAGGAAGCTTAGAAGCGGAGCTGAGAATTTTGCTGGTCAAAGGGAGCAACAGGCCAAAATTCTCAGAGGCTGCGCAGTACCTAGACAGGCAGGTTGAATTGCTGGGGCAGGAGTTCGATTTTCAGTTGTAGAGTTGTAGAAAATTCGAGTTGCCGAGAATAGTGATTGAACAGGCAGAGGGAGTAGCAACAATTCAGATTTTTTCACTGAGCAAATTCTGTGGTTGGACGCAAAGGGTTTTTTTTGCAGCAGAACCAACGTCGGGTGGAAGAGAAAAGCACACACAACAAAGGGAAAATTTCTCTTAGGGAACTTTGAGTCTCAGAAGTTCGATTTTTCCAGCCAGATTGGCAGTAGCAGCTAGCAAATCCACTCATTCCAGAAGGGAGTGCGAGTAGCAGAGTAGCAGGCAAGTAGAAAGAAAGAGGGGGTTTTCGACACTTTTCGAGATGACAATCGTTGGAATTAGTGATCAAGATAGGTTGGAGGGTTCTTCCAACTATGTCATTTGGAAGGCTAGGATGTTCTTCCTATTGGATGAATATGGCCTGAAGCTCTACATAGATAGTGTTGTGGCAGTTCCCCAGGATGCAAATCAACTAAAGGAATACAAGAAGGAAATGGAAAAGGCGAAGTGGTTGATCCTGGATGGAGTTCGGGACAATATAGTTTCACACATAGCTGACAAGGATACTACCAAAGAGATGTGGGATGCTCTCGCCCAGCTGTATCAGTGTACTTTCGAGCAGCGGGAGATGTTCTTGGAAGAAAAGTTGAGATGCACAAGGATGCAAAAGGGGGAGGGGATAGATCCATTCCTCACCAGGATTTAGGAGGTCCGAGACCAACTTGCAACTATTGGGGCAACGCCTCAACCAATAGAGCTAGTGCGGTTGGCACTGAATAGTGTCTCTGAGGAGTGGCAAGTTTTTGTCCAAAGTATATTGGGCAGAGACAAGCTACCGGAATGGGAAAGGATTTTGTCCGACTTGCAGCAAGAGGAGTTGAGGCGAGCTCTACTAAAGAGCTCCATCAATTACAACAACAGTTGCGGATCAAAGGGTGTGAAGGAGGAGGAGAATGTGGCCCTTGCATCAAACGGTCCTAGTCAGGGGCAGGGGGAGCAGAGAAAGAAGAATAAGGACCTATCAAAGGTCAAGTGCTTTAGATGTGGTGAGCTCCGTCACTCAATACCTAGTGTCCTCTAAGGAAGAAGGATAAGAAGGAGAAGTAGGACCAGTAGACAACGTTCGCAGAAATAGACAAACTTTCCTCTAGGCTAGAGGAAGAGTTTTCTATCTTCGCAGATATACCTCCAGGAGTGAGGTGGGGTGATTTGGTGTTGTAGCCCCAAAGAGCTACAGAGATGGGCAAGGTCCATTGAGGAGTACACCTCTTGGATCATTACCTGGCTACGGGGGCCCACAGTATTCAGTAGCAAGATGGATCAATGGCAGTTGATGCAGTCAGAACTAGAGTGATAGTTGCAGACTAGTAGTAGACAGATACTGAGGAGCACAGTGTAGGGTTGGCAACAGTGGAGAGTGGCATAGTGCAGAGTCAACAACAATGCAGATTCTTTAGTGACAGTGCAGAGGCTAGCAGCAGTCAAGACTTGGGAGACAGGTGTATCATACTGAACAAAGTTGATTAAATATTTTGGATGCTTCTTAGTTGCAGTTGTTGTAGTAGCAGCAACAACAGATGAGAGGGAGTTGCAGTGCAAATGCAGAGTTGACAGTAATACAGAATGTATAGTGTAGTGTCAACAACAACACAAATGCAGTAGTTTGGTTCATCTACAGTCAATGGCAAATGAATCAGAGCTGTGCAGTGGTTGATGGACAGTGATTGAGGGAATAACACAGTGACCAAGGGAACAACACAGCGACTGAGGAAGCAACATTGTGACTGAGGGATCAACACCGTGATTGAGGGAGCAATGCAGTGGTTTCCAACAGAGTTTCTTGTTAGACATCAACAACGTGACAGGAGATGATACAAATACAGTGTTGTGGCAGGGTGTGCAGCACTAGAACATAATCCCCGCTAAGAGGGAGTGTTAGTTTTTGTAGCATCGGATGTGTTCTAGTCATGAAACTTGGTGGAGAGGCTAGAATACATGAGATCTCCATAACCCAAAAATCATTTCTGGAAATTCCATCCAGAGATTACTTAATTAGATTATTAACCTATTTTTTAATGTTTCCTAAGTCTAAACTTGAGAAAACTGGTTAATTAATAATTAACCAGAATCAATTAAGTCAAGGTGAGAATTATCTAGAAAATCACATGGATCGACTTCAAGATGATCCTAGCCCTTGATGGCTTTTGGAGTCCCAACAGAGGATTATAAGAAGAAGGCGATGGGCACTTGGAGAAAATACAAGAGCAATTCGATTTCCAGAGAACAACAGCAGTTGCCAGAGAGACATAGATCGAAGGAGAGACAGTGAGTCGGAGGAAGTTTTGTAGATCCAGTGAGTACATTGCAGAGAGGCAGAGATAGCTATAGTGAGGCTGATGTAGGGAGTGCGCAAAAGCCTCTAATAGACAATTCGATTTGCAGATTTGGGAAGTCGTTTCAGAGTTTCGGTGGCATAAGAATTTCTCAGAGGCTGGGAGAAACATTTCCAGATTCAGTGGCAAGCAGAAGAGGCAGCTCAGTATGAGATGCAGGTCATACAAATTTGTTCCTGTGCAGAGCCCACGCAGAGGGTGACGTAGGGAAAGACGTAGAGGGGTTTCAGAGGCCAGTATTCAGTGCCAGATTGCCTGTGCGATGAGGGAAATTCCTCACTAGATTTTCACCAATATTTTTCTTTGTAGGATTGCTAGATTTCAGGCATCCAGATTATCCTCAGATCTCACTGCTACATAATAATAAAACCCTCATTTGTTGCACTAGTTTTCCCAAGTTGGGTTTATCCGGGGACATTTGTCCAAAAATAACGGTGTCATTTTTATGTGTGTGTGCTATATTTTCTCAGTTTCCAACGTTATTTCCTTCTGCAGTTTATATGTGAAAATCACAGTTTGAATTATTTGGTATTTGCCATAGCAAATTGCAAATAAGTTATTAAATAAATTAAAAATTAGGAAAATAATTTTCAGTTGCTGTGATAGATGAAATTTTCACAAAGCATAGGTATATACTATAAACTCTACGTGGAAGGTTTTTTCACTGAAGATGTATCTCACGCGGCTAAATTACATACACAATTTGCATGAACACGACCCAACTTATGTACATGTTGCAGAGGAATACCAATGCAACAAACCTGATTGCGGTTTCTGATTCCAATGCTCACCATGTAATTTCAACCTCCATGAATCATACTATTACTTCCAGAAACTTAGTGTTGGATGCAAACAAAAGCGTGGTCATACCACATTCTACATCTCTTGCATCCAATCCTACAATGGAGAATGGAGTGACAAGAATAAACACAAATAGCGATACTCCCTTTGTTTTCTTTTTAGGCTCTCTAAAATAAATCTGCTAAGCCGTGGACATTGATGGGCACGTGGTTGACCATCATACGAAAGTGGTGGTTGGGCCAAGTCTCACGTTTGTACAAAGTAGTAGGATAAGTCGTGTACCTTGTTGAAGAATGTAACTAGGTTTAGTCTTCATATTTGTATTTGAGTCATTATGAAATGTAGTTATCAAAAGAACGAAAAAGGAAATTTTATTATTATTACAATGACTTGTTAAAGCATGGGTTTCATGCTTGGGTCATCGTTTTATAGGTCAAAAAGTCCCCATTGAGGACTTCTAGGTTTTATATTAAGTCACTAGAGTCATTGCCCATTTTATGAGACCTTTCTTGGGCTTTTGAATCATGTAAAAAGAATTATTATTGAGTAAAATATGTCATTTGTCACCTCCACACCAAGTTGGCCCTTGCTTGATGAAGTCGGCCTACATTAGGGCAATTCGACCCACAAAAGAGGCTATATATACAAGTGCAGTTCGATCCATTCGCTCACCAACTCAACAAGTTAGATACATAAGAAGGAAGTGTAGAAAAATGCGAAGTTCAAGGAGAAGGAGAATTGCTGGAGAAGAACAAGTCGTAGTTTTTAGGCTATCTCTCTCTCATTCGTATGAAGTTACTGGGTTGTTGCTAGGGTGGAAGATCTATTGCTGGGAAGGTTGAATATCTACTGTTGGGGAGATCGAAAATTTTGCTGCTGGATAGGTCGAAGTTCTGCTGCTGCAGGGTCGAAGATCTAGATTGAAGTTGCTAGAAGGAAGGGCTAACTTGGTGATTGGAGGAAGTTTGTGTCTAGTCGATGAGTCTTGGATTATCTCGTCTTGTCTTGTGAAAACTACTGAAGGAATAGGTTTGACTGGGTTTTCCCTTAGAGAAGGGTTTTGCCCTGGTTGTGTGCCTATATCTTGTGTCTCATGTTCTTGTGATCTTCATACACACATAATCTGGTAATTATTGCTTGATGAAATATAATATAAAAAAAGGAAGTAAAAGAAGCCTACATAATTCACAAGTAATTATCAAGAAAGAGGAATCAAAACCCTAATTCTAGTAGCATTGATTTCTCAACATACCTCTGGCTATAATTTACAGGGAGAAGAAGATCCCGAAGGCTGTGAATGTTTACTTGTTGATTTATCTTATTGTTGTAAGGAGTGGCAGGGCTAGAGGGCCAAATCCACTACATGTAGTGTAGAGAGTGTAGTAACTGCAAGGGATAGAGAGGCTGCAAACATCGATAAAATGGATGTCAAGCAGATCAACAACATAGTTGAGAAAAGGAGAAGTTATAGCCGAACATAGGGAAATAGGTACTGATTAGAGATCATTTTAAAGGAGAAAAAGGACAGATAATTGGAAAGCACAACAAAACAACATCCCTTTTAGCCGAATCATCATTAGAAGCCTCGAATTCAGTGCCAAAAGGCTTGGGCAGTTTTATTTTCCTATATTGTAGATGTATTTTTGTAAACAATTTTGAGATATTTTGTAAATAAATCTTGATATATTAAATCAAGATATTGTTAGGAAAGTTGTATAAATACTTGGTAGATTGAAGTATGAAGTGTTGAACCCTTGTAATAGACTATTAAGCATAATTGTAATCATCTGAAGCTCTTTTGATACTAATGAAAGAATTTTGGATTTATCTTGAAGCAACTTGTGTTCCTGTGAGTTCTTCTTTGTCAATTTTTGTTTTCATTTTGTAATATCTACATATATTGATATTAATGAAGAAATCTAGGTAAGATAAGATTGAATATCAATCTGTCTAAAATCCCCCGTGAAGTTATCATCAATTACATATATTAGTTAATTAAGACTGTTTGTTTTAATTAATTCCTCTATATTTTTTAATTGTCACTTCTTCTTAAGTTCACATATATTTTGTTTGGTTGTAAACATATTTTACATGCATCATATATATATGGTCAATTAAATACTCTATTTGAATATTTAATAGATCGTATATTCTCTTAAGTTCTACCTTACACATCTATTAAAGATAAATTTCTGTTAAGAGGTGAAGAATCTACCCTTTTATTATATATTGAGTAATTAAGACTTTGCACCTGTTTAAGCAGTTTAGAACATTGGTCATCCAAAAATTCAAAACAAGCAAAACATTTTAGATGCTCTGGCATGATTCCTAACCTAGAATTATCTATTGAGGTACAACACCGCATTCGGTATTGACATGATTATGATGCTCCATAGGATCAATAAAAATAGTGATATCATTTCCTATAAGTGCTCCTTTGAGTCTGTGTAATATGGAAACACATTTTTTTACCATTTTAGGATACCTTCCGCTTTCTTCATTATGAGTTCTCAACATTTTCTAGGAGCTGCACTTGCACTCCCACATTGTATTCATATTGATTGTACTCTTCTTCAGTCCTATTGACTTACTTTTGTAATCACTTACTGGACATTAATACAATTATCTTATCTTATCTTTATCTTATATATCCCTTCTTTTTATTAGCTTCTTTCTTACCATAATATTTTATTATTTCTTTTCCTTTTACTAAAATTACCTTTTTAATACTCTTTTTTCTAAATACCAGGTAATATAGTTGTTATGTTTTTTATTTTTTTAATACCTTTATATATAATTCGTCACATTATATATATATATATATATATATATATATATATATATATATATATATTAGTTTGATAAACTTTCATTTTAATAATAATAAGGCTTTTAAAACTCTTATACTTTAATTTATAACTCTTTGAACCTGCATTTTATTAAAACAACTGCCAATAATTTACCAATATTATCCAAATTTTTAAGGGCGGATTCACAGTTCACAATATAGTTGGCAGCGATTCTCCAATGATCGCTATTCGTTCACACCAACAAATTTAGTAGTGCCTTGATCGGCTAGCAACAATGGTAGTTCTGTGATATGCTCCTTTCTCCAGCAAAAATTGTTGATTTTTGGTAGCATCGGAAGTGCTGTAAGTCTCAAACTTTGTGTAGAGGCTTAGGCACATGTATTCGAAAGAACCCAGAAATCATTTGTGAAAATTCCACTCAGAATGTGTATTATTAAAATAATTAATTATTTTAATGTGACCCTAAGTTTGAACTTAGGAAAATTAAATAATTAAAGGGTATTAATAAAACAGAGTGTGAATCTTCTAGAGAACATGGATCAAGTCAAGTTATAATCTTAGCCGTTGATTGGAGATCTAGTCTCGGCCGTCGAAGTCACAACGAGAAGGCTATAAAGGAAGGCTTGAGGGTCATTTGGAAAGACACACCGAGTGAATCTAATTGATCGATTTTCTAAAGTGAGCAGTGCTTAGAGAAGAATTCGATCTAAGTCATTCTAGCATAGTGAGGGGCAGGGATAACTTCCGGAGAGATATTTTCTCCATCGGAGAATCATCATTAGAGAGAGGTAGAGAGTGATCCAGCAACTCTCACGCAGAGGTTGGCGTAGGGCCACGCAAAGGCAGCGCAGAGGGTGAGAAAGAGTCCGCGATTTTGAAGAAGAATCATTTTCTGAAGCCGAGAACCGGGAGGCTGAGAGTAGTGATTCCGGGCTGCAGATCAATCACCTAGCAGAGTGACGCAGTGCCTAGAGAGGCTTACTCAGGGACTGCGCAGGGGCAACGCAGGGCCTGCCAGGGGCAACTCATCCAGTGACCGGATCAACCGGGATTTTTTTTTAGTGATTGAGTGAGATAAAACTCACAATCTTTCTGCTAGTATTTCTCTCTCTGTAACTGAATAAACTTCGTTGTATTTAGAGATGTATTTAGAATTTGCCACTGCTTAATAAAATCAAACCCTCAGGTCAGTTGCACTGGTTTTCCCGCATTGGGTTTTTCCCGGGACTTTCGTCGAAGCGCTGTCCTATGTGTATATTTTTCTTTGCTCAGTTTCCTTGTTTCAGAATCATAAGTAATTAAGTGTAGGCTGCTTCTGTAATTTACTACATGAAGAAATTTGAAATAATTCTGTAATGTAATTTACAAATAGAAGTAAATTCAGCTGGTGGCAGTGGGATTCTGGAGATCATTTAGATCTAGGAATTTTCACATGGTATCAGAGTTTTTGATGTGGAGTAGGAAGAGCAGATCTAGCACTGAAGCGAAGGCCAAATTGCTGCAGAAGCAGCAGATTGAATCCCCTGAGGGATTGCGCAGTTCTAGTCAGAAGGGCTGAATTTCGAGGTGGTCTCTCTCTTGGTGAGTCGACAAAGAGGTAAGAATGTGTTTTATTAGAAAAAATTCCACTCAGAATGTGTTTTATTAAAATAATTAATTATTTTAATGTGACCCTAAGTTTAAACTTAGGAAAATTAAATAATTAAAGGGTATTAATAAAACAGAGCGTGAATCTTCTAGAGAACATGGATCAAGTCAAGTTATAATCTTCGCTGTTGATTAGAGATCTAATCTCGGCTGTTGAAGTCACAACGAGAAGGCTATAAAGGAAGGCTTGAGGGTCATTTGGAAAGACACACCGGGTGAATCTAATTGATCGATTTTTTGAAGTGAGCAGTGCCTACTGCTTAGAGAAGAATTCGATCTAAGTCATTTCAGCGCAGTGAGGGGCAGGGATAGCTTTCGGAGAGAGATTTTCTTCGTAGGAGAATCATCATCAGAGAGAGGTAGAGAGTGATCCAACAACTCTAATGCAAAGGCTGGCGTAGGGCCACGCAGATGCAACACAGAGGGTGAGAAAGAGTCCACGTTTTTGTAGAAGAATCAGTTTCAAAAGCTGAGAACCGGGGTGTGAGACCGGGAGGCTGAGAGCAGTTATTCCGGGTTGCAGATCGATCACCTAGCTCAATGACACAGTGCCTAGAGAGGCTGACCCAGGGACTGCGTAGGGACTGCGCAGGGGCAACGCATGGGCCTGCCAGGGGCACCTCATCCAGTGACCAGATCAACCAGGATTTTTTTCAGTGATTGAGTGAGGTAAAACTCACAATCTTTCTGCCATTTTTTCTCTCTCTGTAACTGAATAAACTTTGTGGTATTCAAAGATGTATTCAGAATTTGCTACTGCTTAATAAAATCAAACCCTCAGATTAGTTGCACTGGTTTTCCCGTATTGGGTTTTTCCGGGGACTTTCGTCCAAAAATAACGCTGTCCTATGTGTATATTTTTCTTTGCTCAGTTTCCTTGTTTCAGAATCATAAGTAATTAAGTGTAGGCTGCTTCAGTAATTTACTTCAATATTTCATGAAGAAATATGAAGTAATTTTGTAATGTAATTTACAAATAGAAGTAAATTCCGTTGGTAGCAGTAGGATTTTGGAGATCATTTAGATCCAGGAATTTTCACATGGTATCAGAGTTTTTGATGTGGAACAGGAAGAGCAGATCTAGCACTGAAGCGAAGGCCGAATTGCTGCAGTAGCAACAGATCGAATCCCCAGAGGGATTGTGCAGTTCTAGTTAGAAGGGCTGAATTTCGAGGTGGTCTCTCTCCTAGTGAGTCGACAAAGAGGTAAGAATTCCAGATCAAGATCTTGTCGAGGCAGAGGGAGCAACGCAGAGCCTTCACGCAGAGCCAGAGGGACGCAGTTTTTCTGCAAGCAATTGCTGGCCAGAGAAGCATCAGATGAAGAAGAAGAGCACATAGTGAGGGAATTCTTCCTCGGTGAGTTTCTTGTCGAGGAATTCATTTTTTCTCGTTTGCTGGTCAGCAGAGGAGCAACAGACTTACCAGCTCCATCAAGGAGTGCGTAATCCAGCCTAGAAGCTACGCAATAGGGAGAAAGAGGGAGTAGTTCGACAATTTTCGGCTGAGATGGAAGCTGACAGACTTAGAGATCAAGATCGGTTGGAGGGATCCTCCAACTATGTGATCTGGAAGGAAAGAATCAGATTCCTTCTGGACGAGGATGGTCTCAAGGCATTCATACACAACGTGGTCGCTGTACATACAGATCCAGATCATAATAAAAAGTACAAGTCTGATATGGCAAAGGCCAAGAGACTTATCCTTGATAGTGTCAAGGATCATATAGTCTCTCATATAGCTGGCAAGAACACAATCAGGGAGATATGGGAGGCCTTGCCCGTGGTATACGAAGGAACTCCCGAGCAGCGGAAGATGTACTTGGAGCAGAAGCTCTAGATGATCCAGATGGAGAAGGGGGAGCGTATTGTTCTATTCTTAACGAGACTTAAGGAAATCCCTTATTAGTTGGCAGTCGTGGGATCTACCCCATCTGCTACAACTATGGTGAGACTGGCCCTTAACGCAGTCACTGAGGAGTGGCAAGTTTTTGTCCAAAGTATCTTGGGCAGGGTGACACTACTGAGTTGGGAGGCGATGTGGGCAGTTCTTCAGGAGGAGGAGCTAAGAAGAGATATGGTCAAGTGTAAACTTGACGGTAGCAGTTGGAGCAGATCAAAGAATCCCGAGGAGGAGGAGAATGCAGCCCTCGCATCGAATTAGCAGCAAGGGCAACCGATCGTAAGAAGGATGTCTCCAAGGTGAAGTGTTTCAGATGTGGCGAGATGGATTGCTATGCATCACAGTGTCCTTTGAAGAAAAAGGACAAGGATGAGACGCACGATCGAAAGGTTGCAGCTGCGAAGATCGAGGATGATGAGTGTGCCATGAGTGCATACGCATCTCCAGGAGGGAGATGGGGGGACATAGAACTGTAGTTCACCTTGAACTTCAGTTGGGCAGGATCCTTGAGGAACCCACCTCATGGATCATCACCTTGCTACGGGTGCCCATGATCAGTAGTAGCGGGATGGAGGAGTTTTCAGTGGGAGCCAAGGAGTGATGGAGCGACGGATGTAGTGGTTAGTAACGCCAGAATATGAGCAACGGAGAGCAGAGAGGCAACAATGCGTAGAGGCACAATGCAGTAGCTTCAACAACGCAGTGGTTTCAGAGGGCAGCGTGGGAGTAGCAGTAGCCAGATCTTTAGCACCGAGGTGCATCCACTGAACGCTTGTTCAGTTTTTGGGTGGTTTCAGTTGCTTCTCTCAGCAAATGAGCTGCAGTGCAGATGTAGTGTTAGCAGTGGCAGTGCTAGCAACATAGTAGATGCAACACTTGAGAGGGAGTTGTAGTACGTATGTAGCATTGGTAGTGGCAGTGTCAAGGGCAGTAATACAGTTGCAACAACAACGCAGTGGTTGGTGGACAGCTTGTCAGACATCAGTAGTGTAAAGGATGCTTCAGGGTGTTTAGATTTTGGGGTAACATTGGATGTGCTCTAGCTCCCAAATTTTGTGGAGCTGGAGTACATGAGATCTCCAAGACCCATAAAGCGTTTGGGGAAATTCCATCAGGTTTAAGAAGATATTCAAATAATTATTTTTTTTAATTAAGGACCCTAAGTCTAACTTCTGAAAATTAAAAGATTAAAGTGAATTAAATTAAACATGTGATGAGAATGACTTAAGTGACGTGGATCAAGCAACTTCTAATCTTAGTCATCGATTAGAGATTAGATCACGACAGTTGGTTTCCCAATGAGAAAAGTATAAGAGAAGAGCTTGGGGTCAGTTGGAGAACACACACATTGGCAGAGCACTGAAGCTAAGCTGAAATTCTAGGGCGTGGTTTGCTAAGAATTTCAGAAATGTTTGCAGTGCAGGGAGGGGCAGTATTGGCAAGGGGATGATCTGATCCCAGGCCAAGAGTACAACAACCGCAGAGAGGTAGCATACCGAGCAGTGCAGAGGCAACCCAGAGCCGCGCAGTCCAGCAGAGACCACGCAGAAGCAGTGCAAAGGCAGCAGGAGCCATGTAGGGCTGACGCAGGCCCAGTCAGGGCAGCGCAGGGGCAGCGTAAGCCCTTCATGGGTGACGCAGGCCCTTCCAGAGCAGCGTAGAGGTTGACACAGGCTAGGAAAGAAGACGTAGAGGGTTGAGGAGCAACGCTGGGGTTTTCGGTGGGCCAGAAAGGGCTCGAGTTCTGTAAATCCCATTTGAGGGTGCGAATCAGCCATATTTTCTGTCTTCGAGTGAAAGAGTTATTGTTGCCGTGTTTTTCTCTGTAGCGCCAACCATGTCTAGTGCCCAGAAATTGTTGTATTCAGAATCTACTTAATAATTAAACCCTCTAGAGCTAGCTGCACCGGTTTTCCCGCATTGGGTTTTTCCAGGGACATTTATCTGAAAAATCTGAGTCACTTTGTCATATGAGCGTGCTATTCTGTAAATGATCTATATGTGTAGGCTGCTATTTGTATTTACTTAGCTGTTTTTTTGAATATTTAGATAAATAACTTGTATGATTAATCAAGTAGGAGAAGTAAATCAATGTTTAGTAGTAGGGTTTCTTAGATTAAGAAATTTTCACATGGTATCAGAGTGATTGCAGATCAAGTTGGATCTCCAGCAAATCAGCTGAAGAAATTTTCACTGCAGAGTAGCAGCTAAAGTAGCAGATAATCCAGAGAGGGCAACGCAACACCAGGAGGATGCAGTTCCAGCAGAGGCTACCCAGTCCTAGCTTGGTGATGCAGAGACAGTGCAATGTCTTCCATAGGGACGCAAGAGCAGCCTGCGCTGCACAGAGGCTACGTTGAGCCAGTCTGCTCACGCAGAGGCCAACTAGAAGGACGTAGTCCAGTTTCAAAGTGCTGTGCAGAGTTGCCGTGGTCCGGAAACAGAGCTTTAGATCTTCGACAGTTGCTGGTGTGATGGAGATTATGTTGGTTCAGAATCGTACCTAACTAAGTTGACAAATAGCGGGAGGAGAATAGCTGCTCATCAGATTTTTGCCAAAGAAATTTGAGGATCGATCATAGGGTGATCGAAGAGGGCTGATTCAGAATATTTGGCAGTTTTCCAAGGGAGGAAATCAGTTGTCAGAGGGAGCAGCGGGTGCTTTTCTCGCTAAGGACCCTAGATCTGAGATTCTGTTGAGGGTAGCAACAGAAGCGGGGAGAGGAGGATTTGTTCCAACAGATTATTTCTGAGCAGATAGCGCCACACAGACTGCGTGATCAGGATAGGTTGGACGACCTGTCCAACTTTGCTATCTGGCAGGCCATAATCCTGATAGTCCTGGAGGCATACGGTATACAGGAGCATGTAGAGAGTGTCTTAGCTAAACCAACTGATGCTACTGTTCTCGCAAAGCATAATGAAGCAACGACACATGCCGAGCGTTTCATCATGGATGAGGTTAAGGATCATGTGGTACCACACATAGCCGAGAAGAAGACGACTAATGAAATGTGGAAAGCTTTAACCATACTGTATCAAGGGAAATCCGTGCAGAAGAAGATGCTTCTGGAGAGCCATATGAGGTTGTTTATGATGACTAAGTGAGAGGAAATCAATCCTTTCCTCTTCAAGTTTCAGGCGATTCGAGATCAACTGATTGCCATGGGGGTCAAAGTGGATGATGATGTCGTGGTGATGATTGCTCCAAATGCAGTCATAAAGGATTGAGAAACATTTGTCCAAAGAATCTTGGGCAGACAGGACCTTCCAAACTCGGATGACATGTGGGCTATGTTGATGTCTATAGCATGGAGAAGTGTTCTAAGTCTTATTTCTGGTAGAGAGGCTTGGACATCAGTTATCTAGAGAACCTAGAAATCGTTTATGGAAATTCCACTCAGATATGACTTTATTAAAATAATTAATTATTTTAATGCAAACCCTAAGTTTAAACTTAGGGAAATTAAATAATTAAAGGGTATTAATAGAGCAGAGTGTGAATCTTCTAGAAAACAAAGATCAAGTCATCTTTTAATTTGAGCCTTTGATTAATGATATAATCTTAGCCGTTGATTCATCTGCGAGAAGACTATAAGAAGAGACTTGAGGGCCATTTGGAAAGCAAGTCGGGGGACACTCTCAGTACCCGAAGGAAATCGATTCTGAAGCAAGAGAATTCAATTTCAGTGGGTGAGATTGTAGAGGCAGGGTTGCAGAAGCAGAAGGAGGAGGGAGGAGTCAGTTATTGGGAAGCAAAAGTCAGGAGGATGAAGGGAAGGGTGAGCTAATCAGTAGCAAGACACCCCCTCCACGTAGAATCAGGTAGTCCAGGGAGAAACTTCGCAGAGCTCTCACGCTGGATGACAAAGAGGGTGAAGGAGGTCACCTCGAGGGTCTGAACTTTGTCTGGAGGTTCCAGAAAATTCAGCCAGGTGTTCGCTAATTTTATTTGCTCATCAAACTCTTGTAAATGTACTTTCCATTTCTGAAGATAAATACAAAACCCTCATTTGCTACATCGGTTTTCCCACATTGGGTTTTTTTGGGGACAATTGTCCAAAAATAACTGTTCTTATGGTTGTTTCTATTGTGCTACTTGTGTAATTTATCTTTCTGTTCCTATGCTCTTGATGATAGTGAAGATCTGCAAAGGTGTTTATTTTAGAATTCACTGAAGCATCTGTAAATAACTTATCTCATAAGTAGGAGAAATAAACCAAGTATTGCAGAAATGTGTTTTCCTTCTTGAAAATGTCTCAGGCTATCCTCCGACAAGAGGAAATTCGCCGAATGACCAAGAGACAAGGCAACACTGGATCAAGCAAAGTGAAGGAGGAAGAGGAAGATGTAGCGCTAGCAGCTAAGAAGCAGCAAGGGAAAAAGAAGCGTGATTTATCTAAGATCAAATGTTTCCAATGTGGTGAACTTGGACACTTCGCTAGCAATTGTCCTCTAAGGAAGAAGGACAAGTAAGCTTCTAGTTCCAAGGCTGCGGCAACTAAAGAAGACGATGGCTCCGACGATGACGTAGCCATGAGTGCTCATGAGCCACGAAAGTGGGGTGATATTGATTTGTAGAGAAGCTACAGAGTGGTGGCGGGATCCTTGAGTAGCCAAACTCTTGGATCACATCCGTGCTACGGGAGCCTTAAGATAGTAACGAGAATGACTGGATTTGTGGGTGCAAAGGATCACAGATGGAGTAGAGGCAGAGCTAGACGCTGTAGAGGGAGCAACGCAGTGCAGAGGTAGCAACGTAGAGGGGCTGATGGGACTTAAGCAGCGCGGAAGGGTTGATGGGACTTCAGCTGCACAGAGGAGGCATGCTTACGCAGTGTAGAGCTGCAACAACGCAATGGCTTCAGGAGGACAACGCAGAGCAGCAACCTAAGGAGCGTCAGTGATGAGATGTAGCCCGAATTACTTGTCTGTCATTGGGTAGGGGTCCTTCAATTGCTTACTCTTAGCAACTGAGTTGCTGTGTAGCAGTTGGTAGCACGATGCAACAATTTGAGAGGGAGCTGCAGTACGGATGTAGCAGTGACGGTGGCGGAGTCATGGGCAGCAGTACAGAGAGCAGCAGCAGCGCAGTGATGAAGGGCAACAGGCCAAGCATCAACGCAGAGACCGATGCTAGAGATTAGAGCAGTTCTTCGGGGTGATTGTATTGCTAGAGCATATTCCTCACTAAGAGGGAGTGTTGAGATTTTGGGGTAGCATCAGATGTGCTCTAGCTCCCAAATTTTGTGGAGGAGCTGGAGTACATGAGATCTCCAAGACCCAGAAAGTGTTTGGGGAAATTCCATCAGGTTTAAGAGATGTTCAAATAATTAATTTTTTTAATTAACGACTCTAAGTCTAACTTAGGAAAATTAAAAGATTAAAGTGAATTAAATTAAACATGTGATGAGAATGATTTAAGTGACGCGGTTTAAGCAACTTCTAATCTTAGCCGTCTATTAGAGATTAGATCACGGTAGTTGATTTCCCAACGAGAAAAGTATAAGAGAAGGGCTTGGGGTCAGCTGTAGAACACACACATTGGCAGAGCACCGAAGCTAAGCTGAAATTCTAGGGCGTGGTTTGTTGAGAATTTTAGAAGTGTTTGCAGTGCAGCGAGGGACAGTATTGGCAAGGGGATGATCTGATCCCAGGCCAAGAGTACAACAGTCGCAGAGAGGCAGCATACCGAGCAGTGCAGAGGCAACCCAGAGCCACGCAGTCCATGAGAGGCACGTAGAGGCAGCAGGAACCACGCAGGCCCAGTCAGGGCAGCGCAGGGGCAACGTAAGCCCTTCAAGGGTGACGCAGGCCCTTCCAAAGCAGCACAGAGGTTGATGCAGGCCAGGAAGGCTGATGCAGAGTGCTGAGGAGCAGCGTCGGGGTTTCCGGTGGGCCAGAAAGGGCTTGAGTTCTGTACATCCCGTTTGAGGGTGTGAATCAGCCATATTTTCTGTCTCCAAGTGAAAGAGGTATTGTTGCTTGTTTTTCTCTGTAGGGCCAACCATGTTTGGTGTCCTTAAATTGTTGTATTAAGAATCTACTTAATAATAATACCCTCCAGAGCTAGCTGCACCGGTTTTCCCACATTGGGTTTTTCTGGGGACATTTGTCCGAAAAATTTGTGTGTCACTTTGTCATATGAGCGTGCTATTCAGTAAATGATTTGTATGTGTCGGCTGCTATTTGTATTTAATTTGTTGTTTATCTGAATATTCAGATAAATAACTTGTATGATTAATCAAGTAGGAGAAGTAAATTGATGTTTAGCAATAGGGTTTCTTAGATTAAGAAATTTTCACACAGGGTCAGAGCAATGTGCAGTAGGCATGTTGTTAGAGCACTTTCCTCGCTAAGAGGGAGTGTTGATTTTTGGTAGCATCGGAAGTGCTCTAAGTCTCAAAATTTATGGAGAGGCTTAGGCACATGTATTCCAAAGAGCCTAGAAATCATTTGCGAAAATTCCACTCAGAATGTGTTTTATTAAAATAATTAATTATTTTAATGTGACCCTGAGTTTAAACTTAGGAAAATTAAATAATTAAAGGGTATTAATAAAACAGAGGGCGAATCTTCTAGAGAACATGGATCAAGTCAAGTTATAATCTTAGCCGTCGATTGGAGATCTAATCTCGGCCATTGAAGTCTCAACGAGAAGGCTATAAAGGAAGGCTTGAGGGTCATTTGGAAAGAGACACTGAGTGAATCTAATTGATCGATTTTTTGAAGTAAGCAGTGCTCAGAGGAGAATTCGATCTAAGTGATTCCAGCGCAGTGAGGGGTAGGGATAACTTCCGGAGAGAGATTTTCTCATCCGGAGAATCATCAACAGAGAGAGGCAGAGAGTGATCCAGCAACTCTCACGCAAAGGTTGATGCAGGGCCACACAGAGGCAGCGCAGAGGGTGAGAAAGAGTCTGATATTTTGTAGAAGAATCAGTTTCAGAAGCTGAGAACTAGGGTGTGAGACTGGGAGGCTGAGTACAGTGATTCTGGGCTGCAGATCGTTCACCTAGCTGGGTGACGTAGTGCATAGAGAGGTTGACACAGGGACTGCGGAGGGACTGCGCAGGGCCTGCCAAGGGCACCTCATCTAGTGATCGGATCAACCGAGATTTTGTTTCAGTGATTGAGTGAGGTAAAAATCACAATATTTCTGCCAGTATTTCTCTATCTGTAACTGAATAACCTTTGTGGTATTCAGAGATGTATTCAGAATTTGCTACTGCTTAATAAAATCAAACCCTTAGATCTGCTGCATCGGTTTTCCCGCATTGGGTTTTTCCGGGGACTTTCGTCTAAAAATAATGGTGTCCTATGTGTATATTTTTCTTTGCTCAGCTTCCTTGTTTCATAATCATAAGTAATTAAGTGTAGGTTGCTTCAGTAATTTGCTTCAATATTTCAATAAGAAATCTGAAATAATTCTGTAATGTAATTTACAAATAGGAGAAGTAAATTTAGATGGTAGCAGTAGGATTATGGAGATCATTTAGATCCAGGAATTTTCACAAAAACAAACAACAATTGATTAATCATTTGTATGATGTTGGATTGTTAGACATACTGATTACCATAACTAGTTTATGGTAATGGGTGGCTTTGAATATAACTCTCTTCTGAATCAATGCGATTATGGCCACTGGTCATGATTTTTAATTTAAGGTTTCTGTTTTATATGGTATTAGCAATTGGTGGAATGGTGTATAGGCATGTCATTCATTCTTTCTATACTCTGCACAATTCCTAGTACTCAATGTGAATGTTCTTAAATTGCACATAATTTGTAGCATTTTGTTAGAAGGCGAATGTAGATTCAGTGACAATGAAATTTGATAATCGAAAAGGGGGCTTAGCAGAATAGAAGTTGTGGCTAAGTGGTTAGGAAAGATCTTTGGACTTTTTTTACTTCATATATCCAAAAGACTCGAATTTAACAATAAATGCGCACTCTGCATTACTTCCTCCAATGAGTAATCTTCAACAAAATTTCATGTCATGAATTGGCCAAAGGGTAGTTTTTAAAAACTATGATTAGAGAACTAAGTCACCTGACACGGGGACACGGGACATGCAGGACATGAAAATTCGAGTGTCTGACCTAGGCACCTTGACCCCCTGGAATAGGACACATAGGACACGTTATATATATATATATATATATATATTAAAAATTAGATATTTCTTACACAAATTCTCATTCATGATAGAAATTTAGACATAGATCTATATTTCTACATTGTAAATTAAAAATTTGTAATTTTTACAAAGTCACATCATGCATACATGTACAATTGTGACAAATTCATCAATGATCTATAGCAGAAAGACAAGAAACTGCAGTTTTCTCATTAAGCCATCAAAATCAAAATGTGTTACATAGGTAGTAGCAATGGCAATGGAAAATAGAAATAGAAAATAAAAATCAACTACAAGTACAAGGCAGTAGGTAGCTCATGAGCCATTAATCAACATCACTGTCATGGTCACCACTGCTCTCCTCTGCTGCATCCTCCTCCTCTGTATCCAATGTCATCTCTGCATCTTCTGGTGTGGAGGATGACCCCTCAACAATATCACCATCATCAAAAGTGACAGGCTCTAGCACTGGCTCATTAAGGTCCAAGTTAGCCAATTCCAACTCAACACTGTTGTCCAAACCCATATCATCAGGAAAGACATCCCACATCTTTGTCTTTCCCTTCAACCACTCATCTCCATGCCTGTAAATAAGACAAAAGTTGGTGTGCACATACACCATTGTCTTTGCCCTGGACAACTCAAGCTTGCTCTTCTTGACACTATCCAAATTCCCATATGTGCTCCAATTCCTCTTGCAACAAGAGGATGAAGTCCCCTGAGAGAGGAGCCTCATGGCTAACTGCTGTAGAAGATGGCTTGTTGTCCCATGAGTTGCCCACCATGAATAGGGCTTCTTAGCCCCCTCGTCTCTAATCACATCATAGCCTGCAAATCGCCCAGTGCTAGTAGAAAACTCTGCAAAGGCATCCTCTACTTCATCAAGGGATGGTCTATCTTGAAATATCCGCTTCAATGCATCCTTCTTGCCCTGTGAAATTTCACCATTCATGTGAGGAGGGAATCTGCAGGAAGGTCCACCATTCAACCACTTATGTTTGTAGTATTTTGTGTTCAATGGGTGAGCCAAACAATGCAAAAGTGTGCAATTCTTGTCCCATCTGCTGACAAGAATATCCTATATGGTGGTGAAGAAGGCCTATGATGATGTATCATACTCATGACACTCACTTTGTAAAATAATGGTCGTCACAAACTCAATCATGGAATCCCATCCCTCATAAACCTCTCCTAGGATTGGTTGATTTGTGTTTGCTAATTGTAGCAAAGCAATGATAGGGTCCATAATCTTAATAGTGAGATCTACCCTCTCCCACCAAGCATCATCTAAAACTGTGTCCTTGACTCCTTTTGAGGCAGCTTGATCTTTCTCCAAAAAGACCAAAACTTTGAAATAACCATGGCCCCAAGAGCGACCTTGACCTCCCTCAACCTCTTCAACATGATGAATGAAGAGGCAAACTGTGTATATGCAATCGTCCACAATGATAGATGGGTGTATTCCTTGTAGATTGTGAGAGCATTTGTATGATTTTGTACAAAGTTGCGGATATGTCGTGCATCCTCAATAACACTTCCAATCCAAGGCACATCAGAAGCAATAGATTTAAGTGCTAAATTCAAGGAATGGACAATTCAAGGTGTCTAAAATACTTGTGGATATTTAGCTTCCACAATCATGCCAACAACCTTGCAAACAGGTGCATTATCTATAATGATTTACACACAAGAATCAACACCTATATCTTCAATAACTTTAATGAACAACTCACCAATATATTGTGCATCCTTGTTTTGTCTAAGTGCATCCACTGATTTCAAGAATACTAGTCCATTCAAGGAAGACACCATGAAGTTGATGAGTGGGTGGCATGTTGGATCTGTCCATCCATCACAAACAATACTAACCCTAGATGTTTGCCATGCTGATTTAATAGGCTCAAGCGTTTTGTCCACCTCTTTCTTTGCCTTAGTCAACAATGTGGTTCTAAGCTTCTTTAACCCAGAAGGCACATACCCTGATGGAGCCCCTTGAGTTAGAGTTCGACACATCTCAAGAAATAAAGGTGAGCGTGCAACATTAAAGGATATGAAGTTCTGATAGAAAAAGAATCCAATGGTGACGTCAAACTCTTCCCGTTTCTCTTTCTGAAAAATCTTGTCAATTGGACCAAGTGCTACTGCCTTTCTTTTTGCTGCTTGACCCACACCCCCACCAAAACTCTCAAATGGAAATTTGTTGCTGCTTTTCCTCAAGAATGGAAGGGGATCTCCATTCTTGTTTTTTTAGATGATGCAACCACCCTTGCCACACCAACATTGGCCTCTTTTTCCATTTCTTTCCTCTTAACTAAAGACACCTGTGTACATGCTGTGAAATTTTCAAGCTGAAATACTACTGCAATGATTGATTTATTTCGCCTACTTATTTATGATAAGTTATTTACAGATACTTTTAGTAAATTCTGAAATAAACACAACTGCAGTATTCACTTAATCATAAGCAGAAAATTAAATAGAATGCATATAACGCAATAGAAACAATCACATGAACACAGTTATTTTTGGACAATTGTCCTCGGAAAAACCCAATGTAGGAAAACCGGTGCAGCAGATAAGGGTTTGTATTATTCTTCAGTAGTGGTAATCATTTACAGAAATTTGACGAGCAGATGTCTAGAATACACCTGAGATAATTTTTCCGAACCCTTCGAAAGAATTTCTGACACACTGGAGGCACCCTTCCTCCCTCTGCATCACTCTGGGTGGTCTTCTGTGCAGTCACTGCGCTGGATTGCGTCACTCTGCGTAGAGGACCAACGCTGCTGCTCAGCGCTGTCCCCTTTGCGTCTTCCTCTTGCCTTCTTCCTCTGCTGACCTCCCCTTCCTCCTTCTGCCTCTGCAACTTCGCCTCTACAGCCTCTCCCTCTAAAATCAAATTCTATTCCTTCAGAATCGATTTCCTTCGGGCACTGAGTGTATGCCCGACTTGCTTTCCAAATGACCCTCAAGCTTTCTCTTATAGTCTTCTCGTTGATGAATCAACGACCCAGATTGATCTCTAATCAATGGCCGAGATTATAACATGATTTGATCTTCGTTTTCTACAAGATTCACACTTTGCTTTATTAATACACTTTAATTATTTAATTTCCCTAAGTTTAGACTTAGGGATCACTTTAAAATAATTAATTATTTTAAAAAAGCATGAACCGAGTGGAATTTCCACAAACAGTTTCTGGGTTCTCTGAAATACTGATGCCCAAGCCTCCTCCCAAAATATGAGACTTGGAACACTTTCCAATGCTACAAAATCAACACTCCCTCTTAGGGAGGAAAGTGTTCAAGCAAAATATCAACTGCATCTGCTCTAACCTGAAGCATCCACTGCGTTGCTGCTCCTCATCTCTGCGTTGTTGCCCCTCATCTTTGCGTTGCTGCCCGTGACACCATCTCTTCCACTGTCTCATTCGTACTGCAACTCCCTCTGAATCTCAAGTCCACCCATTCTACTGGAATGGGTTCTTGACCACCCCATCTTTTCCCTGAAGTAAGTAAACTTAATTTTACACAGAGATTTTGTGAGGATATCTGCCACTTGTTCCCCTGTAGGAATGTACTTCAACTGTACAACTCCTCGTTGGACATAGTCTCTGATGAAGTGACACCTAATATCAATGTGCTTCGACCGGTCATGAAACACAGGATTCTCAAAGAGCTTTATGCAACTCTGATTATCACACAAGATTCTGGCCGGTTCCATCCTCTTCTTGAGCAAGTTCATGAGCAACTTACGAAGCCATATTTCCTCACACGAATCTGTGCTAACTGCCATATATTCAGCCTTGGCTGAGCTCAGTGCCACGGATTTTTGTTTCCTACTATACCAGGAAGTCATTACTGATCTGATACTGAAACGATATCCACTGGTACTTTTCCGATCTACTAGGCTTTCAACCCAGTCTGCTTCAGTGAAGCCACTCAACTGGATTTCATTGTCCTTGGTGTACTTCAATCCAAACTCGACTATCCCCTTCAAGTATCTGAGAACATGTTTGGCTGCTGCCTAGTGAGCCCTCGGTTCTACCATGAATTGAATGAGGGTATTCACGGCATAACAAATGTTTGGTCTAATGTTGACTGGATACATCAAATGATCCTCTGAGCCGCCTATACAAGGTAGGGTCAGCCTCATCATCCTCGGATGTGTCGATCTTCTTCTAGTTTGTGATCATTGGTGTAGCCATAGGTCTACAGTCCTCCATCTGAAATCTCTTCAGGATCTCTGTAGTATATCTTCCTTGCCCAAGGAAGATTTCTCCCTTCTACTGCCAAACCTCCAAACCAAGAAAATAGTGCATCTGCCCTAGATCCTTCATGTCGAATTCTGTAGCCAGATTTTCCTTGCAGTCTTTATTGAGCTTAGATGATCCAATCAAGAACATATCATCTACATATAATACCATAATTAGCGGCTCATCCCCTATTCTTAGATAGTAGAGGTTGGGATCTGCGTCACTCGACAAATCCCATCTTCTGCGGGTAGCTATCAATTCGCCCATACCATGCTCTAGGGGCTTACTTCAGTTCGTACAAGGCTTTCTTAAGCCTTCATACACGAGTCTTCTGTTCATGTGTCTCAAAGCCCTCTACTGTTCTATGCACACTTCCTCTTCTATCACCCCATTCTAGAACGCTGTCTTGACATCCATCTGGTGAATTTCCCATCCCATTTGCAATGCAAGAGAGATGACGGATCTGATCGAAGTGTACCGAGCTACAGGGGCAAAGGTTTCTTCATAATCGATCCCTTCCTTCTGTGCATACCCCTTAGCCACAAACCTGGCTTTGAATTTCTCTATTGCTGCCATCTGCATCATACTTGATCTTGTAGATCCACCTTGATCCTACAACCGATCTGTTCTGAGGTCTAGGGACTACTTCCCATACATCATTTGTCATGATCGAGCTGTACTCCTCCACCATAGCGTCTACCCACACCTGATGTTGAGCTTCCTCTCGAAAACTAGAGGGTTCTCCAACCTGTGCTACCAGTGCCCTGTACCTGTCTGACTGCCTGCGTTCCCTCTTCTCATTTCCAGGGGCTGCAATAAATTCCTCTGCATCCCTCAGAGTTTGTTGGAGTTCTCGCTCGTCCTTCCACTAGTAGTGGGTGGATTCACCTGCTCTCCTTCTTTCACTTCCTTAGAAGAACTTTCCTTAGGATCCTTGTGCCGTGGAGAGGCACAAGAGCCATCTTCTGTAGGCTGCTGTGGCTGAACAAACGGATCGTCCTCAGACTGCGTAGCTGTAGACATTTCCTGGGATCTCTTGAACGCTCTCTCCTCCATGAATTTCACGTCTCGTCTTACTATGATCTTCCTATTCTCAGGAATATAGATGTGATATGCCTTCACTTTTTCGCTATATCCCACAAGGTATCCTTTCTCTGCAGTTTGATCTAATTTCTTCCTTTTCTCATCAGGTATATGGCAATACGCTATACTGCCAAATATCCTGAAGTGGCTCACCTCAGGCTTGCTGCCATTGAACACACTCTCAGGAGTAACCTTACCCAATGCTCTATGAGGCACCTTGTTCTGCACATACACTGTTGTATTGCAAGCTTCAACCCACAGAAATTTGGGCATGTCTTAATCATACAACATTGCCCTCACAGCTTCCAAGATGGTCCTATTCTTCCTCTCTGCAACTGCATTCTGCTTCGGATTATATGGAGCTGTCCATTCTATCTTGATGCCTTCCTTTGCGCAGAACCTTGTGAAGTCTTTATCAATATATTCTCCACCATTGTCTGATCGCAATATCTTGATCCACTTTCTGGTTAGATTTTCTACCAAAGCCTTGAATTACTTTTAATCGCTCAAAGACCTCATCTTTGGTCTTCAGAAAGTAGATCCATGACTTTCGAGAATGGTCATCAATAAAGGTGACAAAATACTTTGCACCACTGAGAGAATTCGTGGACATTGGTTCGCAGATGTTTGAGTATATCAACTCCAACACACTCTTGGCCATATAGCTGCTTCTTGGAAATGTTGCCTTGGCATACTTCTGTAATACGCACCCCTTGCAGACATCGTCTTTCTTGGTGCTAAGTTTAGGAGCCCCCGTGACAATCTTCTTAGGGATCCTCAAGGCTCCATGATGTAGATGCCCATTCTTCTGTGCCATAATTCATTCAAATCCCTTTCATCAGTACTACCTATCAGTGCCATTGGAGACTCAAGTTGTAACTTATACAATTTATGGCTCCTTACTCCAATTTGTGCCTTCCTTTTCCAACTAGGGTGTTTGACATAAACGTTTATGCCATTTAAGTATACATTGTCACCCTTATTCTGAATTTGAGACACCGAGAGAAATTTCATCCCTAATCCTGGTACATGCAATACGTTGGTGGCTCGAAGCTTGTTACCAACTTTTGTTTGAAATATTATGGTTCCTCTTCCAATAGGGGTACACTTGGCCTTGTTTCCCATCGTGATCTGAAAATTCATCTGCTCTTCCTGGGAGTTCGAGAAACATTCTCGAACTCTCGTCATGTGAGCAGATGCTCCACTGTCAATATACCAGACCCCTGGGGAGGCCATGCTTGACACACAAGCAAAAACCTCTTCTAGTCTGGACGCCAGAACTGAAACGTCATGATCCCTCTATTCCTCCATGCGTTCTGGAGGACTGCGTGAACTCTTCCGAGCTGATGCTGCATCGTTGTCGGACCTTCGTTCCATTGCAGAACCTCCTCTTCCGTTTCTCGTCTTTTCCTCTGATACCATGTGAAATTTTCAAGCTGAAATACTACTGCAATGATTGATTTATTTCGCTTACTTATTTATGATAAGTTATTTACAGATAATTTCAGTAAATTATTAAATAAACACAACTGCAATATTCACTTAATCATAAGCAAAAAATCAAATAGAATGCATATAACGCACTAGAAACAATCACATGAACACAGTTATTTTTGGACAATTGTCCCTGGAAAAACCCAATGCGGGAAAACCGGTGCGGCAGATGAGGGATTGTATTATTCTTTAGCAGTGGAAATCATTTACAGGAATTTGATGAGCAGATGTCTAGAATACACCTGAGATAAATTTTCTGAACGCTTCCGTTGAATTTCTGACTCACTGGAGGCACCCTTCCTCCCTCTGCATCACTCGGGTGGTCTTCTGTGCAGTCACTGCACTGGACTGCGTCACTCTGCATGGAGGACCAGTGTTGTTGCTCAGTACTGTCCCCTCTGCGTCCTCCTCCTGCCTTCTTCTTCCTCTGCTGACATTGCCTTCTGCCTTGTGCCTTTGCAACTCTGCATCTACAACCTCTCCCTCTGAAATCGAATTCTATTCCTTTAGAATCAATTTCCTTCGGGTACTGAGTGTGTGCCCGACTTGCTTTCCAAATGACCCCCAAGCCTTCTTTTATAGTCTTCTCGTTGATGAATCAACGAACTAGATTAGATCTCTAATCAATGGCTGAGATTAAAACATGACTTGATCTTCGTTTTCTAGAAGATTCACACTCTGCTTTATTAATTCCTTTTAATTATTTAATTTACCTAAGTTTAGATTTAGGGATCACTTTAAAATAATTAATTATTTTAATAAAGCATGAACCGAGTGAAATTTCCACAAACGGTTTCTGGGTTCTCTGGAATACTGATGTTCAAGCCTCCTCCCAAAATATGAGACTTGGAAAACTTTCCAATGCTACAAAATCAACACATGCTCCAATTCCACAACCGAGTAAAGCCAACAAATGACCTTTCACACAGTAATAAGTGCTCTTGAAATGATTGTTGCAATAGTTGCATTTTCAAACAGCAATGCCTCCTCCCTTCAACTTGCTGCCTGGCCCTTGATCTCTTGTGACATACTTGCACAAGGGATATTTGTTTTCTTGAGCCAGTTGTCTTTCTAAATTCATTCCGTCCTCAACATTTGAAGTTGTTGTTGTAGTCCCACTTCCAATTGAGGGAACACTTGCAGACCCTGATGAAATTGGAACAGGAGGGGCATCACTAGTGGGGACATTATTTTCCTTGCTTTGCCCCTTCCCTATATCCCTTGATTGAGCCAATAATGCTATAAAAAAATAAAGAAAAAATGCACAAACTTGTAAAAAAAATGCACATGCAAACTGTTGTAATAAAAATGCAAAAAAATAGAAGCAAAATGCACTTACCTGTTGCTTGAATCACCTCTGAAATGCTCCCAAACCGTTTGCTACAAGCTCCTACACACTCATAGCAGAAGACACACTCAAGAATGAGTGCCAAATGAGCCCAAATTGGGCATTATGGGCCGCGTGACACACCTTTTTAGGGGACATGTGTCCTGAAATCGGGACACGCAAGACACGCTGTTGGGATTCACGTGTCCCTCGAATCCCACCATCTAGGACACATTGGGCACCCTGAAGGGACATGTGTCCCAACAAATCATGTCTGATTCGTGTGATTCAGGACACGCTAGGGGTTTTGTGTGAATCTGGTTTCTTTGTTAGAGAAACTTTTAAAATTTTTCAGTGTGGCCAAAATCTTGTATGGTCAATGGCCGGGATCTGAAAACGAAGCACTGATTACAACGTGGTCAAAGGAGACTCCTTTTACTCCCTCTCAAATCTAGAGGAGATTCTCGACTTCACTGCCACAAGTCCTCTTTCTTGACTTTCATAAAAACACTAGCCATCAGTTCTTTGTAGCTTGCATGGCTCCCTCTCTCCTTTGCATCTGACTGTACAGGATCACGAAGCCATCTTCTCACGATAGGTTCCAGCTGATCCATCTTACACATCACTTTTGTCTCGACTTTATCAACGAAGACATTTTATTGAACCTTCCCATACTTTAAGCTGACCATAGGTTTCTCACGAAAGTGACCTTCCTTCTAGACCTTCAAGTTATCTTCTTACATTGCCACTTTTCAATCCCAAGATGAGCACATCTATGCTAGGTACCAGATGTTGAGCTTACCCTCAATATCCACAAAGTTGAATTTGTTTCAATTGTCATCATGTACCCGTGCAACATCTTTCTAGGTAGCAAAAACATGTTTAACAAGATAACCAATAATAGATATTAAAATCACACTTACCTCACCATGACAGTCTTCATGAACAAAGTATCAACATTCTCATGGTCCATCTCTATATGAGTCTACCATTATTAGAGTGCCGAATGATCCAACTTGATTACCAAATTACCATTCCCTCCTTTCATCATGCTCTTCATGGCATAAGATCATCATATCTTTCTCCTTTATTATGTACCTGCAACATTCATTGACAAGTACCACCAAGCAGAATATACAAGTACAAGAGCATGATTATGACTTTGACAATCTAGGGATTCCATGGAATTTTGGAGAGGGAGAACTCCTATGTTTTTCAGATTCAAACCCTAAGTTTCTTGATATTTACTTTTGAACCATCAACCATAGGGTTTGAAATTCAAAACCAATTCTACGCTCACTAGGTTTTGCCATTTTTACCCTAGACTTCCTACAGATCCTAAGGACCAAATTTTAGGGTTTCTATGAGGGAACAAATAGATTAGGGTTAGGGTTTCTATTTTGCGTAGGATTTCCAAATACCAACAAAGGTTTACAAAAACTTATATGCCAGCAACCTTCAATAAGATAGAGACTATAAACCCTAAACATCTCCCAAAACCCTAATATATCTTATATGCATAAAAACAGTTATATGTACCTGAAGGACTACATATGTTAGTTCTTCATGATTATTGGAAGCTTGCTGCAAAGTCTTCATCACAATTCAATGTACTGTCTCTTCTATTTTTCCAATGCCAAATCAAAAACAATTCTTCTAAGCATGTCTTCTTCTTGATGCTAGACTATTTTCTAAACTCTTATGTTGCAAACCTGGTGTATGATTCTCCACTCGTCATTCTAATAAAAGAGGTCCTTGACATCTTCCTTCTGCTTCTTTGAGGGTTCTTCATCTACAACTGTTAAAGCTTCAGACCTATCTTTCATTTTATTTTTCTTAGGATTCTTAGGACAATTCATGACAGCCAAAGCACTGAACTTTGGACATATCTTTAGATTTGTTTTTCTTTTTCTTTTCAAAAACTTTCTTTGATTTAGCTGCAGAGGCTTGGGCTAAAAGAATTGACTTAGCCCTTAGACACATGGTCTTGGAGGTAAACTGGTGTTTGAGGGATATCTTCTGCAATAATGATTTTTCTTAAGCTGCTACAACGATGGACTTCTTTCTGCTCTCTAGATGTGGTGCCTCTTCTTCACCTTAGCTCTTATACCATGTTGGAAAATCAAAGTAGAGGAGGTCAATATTGATTTTCCTGAGCTTGATAATTACATGTGAAGTTTGTTGTCTTCTTATTAATTAGTTTAGTTCTCTTTCATCAAGCAATTACCAAAAATGTAAATTCAAGAGACAAAAGACACCAAATGTAGGCTCTACGCCAGGGCAAAACCCCTCCAACAGGGGAAAACCCGCAAGTACTTCTTATTAACTTCAGGGGAGACTTCCAAGACCAAATGACCAAGTCAAGTCTTCTAGGCTCTAGCTACATGTCAACGCTTTTCCAAGAGCCTTCGTAAGTCTAAATGCCACTTCCTGTACCTTCAAGAGTTTACAGGCAATTCTGGACCTCACTGTTCTTCTTGTTGCAACCTTCAGACCTCACTGTGCAATCTTCAGACTTCTATTTCCTTTTCCTGCAAGCTACAGACTTCTGTTTTCCTTGTAGACTTCAGATCTATGCCTCTACTGCAGCTCTCGGACTTGCGGATCTATATCTCTAATGCAACTCTTGGACTTCAGCATCTATGTCTCTATTGCAATTCTCGGACTTCTTAACTTCCTGTGACCTTCGGATCTTACTGTGCTTCTAACTGCAGTTTTCGGATCTCTAGGATACTCCTGTACGTTTGATCTGAGCAGATCACTTCTGGTTTTGGTTAGGAGCAGGCTCTATTGTTATAGCTCCAGTCTTCTTTCTTGTCACAGTTCTGTTTTCCAATCAATCTATTGAGTTCTACACAGACTACAGATGATATCCTAAAGTGATCTGAAGCTTATGCTATATATACTCATTGAGCAGCTTGAAACAAGGCTGACATGAACAGCTTCTAGGTTGACTTGAGGTGACATAGGACCGACTGAATTGCTTCTAATGGTTGACTTGAAGTGCATCTTGAAGATCGACTTGTAGCTAGAGTCCTAAATGACTTCTTGAAGACAACATCACATGACAAATCCTAGAGGCATGCAATGGATGCCTTGACCTATTTGACTAATGACTCAAGCATGAAACCCATGCCTTTATTTTTCTTTTTACATTTTCTTATAAGAATTACATATGACACAAAAGAGTAACAATTAAGAAGACCGAAACTAGTTACATTTTCCAACAATTTTTAGTGTACTTGGGCTTTAAACTAAGTTGTAATATGTGTTATTATTCTCTTTTTATCAATTTATTTTCCTTTTTTTCTTTATGTTATTGACAAATCAGTTGTCCACAACACTAACAACATTCTGTTTATTTTCTTTTATGTTTGAAGTAACATTTTAGGGAGATTTGCATACTGTTCTGTTATGTTCATTTTAATTTCTCAGTTTCTCAATAAAAAAATGTATAAAATTTATTAAGCAACAAAAAACTTGTTAAAAGCTAGGATTTTGTTTATCCTTCTTGGTACTCACTTCCATGTAACTACTCTTCATGGGGAACACACAAGGATAGTTGAGGACCTGTTGGGCTTTAAACCCGGGTACCAATCTTACTTAACTGGTTACTTAGCCCACGAGAGTGATTGATAGTTGTTGCTTAAGTCATATGGTTTGGAACATCAACACTATCAAATGCTTGTTTAGTGTTTGAAAAGGACCTAAGTTGAAGCCATTCCACATTCACTGGGCCTTATGCAATTATTATTTATCTGAGTAGTTTTTGAAATATAACATCGTCAACTTATTTAGGTTTTGACCATTTGAGATGATACCTGCTTATGAATACATGGTACTTGCTATTGTATGTTTGGTAAATGAGATAACAGATAAATCTGCTAGAAAAGCCAGAATTATACAAGATTATTTTGCTATGATCTATGATTTCAAATATTATAACCTGAGCTGAAAGTATCACATATTGTTGTCTTTACAATGTTGTGCATTATCATCATGAAAATAACTTGTGGCCATTAAATGTTCTGTCAATTATTATGAATGTCGAGCCTTCTTATATAATAAAAGCAATATCACACTAAAGATACATACTGTAAAATTAAACACTACTGAATTCAAAACTCTTTCAACTATGGTGCCTGTCTATCTAATCAACAATGCAATATGAAGGACTTGTATTAGATATAAATACTGAAAAATTATTGTTTTGTAATATCACAATTCCAGTTGATTTTAGGAACATGGCTATGTTGTAAAAGTTGATTCTGTATGTTGCCATCGTACATGAAACTGCAGTTTCAGGTGTTTCAACCGACTTAAGGTGTGCACTACTAATCTGTTGGCAGTCACTTTTTCTTATATTTGGTTGCTGAATATGTTAAAGTGTCATGAACAGGCAACAGATTAACGAAATTTTGTGTACTCTTTTTTAAGTAGGAATAATCAATTTCCTGGCTTGTTAGAGTCAAGCGAATTTGTTTATACCAGCTTCTGAACAACACAAAATGATTATTTGTTTTATTTCAGAGCTGGTATCAACTATCAAAGACATTGGCAGAAGAAACTGCATGGAAATTTGCAAAGGAGAAGGGTATCGATGTTGTCACAATAAATCCAGCGATGGTGATTGGCAAACTTTTACAGCCTACTCTGAATACAAGCTGTGCTGCAATTCTACAAATAATGAATGGTAAGAGCATGGTGTTGGGTCAAGTAATAGGGCTGACAACAATGCATATAAAGTTTAAACTTTCCTTATTGTCACTGACATTTCCATCACATTCTGAAGCTCTTATTTGAAAGACTACAAATGCATATTTTTAAGTGTTATGGCTAATGTGAATTTTGCTAATGTTATGGTGGTAAATTGTGCCACAGTTGTCACTTAGTGGTCATTACTATCATTTACTGTACACAATTAATGGGTCAATGATTAGTCCACATTGTTTGTTAGGGTTAGGTTAGATAATCTAGTGCTAACACCTATAAAATGAGTTCTTCATCTTAATTATAAAACACTCAAGTGAATATGTGATTCATGTCTATTTGGTTATAGTGGTACCTGTTACCCACCCATGTGGGTAACCCCTGGGAGAAGAATTTCTCCCATTTTTAGAGCAAAGTGATCTCAACTAGCTGAATAGTATTCCTGAATGACTCCTTTTCAGTTCATAACTTCATAGGGCTGACAAAAAGGATCACAAACTTAGAAACAACACATTCCGGGAGGCACAAGCTACTCAACAAATTGAAATGATTTTCTTGACAGTTTCTTCCCTGTGACAAACTATACGCATCAATTGGAATATTATACTGCAAATTCATAGGGGTTAAAAATAAGTGGAGGAGAAAAAATAGGCTTGGTAAAAACGATGTTTGTTTCAATCGAAATAATGCCTGGAAATTTAATAAGAATTAACTGTTAGTGGTATTCTAATAATACTGTTGGTGGTATTATGATGACTAGTTTTCTACTATAAAGGCTTCTTGGTTGATTGGCTTATAAATGAAGAGAACAATAGGCATATATCTTTAGATCACCATGGCTGTGCTTTTTTCCTTCTGTATTTCCTTTTTCTTACAATGATTACATCTTATACCCATATCGATGGATATTACTAGTGTTGCATTTGGAAGTGATTTGACCTTAAATAATACAATTGCTAACCAAAACGCATGTTTTCTCAAACATATATAGATTTTAGTAGGTTACAGCCTCCAATTTTTTCCATTGGGTATGGAACCTTTATGTTTGGTTCTATTGCACTATAGTCTATCTGTGGCTTTTGCTCAAAAAATTAAATTTAGAAACCAATAAAAATATTCTTGATTTACTTAACGTCTTTTACTTCAAATGCAGGGTCTTCAACATATCCGAATGCGACGTTTGGATGGGTCAGTGTGAGGGATGTAGCAAAGGCACATCTTCTAGCATTTGAAGTTCCGTCGGCAAATGGAAGATATCTTTTGGTTGAGAGGGTTGCCCACTTCTCAGAAATTGTGAAGATCCTTAGCAAACTATATCCAGGCTGCGCACTTCCAACAAAGTATGTGTGTTCAGTAAATTGTTCATTTCATTTCCTATGTAGAATACCAAAGAGAATAATAAAGAACTGCATTGAATTTCTTGAATATGCTAGTTTATCATGGCAATGGCAGCTCAAAGTGGTTATCTCACTGTCGACAAAAAGATACACAAAATAAGTGGGAGAGCATTTCTTTTTATACCTTTTCAGCTTTCTCCTGGTGATGGAAGTAAGATAGCATGAACCTGATGATTCCATGGCATAGTTGGATAAATAAGTTGAACGGGGATTCTTTCCGTTGAATAAAAATATACCTGCTCTTAAAATCCAAGATAAAAAAACCCTCAAATTTGTAGTTGTTTATGTTGGACTGCTATGTACATTGAGAGAAGTAAATTTGTTTAGCGCTGTGAAGAAGATTCCATAACATTCTTAGAGCGTCAGCAACACTGAAACAAGTAGATTGATAGGAAAGATGAATCATATGGGAGCAGTACACAAAATTTATTTCATAAAAAATTAGTTCAACAAAAAGTATCTAAAAGAATATATGTCCAGGACATTTCTACCAAAATGAAAATTTGAGTCTGAATAGTTCTCTGGTGGAATTGGAGTCTGGCAATAGAAATTCATAGAAGTTAATGATCACATGAATAGTTTGTGAGCTGCTGCTAAAGTGAAAAGGTGTAAAACGAGTTTTGCAAAATTAGGGTTTGTAAACCCTACATTAATTTGAAGAATAATGAAAACCTAGGGTTTGTGGAGAAAACCCTAGAGATAGACCTAGAACAGCATTTCCGTTGAAAGACGAAACCCAAGCTCATGCAAGGAAAAAATGACACCATGTTAATGATGAGGACGAGAATGATAAAGTTGCAAGATGAATGCAAGAAGGCTAAGAACAAGAGGGAGCTGACATTTCCTACTATCCTCAAAAGATAAGTATCTTATATCTTTTGTTCTTGATTATTATTGCCGTTTTACTATGAGTTAGTCTCTTGTCATTGTTTCTCTTTGTTGAGTTATAATTCTTCTTCCATTTTAGGTACATAGCAAAGGCTGCCTAGACTCTGGCAGCAGATGGAAGTAGCAAAGCAAAACATGTGACGAGGACTTTTCTAGAATGATCATTTGTGTACTAGATGAGATCTGAGCTTAGAGGGAGCAGACAGATCAGCAAGTTCGAAATATACTTTAAACTGTGCTGATGAGAAGTCAATGGAGTTCCAAATGTACCTACAAGATCTAGCACACAGCAGTTGGCAATATAGGCAAGAGTTGAGAATAGAAGGTTCTCCCAAAAAGAGGGAGAGGATCATGACAAAATGTTTGCTCCAGTTGTGAGGTACACTTATGTTTGAACTATTATCATTGCTTTGAAAGTGCACGAAGTGGATGCAGAGATCGTTTTTCTCAAGAAATAATTGAAGAGGAAGAAGTGTACATAGAAGTCTTTGAGGTACATGAGAAAAAGTCTCATGATTGAAGAAAGATTTGTACGATAACAAGCAGACACATTGGGATTGATATTCTTGGATTAATGAATATCTCATGAGTCTTGGATGATCTTATTATTATATGATTTGTCTCTAACGGAAGCAGAAGAACTCATGTGTCAGAGGGAGCAACTGTAGCAGAAAGATTTACTTCCATAATAGGAGCAGTCAGGAAGCCTTGTTTTAGCTTTAGAGGGAGTTGACCTTTGAAATTCGAGATAATGGGTTGTCGTTGACATTGTTAAGCTAGATAGGTGATATGCTGGAAGACAACAATGACAGAAGGAGCAACTAGAAGTACTGCAACAAGATATGTTTCAGTGTACTGTGCTCGAGGTGTTCAAAAACCAAGTGCTAGAAGATAATGATTGATTTATCTGAACTTAATAATTACTTGTGAATGTTTGTTGGCTTCTTTTTTCTTATATTATCTTATTCATCAAGCAATTATACAAAAAGTGCAAAATATGAAGATCACAAAGAGAAAGAACATCGGAAATTAGGCTCAAAGGCAGGTTGGAAATTAGGCTCCAAGCCAGGGCAAAACCCCATAAGGGCGAAAACCCAACAGCCCTTCTTATAGAATCAGATCAAAATGAGTTATCCAAGACTGAAGACCAAGACCAAGACCAAATATTCTCACAAAGACCCAAGTCAATTCTCCTCCAATCAAGTCAAAGTTAACAAAAGTCAACACTAGTCAAACCTTTTGAAATCTTGTTAATTTTGGGCAACTAGGTCCAAACTCCATGTTGCACTGCTCATATGACGATGGTCATATTTTTGTTGGATTCCTCTTTTGGAGAGGTGCAAGATTGATCTAAAGGTCATCTTGATCGGATGAGCAAGGTTGATCTAAAGAACATTGATTTTGAAATTAAATTTCCACATGTGCAAGGTCGGCCAGATTTATCCCACATGCCTAAGAGATGTGTCACACACCCTCATTGATGAATATAAATTGGAGAGTCTTGGAGGTCATTTTCTCATCATCTCATCACACATTCTCTCATTGTGATCTGATTGGTTCGATAACCTTTGGAGGCCTTTTTCCCTCACACTTGTGGAGCGAAGCTGCTGTTTTCTGCATTGATCTGTTTAGGGCTTGCTGTTTTTTGTGCTGATCTGTTTAGGGCTTTTCTTCTGCAGCGTTGACCAACGTTGACCGTGGTCAACCCTTGGTCGTTTGACCTCAATCTTCTGCAGAAATTCCAGTTTTAAGAGGCTGTACAGCTGGGCACTAAAATCGAGGAATTCCAGTCTGTTTGATCGAAGCCCTAGTTTGTTGCGTTGACTTTTCTAAAGCTGCTTGTGTTGAATTTTTTGCGTTGTCCCTGGTTTGACTTGCGTTGACTTGTGATGAGCTGTCTTTGAGGGCTGTGGGTGTGACACATGAAAGTGCTGGCTGACCGAGAAAGAATTTGCTGGTTGAAGTATCCTGCGGACCGCCGTAATGCCACAATATCTCATACCTTTGCTGGACAAAAGGAATTGTAAATCTGATCTATATTTGGCTTGTCTTCTATTGATCTATTATTGTGTTCTATAGTTTATGTGATTGCTATTTTGTATTGGGCCTAAGAAAGACTGAAGTAAAAGCGCATCAAGCATAGAACACCATGGTTATCTAACTTTAACATGGTATCAAAGCTGAGGCGACGACAAAGTCCAAGAGTCCAACTGGTGTTAGAAGCCATCTCTAAAGGAAGAAATCCTTTCAAGGACAAATGGCCTCCTCAACCTACAAGGGTTTCAAGGCTGATGATAAATTGACTGATAAGTCTGATTATCATGCATGGAAGATGTCCTTGGATATGGCAATAGAAGATCAAGATGTCATGGACTATGTAGAGGGGAATATTCAAGAGCCTCCATCAAATGCAGCGGCTACCATGAAGACAAAGTATAGAAAAGGGGAAATCAAAGCAAAGATGATTATCTGGGATTCTATTCATAAGCACTCGGTTGCTTACATTTCTGAGCTGAAGACATCTAAGGAGATGTAATATTCCCAATTAGCCTTGCTAATTGGAATATTTCATTTTTGCTTTATTTTGCCGCTTTAGCTAGAAATAATAAATAAAGTGAGAAATAAGAGGGGTCACCTCACTTTAGTCACCTCACTTTATAATAAAGTGTTCTTTTCCTAGTAGGTTGACGTTATAACTTAGAGAGGGGGCCTTGGGGGTCCACATGGGTATGATGGGGGAGGCATCAGGCTGACCCAAGGTAAACTGCGCAGGTCAAAGGAGAGTTAAGTTTTGGAGGGAGTTTGGCATTATAAAAGGAGAGGTTCTCACCTCATTTGGATCATCCATGATTTGATATTCTTATTGAGAGCTAGACTTTTGTCTGCTTCAGCACGCCGGTTGTTTAGTCGGTCTGCAGCACTGTTTAGTGCACGAGTGTCTCCGGTCGGAGATCTCACCCTTAGCCTCGGGGGACTTCGAGTGCCTGCCCTGGTAAGGTTATGTCTGGTTTCACCCTTAGCTTCGGGGGACTTCGAGTGCCTGCCCTAGTAAGGTTTTGTTCTGAGTACATCTTTCAGTTTCTGGAGCAAAGGTAGCAGCAGTTTCTGGTGCAGATTTGGAGAAGAAGGAGCCCTCTTGTGGCTGCGCAGTCAGTGGAGGAAGGACGTTGTTTCAGGAGGAGATAGGACGCTGTTCAGCAAAGGAGAGTGAGGACGCTGTACCAAGGTGGACGCAGTCCAGATCTGAGCAGAGGAAACGCTGTCCAGGAGGAGGAAGGACGCTGACCAGTCTAGGAGTGAGGACGCTGTCCAGTTCTGAAGCAGAGGACGCAGATCTGAAGGCATATTGTCAGATCCCGACACGGGAGAGAGGTAGATGCGGCCGGAGATATTTGCGATCCAGTTCTATATGATGCAGATCTGAAGGTATAGCACTAGATCCAGCTTGGGAGATTGCAGATCTGAGGAGATATTGACAGATTTAGCCTAGATCTGAAGAGATAACATCAGATCCATCATTGGAGATTACAGATCTGAAGAGATATTGTCAGATCCAGCATAGATCTGAGGAGTTAGGGCAGATCTGACTTAGGAGGACGCAGATCAGGAGGGGAAGGACGCAGATCTGGTTTGGAGGCTTCAGATCTAGCAGATTTGAGCATTCAGGAGGCCGATCCACCTAGTGGGACGCTGATCTGATGAGCAGACTTGTGTGAGAGGGGCTCAACAGCGTTTTCTAGCATTCAGTGGCTGATCTATCTGTCTGGAGGGTTTGGTGATTGGTGCTTCATCTGCTTCTGCGCTGTCACTAGCAGAGACAGCGTTTTCCATTGGTGAGGGTTTGGAGTCAGCTATCTTCCAGTCTTCAGCCCCTAGCTTCAGCGCAGTCCAGCTTCAGTCTTCAGAGCAGCTAGGACGCTGTCCTTGTTGCAGCCATTATCTGTTTGAGAGGGTTTCCACTTGCCTAGGGCAAGGATAGGTGCACTTACTCTGATTTTCTCGTACTCCTCTCTATGTACTTTCAGATTAATAAAATGGCTCAATTTTCTGGTATCCTATGTGTGATTATTCAGTGATCTGGTTCAGTATTGTATTTTCTATATCTGTCTGGCATATTTCTGTTTATTACTGGTTATTTCCCTTTGGGGATATTACAGTGGTATCAGAGCATAGATTTGGCTCAGCCTGTGGTGCTAGCAGTCTATGAACCCCTACAGTCGGAAGAGTCTCTTCGGAGGAAGCGATTCTGATTCAGAGACAGAACGGCAGAATCCAATGGAAGACTTAGCTGAGAAGTTGGATGCAATCCTCCGTCACATGCAGAATGTAGACAACAGGGTTGCAGCTGTGGAGGCATCACAGAGAGAACCCCCTAGAGTTCTCCAGGTAGGAGAAGGATCGGGCGTGTCTAGCTACATACCAGACGCTATTCCCATTGTGACAGCACAGAGGGTCAATACCGCACCCACGCGACCCACCATGCCTACCTTTCCGGTAGAAGACGAGGGGTCGACAGCCCCAAGGGATGGGGGTCCAGCCCAACATGCGGCCATTTTTGCAGACTGGCAGGGCCTAGGTCCGGCGTTCATGGATGCTCTTCCCTTCGATCGCTATCTCCAGTTCAGATGTGGAGGCAAGGCCCATGAGCAGGAGAAGGGGCGTGGCTCTCACCGTGATAACCACCGTGCAGCGAGCAAGTTCCATTTGCCGATGTTTGACGGTTCGCAGAAGGCTACGGCGAAATCTTGGGTGGAGAAACTGGACATTTATTTTCAGCTTAACCAGATGCCAGAGAAGGAGGCCATTAAGATGGCTGCATTGCATTTAGAGGGGGAGGCCCAGGACTGGTGGTTTCATGGGATGACAACACTGGGACATTCCGCAGTGTCGACATACGCTGAGTTCACCAGGAGAGTGGTGGAGCGTTTTGACAGGAAGGATCCGGAGCAGCATTTCGGTGAGCTGACCAAGCTCAGACAGACGGGGAGTGCCGAGGCATACATCTCTGAATTCTTGAGGGTTTCAGTGATGGTACCTGACGTATCGACAGCTCGGATGGTCTACATGTTTTTGGAGGGGCTGTCAGAACCACTTCGGGGCCTAGTCCGGTCAAGCAAACCGGCTACGCTACAGGATGCTATCAGTAGGACTCGTGACCTACAAGATGTCATGCCTAGGACTCGGCCACCTTATCCCCAGAAACAGGCTTTCCAGCCTAGGGGTAAGGACACGAGGGTTCCGCCTCCCAAGGCGAATCCGGGACGAGGCCAGTTTGATGATGAGGCCAGGAGAGAGTTGAGACGGAAGCGGTTATGCTTCACCTGCCAAGAGCCGTGGGCACCGGGACACAAATGTACGGCAGGGAAGGCACATTTCATAGAGGTCTTCTCCGAGAGCAGCGGGGAAGAGGATGAGGTGGATGATGAGGAGGCAGGAGAATGTTATGCAGCGCAGAGTACCTTACGACCTCCACCACCCGATGCAGGTGGGGCCTCATTCGCACCTACTGGGGGAGCTCTGGCAGCATTACGGGGAGTCCCCAAGTATCTGACATTGCGCGTACGAGGGACAGTGCGCGGACAGCGGGTTTCGGTCTTAGTCGACAGTGGGGCTACCCACAACTTCATTGATGCCCAGATGGTCGCACGGAGAGGCATACCAACGGAGAGCTTTGATGGGTTTTCTGTCTTGGTACCAGGAGATCAGACCATGGCATGTGCTCGATATGTACCCGAGTTGTCAGTAGCGATGGGCACTTATACCTTGACCGATCACTTCTTTGTGGTGGACATTCCGGACACCAATGTGATATTGGGGGTCCAGTGGCTTATTACTCTGGGGAAGGTCACGACGGATTGGAAGGCCCTAGAGATGGAGTGGGATGATCCCAAGACGGGGAAGCATGAGAAGATACGAGGGCAGAACACATATCCACCCCAGACAGTATCAGCACACAGCATGGAGGTGACATTCCGCAAGGGAGATATAGAGTGGGCAGTAGAGCTGCAGGCTTCAGAGGTAGTAGATACGGGACGGACGGTGCACCATGATCTACAGACTCTTCTCGACAGGTATGCAGTAGTTTTTGGAGACATTCCACCAGGACAGCCACCAGATCGGGGGTTTGAGCACACGATCGAGTTGGAGCAGGGGATACAGGTAGTGATCACCACACCGTATAGGCATCCCAAGGCCTATCGGGATGAGATAGAGCGGGCCATTCAGGAGTTGCTGGCCCTTGGACACATTCGACCCAGTACCAGTCCTTTCGCTTCTTCAGTAGTGCTGGTGAAGAAGAAGGACGGCACATTACGCATGTGCATTGATTACAGGGCTCTGAACAAGAAGACCCTGAAGAATAGGTACCCCATTCCCAGGATCGACGAGCTGATGGATGAGTTGAGAGGAGCACGTTTCTTCTCAAAGATCGATTTGAGATTCGGGTACCATCAGATACGCATGAGGGAACAGGATATTCCCAAGACTGCTTTCAGGTGTCATTATGGGCACTTTGAGTTTCTGGTCATGCCGTTTGGGTTGACCAATGCGCCTGCTACTTTCCAGTCTTGCATGAACCATATTTTCCGGGATCATCTGAGGAAGTTCGTGCTGGTTTTCTTTGATGATATCCTTATATACAGCAGGACCTGGGAGGAGCACCTCCAACACATTGAGACGGTCTTGCATATTCTGGAGGAGCAGCAGTTCTTTGCCAAGCTCTCCAAGTGTGAGTTTGGATTGACGGAGATGCTGTATCTGGGACACATCATAGGAGTGGACGGGGTGAGAGTCCACGAGGAGAAGATCCGGGCTATCAGGGACTGGCCAGAGCCACGGAATGTAACAGAACTGAGAGGGTTCATTGGTATCTGTACTTACTACAGGAAGTTCGTCAAGGGCTTCTCACAGCTTGCAGCACCCCTCACGGAGCTGACGAGGAAGGGGGCATTCAGTTGGTCAGATACCGCACAGCGAGCTTTTGATAAGCTCAAGGAGGTGATGAGTAGTTGCCCCGTGTTGGCATTGCCAGATTTCACTCAGCCCTTTGTCCTAGAGTGCGATGCATCAGGGGAAGGGATTGGAGCAGTTCTGATGCAGGAGGGTCATCCGATTGCGTTCGAGAGCCGGAAGCTCCTTCCCCACGAGAGGCTTTATCCCATCTATGACAAGGAGATGTTGGCCATCATGCATGCATTGGCCAAATTCCGGCAGTACCTGGTAGGTGGCAGATTCAGGGTGAGGACGGATCATAACAGCCTGAAGTACTTTCTGGAGCAGAAGCAGTTGCAGGAGAGGCAGCAGAAGTGGATCAGCAAGATCCAGGCTTACGACTTTGACATAGAGTATGTCAAGGGGAAGAATAACGTGGTAGCTGATGCCCTTTCCCGTAGACCGGCCTCGTTATCACTCATGAGCCTGGACGCTGACTGGAAGGCTCGACTACTGGTTGAGTACTCCAAAGATAGATTTGCATGCGAGGTTCTGGATGGGCAGGTAGCAGATAGCAGATACAGGGTGGCCGATGAGGTCATCTATTACAGGGACAGGATCTTCTTGACTGAGGGATCTCAGCTCAAGGAGAAGATACTCCGGGCTTCACATGATTCACCATTGGCGGGCCATCAGGGGTTCACCAAGATGTACAGGGCCATCCGGGAGAGATTTGCAGGGAAGGGCCTCAAGGAGGACGTACTCCAGCATGTCAGGGAGTGCGAGGTTTGCCAGCGGAACAAGGGGGAGATGAGCCATCCCGCGGGGTTGTTGCAGCCGCTTCCCATTCCGGAGGGAAAGTGGGAGAGTATTTCGATGGACTTCATCACGGGGTTGCCCACAGTGCAGGGCAAGGACTGCATCTTCGTAGTAGTTGACCGGCTAACGAAGTATGCTCATTTTTTCGCCATTTCGGCACATTATACAGCGGCACAGGTGGCAGAGTTGTTTTTTCGGGAGGTTTTCAGATTGCATGGTCTACCCAAGACCATTGTTAGTGACAGAGACAGCCGTTTTATGGGTGGTTTTTAGCAGGAGCTCTTCCGACTAGTGGGGACTGAGTTGACACCGAGCACTAGTTATCATCCCCAGACGGACGGGCAGACGGAGATAGTTAACAAGTGGCTAGAGGGCTACTTGCGTAACTACGTCAGTGGGCAGCAGAGAGCATGGATGAAATGGCTACATCTGGGCGAGTACTGCTACAACACAACCCACCATATGTCCATCGGCATGACACCTTTTTATGCGCTATATGGTTACCATTCCCTATCTTTTATGGACATGATGTTTGGTGTTAGCAGGGCTCCGCGAGCCAAATTATGGATCCAAGAGAGCCAAGACATCCTCCGGGCTCTCAAGGACAACATAGCCACAGCACAAAATCAGCAGAAATTGTATGCTGATAAGGGTCGGGTGGAGAGACACTTTGAGGTAGGGGACCTAGTCTACCTACGGTTACAGCCATACCGACAGTCTTCACTCAAACAGAAGGGGGCAGAGAAGCTTAAGCCTCGCTTTTATGGACCATACAGGGTGATACGTAGGATCGGGCAGGTTGCATATGAGTTGGAACTGCCCCAAGGCAGCCGGATTCATAACATCTTCCATGTATCATGCCTGAAGAAGGCACTGGGTCAGCATGTGACAGTCACCGGGGAGCTACCGCCTACAGACGATGAGGGGCACTTGATGTTACAGCCGGAGGCCATTATTGACACCAGGGAGAGACAGCTGCGGAGCAGGAAGATCAGAGAGTTCTTGGTGAGATGGAAGAATTTGCCGGATGAGGATGCCACTTGGGAGGATGAGAGGATCTTACAACATCCATCACTTCAGTTGCTTGAGGACAAGCAACGTTTTGCCGGGGGAGACTGTAATATTCCCAATTAGCCTTGCTAATTGGAATATTTCATTTTTGCTTTATTTTGCCGCTTTAGCTAGACATAATAAATAAAGTGAGAAATAAGAGGGGTCACCTCACTTTAGTCACCTCACTTTATAATAAAGTGTTCTTTTCTAGTAGATTGACGTTGTAACTTAAGAGAGGGGGCCTTGGGGGTCCACATGAGTATGATGGGGGAGGCATCAGGCTGACCCAAAGTAAACTGCGCAGGTCAAAGGAGAGTTAAGTTTTGGAGGGAGTTTGGCATTATAAAAGGAGAGGTTCTCACCTCATTTGGAGCATCCATGATTTGATATTCTTATTGATAGCTGGACTCTTGTCTGCTTCAGCACGCCGGTTGTTTAGTCGGTCTGCAGCACTGTTTAGTGCACGAGTGTCTCCGGTCGGAGATCTCACCCTTAGCCTCGGGGGACTTCGAGTGCCTGCCCTGGTAAGGTTATTTCTAGTTTCACCCTTAGCTTCGGGGGACTTCGAGTGCCTGCCCTAGTAAGGTTTTGTTCTGAGTACATCTTTCAGTTTCTGGAGCAAAGGTAGCAGCAGTTTCTGGTGCAGATTTGGAGAAGAAGAAGCCCTCTTGTGGCTGCGCAGTTCAGTGGAGGAAGGACGCTGTTTCAGGAGGAGATAGGACACTGTTCAGCAAAGGAGAGTGAGGACGCTGTACCAGGGAGGACGCAGTCCAGATCTGAGCAGAGAAAACGCTGTCCAGGAGGGAGAAGGACGCTGACCAGTTTAGGAGTGAGGACGCTGTCCAGTTCTGAAGCAGAGGACGCAGATCTGAAGGCATATTGTCAGATCCAGCCTGGGAGAGGGTAGATCTGGGCAGATATTTGCAGATCCAGTTCTATATGATGCAGATCTGAAGGTATAGCACTAGATCCAGCTTGGGAGATTGCAGATCTGAGGAGATATTAACAGATTTAGCCTAGATCTGAAGAGATAACGTCAGATCCATCATTGGAGATTACAGATCTGAAGAGATATTGTCAGATCCAGCATAGATCTGAGGAGTTGGTGGCAGATCTGACTTAGGAGGACGCAGATCAGGAGGGGAAGGACGCATATCTGGTTTGGAGGCTTCAGATCCAGCAGATCTGAGCATTCAGGAGGCAGATCCACCTGGTAGGACGCTAATCTGATGAGCAGGCTTGTGTGAGAGGGGCTCAACAGCGTTTTCTAGCATTCAGTGGCTGATCTATCTGTCTGGAGGGTTTGGTGATTGGTGCTTCATCTGCTTCTGCGCTGTCACTAGCAGAGACAGCGTTTTCCATTGGTGAGGGTTTGGAGTCAGCTATTTTCCAGTCTTCAGCCCCTAGCTTCAGCGCAGTCCAACTTCAGTCTCCAGAGCAGCTAGGACGCTGTCCTTGTTGCAACCATTATCTGTTTGAGAGGGTTCCCACTTGCCTAGGGCAAGGATAGGTGCACTTACTCTGATTTTCTCGTACTCCTCTCTATGTACTTTCAGATTAATAAAATGGCTCAGTTTTCTTGTATCCTATGTGTGATTATTCAGTGATCTGGTTCAGTATTGTATTTTCTATATCTGTCTGGCATATTTCTGTTTATTACTGGTTATTTCCCTTTGGGGATATTACAGGAGATGTATGATACGCTGGTGAGCATGTTCATGGCTAGCAATGCTAATCAAATCCTCTTCTTCAAGAATCAATTGAAGAATATCAAGAAGGGTAAGGATGAATCTATTCAATCCTATTTTATGAGGCTCATTGAAATCAGGGATAACCTCCTAGCTATTGGGGAAGCAATATTTGATCGAGAGATGGTTCTTATTGCACTTGGAGGTCTCCCCCGGGATTGGCATGTATTCAATACCACTATTCTCAATAATAATGTGATTCCCGATTTTGATAAAATATTGACCAGATGCACTCAAGAGGAAACAAGAATGATGGAGTATGCCTCTAATGGTAATGGAAGTAACCCAACTGCCTTCGCCGCTCATGCAAAGAAGAAGAACCATGGTCGCCTGAGAAATCAAAACCATGGTAGAGCGGGGCCCAAAGGAAGGAAGGGAAGATGTTACACTTGTAAAAAGACTGGTCACTATGCAAGAGAGTGCCCTAATAGAAGGGACTCTCCCAAGGATGATGACAACAACAACTCGAGAAGGAATGACAGGAACAACAGGTTCCAAGGAAAAAGGAAGGCTCCCTCTGATCGTAATGGAAATGGGCAACCTTTCAAGAGGTCAAGAAATTCCAGGTACGATGAGTCTAATGTTGTTGATAATAAAAGAAATGATTTTATTCTTGTATCTGCCCTCTCTGCTGCATCTCCACCCGACACCCTGGATGTCTGGTTAATTGATAGTGGTGCTTCAAGGCACCTCACTAGTTATAAAGAAGCCCTTTTGATCTAGTTGAGAAGGATACTAATTTGGAATTTATCCTTGGAGATAATGCCACCTATCCCGTGAAAGGGATAGGGACTGTGACCCTCCATCTATCTCAAGATCAAGTTCTCCGATTACAAGATGTGTTGTATGTACCTGATTTGAAGAAGAACCTTGTGTCCATTTCGACAATGGAAGACAAAGGGTTCAAGGTGGCATTCGTTGATGGAAAGATACTTATCTGGAAGAAGAACTTCAAGGAAGCTCTTTCTATTGGTTTTAGAGTTGATACACTCTAGCAGGTTGGAGGAAGTCCATTGGGGCTATGACATGTGATACAACTCTTCAAACAGAGTTATGGCACCGGAGGTTTGCACTCCTTCATTACAAAGCCCTTCTTGAAGCAAGGAAGGTGGTGACAGGGATGCCCGAATTTAGAGATGATCATGAAGGTATATGTTAGGGTTGTGCTGAAGGGGAGCATACAGTTGGACCATTCCCCTCAAGTGTCACAAAGACAACTGATATCTTGCACTTGATACATTCTGACTTATCTGGTATGTTGCTTGTGACATCCTTGGGAGGATGTTCCTATTACATGACTTTTACAGATCACTTCTCCTGCAAGACCTAGATATTTTTTTTTTGAAGAAGGACGAAGCATTCAAATGGTTCCGTACCTTCAAGGCCTTGGTGGAAAATCAAATCGAGAAGAAAATCAAAGTTTTGAGGACCGACAATGGGACCGGGTATGAGTCAAATGAGTTTAATGACTTTTGTAGAGAAGCTGGCATTAAGAGGGAGACCACAACTGCGTACACTCCTGAGCAAAATGGTGTTGCTGAAGGAAATAACAAGACCATTGTGGATGCTACCCGTGCCATGCTATGTGACCAAGGTCTTCCAAAGTTTCTATAGGGAGAAGCTGCGAACATTGCTGTGTATGTTCAAAATAGATGCCCGCATTTTGCTCTGAACTCCAAAACTCCAGAAGAAGTTTTCTCTGGTAAGAAGCCTGATGTTTCTCATTTTAGAGTTCTTGGTTGTCCTGTTTACTTTCATGTGTCGACAGAAAAGAGAAGCAAGCTGGATGCTTCTGGAAAGAAGGGAATGTTTGTGGGCTACAATAAAACTTTGAAGGCATATAGAATCTATGTGCCTGGACAAAGAGAAGTAGAGATATGCCACGATGTCACCTTCGATGAAGATGTTGCCCTCAAGAAAGTGAGAAATATTCCTAGCTCCAAGGAAGACAAAGAAGATGAAGAAGTAGGAAAGCAGGAAGAGTCGAAGGATGACTTGATGCCCGATGTTGAAGGACCTATGGATCCCATTGATCCACCTCCTTCAAATAAGAGAAGAGCCTCATGGCTTAGGGATACTCTCGAAGATGCCGAGAGACATATTGCCCCAAGGGGAACATTCCGTGAAGGCAAGAAGCTGAAGAGATACCAAGGGTATCTAGCAGCTATGAGTACGATACTACAATCTGAGCCTGGAACATTTGAAGAAGCTGTAAAGCATAAAGTTTGGAAGGCTATGCACGAAGAATATGAGTCTATTATGAAGAATGATGTCTAAGAAGTGGTCTTGAGACCAGAAGACAAATTTGTTGTCACCTTGAAATGGCTCTATAAGATCAAGCATGGATCTAATGGAAGTGCTGAAAAGTACAAGGCAAGGTTCGTTGCCCAAGGCTTATCTCAAAAAGAAGGCATAGATTATGATGATATATTTGCACCTGTGGCCCGCTATACCACCATTCGATCTATTATTTCCCTTGCTGCTACCAAGGATGGAGTCTACATCAGATGGATGTGAAGACCGCTTTTCTATATGGTGCTATAAAGGAAGAGGGGTATGTGGAGCAACCTCTGGGGTCCAAAGTTCGAGATAGAGACACCCATGTATGCAGGTTGAAGAAAGCCCTCTATGGGTTGAAGCAAGCCCCCAGGGCTTGGTACGAGAGGATAGATAGCTACTTGATGAAGCTGGGCTTCAATCGAAGTAATGCCGATTCGAACCTTTATTTTGAAGTTGATAGAGAAAGGCCTCTCATTTTGGTTCTCTATGTTGACGATCTCTTCCTGACAGGTGCTGACCCTCTCATTCATCAGTGTAAGAGGGAGCTAGCTTCGGAGTTTGAGATGAAAGACCTAGGACTGATGCACTACTTCTTAGGCTTGGAGGTCTGGCAGAGGCCAGGCGAGATTTTCCTTTCTCAAGGAAAATATGTCGTGAAGAGAGCTATTTTGGAGAGATTTGAGTATGGTGGGCTGTAAGTACGTACTGTTTCTTAGATGAACTCAAGGAACTGAAGTTGAGTGGAAACGCTACTGGGCCCGTGCTAGCAAATCCTACCGAGTATCAACAACTCATAGGGGTTCTGATGTTCTTAGTGAACTCCCGTCCGGACGTATGTTTTGCAGTGAGCACTTTGAGTCAACATATGGTTGATCCTCATCACATTCACTGGATTGGTGCCAAGAATCTGTTAAGATATCTTTGGGGCACAATCAACCATGGACTGAGATACACTGCCAGGAGTTTGAGACTCCATGGATATACTTATGCCGATTGGGCTGGCAGTGTGGTGGATCACAAGAGCACATCTGGATGTTGCTTCACCTTGGGTTCTGCTTCGATATCTTGGATGAGCAGGAAGCAGTAGTCGGTGGCTTTGAGAACCGCTAAGGCCGAATACATCGCACGAGTATGGCCTGTTGTGAAGCTGTTTGGTTGTGAAAGCTCTTTAGTGAGCTGTTCGGGCATGTGCTAGATACCACCGTTATGCTTTGTGATAAACAGAGTGGGATTCGTCTTTTTGAGAATCTCGTGTTCAACGATTGATCCAAGCATATTGATATTAGGTACCACTTTATTCGGGATATGGTACAGTGTGGTGCCATAAGGCTCGATCATATAGGAACTGATGAGCAGGTCGCGAATATTCTCACGAAGCCCCTAGGGAAGGTCAAGTTCCTAACCTTCCGTGAGAAGCTTGGAATCATGGAAAGACCCTATTTTGAGGGTCCTACTTGAGTTGGACTATGAGCTTTGGGAGCTCTAGGGGGGCTTGGGGATAGCTTCTTGGAGCTATAAGCACATATGGGGCTAGGCTTGCCGAACCTTGTGCTTTTGCCCCATCGTTATGATATTGAGTTGGTTCGCCTCTCTCTGATCTGTGCCCCGCACACATCCTACCCATGGAGTTTCAGACTCATGGGAAGTACCTCTCATTTGGACAATGAGGTGGGAAATGTGGATAGAGACCATAACAAGACTGATGGACTTATCAGATATTGCCGTACTCTCTATGTCTAGGACGACACGTGTCCAACACCTTGATCTGGGATCAAGTATGATGAGGTCTTATCCTCTAAACTGACTTCGGGTCAGTGAACTAACTTCGGGTTAGTATTAGACTCTTTTGAGTCCGAGAGAGGTTTTCACCTCTACGCTGACTTCGGGGCAGCTGTGTGTGATGTCTTTGTGACTCACCTTTTGTTATGAAATAAAGAGCCAGCAAAGCAAGTTACATCGGGATGACGCACGATGTTTGGTTTGGTACATGATGGATGGCATTTGTGGACAAATGGAGTTCTCCCTAGTTAAGAGGGAGTGTTAATTTTGGGCAACTAGGTCCAAACTCCATGTTTCACTGCTCATATGACGATGGTCATATTTTTGTTGGATTCCTTTTTCGGAGAGGTGCAAGATTGATCTAAAGATCATCTTGATCGGATGAGAAGAACATTGATTTTGAATTTATTTTCCACATGTGCAAGGTCGACCAGATTTATCCCACATGCCTAAGAGATTTGTCGCACACCCTCATTAATGAATATAAATTGGAGAGTCTTTGAGGTCATTTTCTCATCATCTCATCACACATTTTCTCATTGTGATCTGATTGGTTCGATAGCCTTTGGAGGCCTTTTCCCCTCACACATGTGGAGCGAAGTTGTTGTTTTCTGCGCTGATCTGTTTAGGGGTTTTCTTCTGCAGCGTTAACCAGCGTTGAACATGGTCAACCCTTGGTCGGTTGACCTCAATCTTCTGTAGAAATTCCGATTTTAGGAGGCCGTACAACTAGGCACTAAAATCGAGGAATTCCAAGCTGTTTGACCGAAGCCCTAGTTTGTTGCGTTGAATTTTCGGAAGCTGCCTGTGTTGACTTTTCTGCGTTGTCCTTGGTTTGACTTGCGTTGACTTGTGATGAGCTATCTTTGAGGGCTGTGGGTGTGACACATGAAAGTGCTGGCTGACCGAGAAAGACTTTGCTGGTTGAAGCATCCTGTTGACCACCGTAATGCCACAATATCTCATATCTTTGCTAGACAAAAGGAATTGTAAATCTGATCTATATTTGGCTTGTCTTCTATTGATCTATTATTGTGTTCTATCAACATTTTACTTTCAAGTTTATGTGATTGCTATTTTGAATTGGGCCTAAGAAAGATTGAAGTAAAAGTGCATCAAGCATAGAACACCATGGTTATCTAAATTTAACAAATCTAGTCAAATCACAGATTTTTTGGATCTGTAGTGAAGGAGGAATTTCATACCTGTAATTCTCGCAGAGATGCCACAAAACCTTCGCACGTGTGAGCAGAAACAAGGTAGAATACTCAAATTTTGTCTCTCCTTTGACTTCTTTCTCTCTTTTGACTTTCTGTCTTTTTCTTCTTGAATAGGCACAAAAATCGATGATGTATCTGTTGAGTGAGTGACTGGCTCCAAGAGGTCAAGTTTCTCTTATATATAGCTGTCCAGGAGGGTTGAATCGCTGCCACATAGGCCGACTTGTCCAAGGAGGGCCGACTTGTTCTTGTGTTGACTTTTTGACTCAAAAATAAAATACAATTTATTTTTCTTTCAAAAGTCCAAATGGGACTTGACTCAAATACATTTCCTTTTGACTCATAATAAATTATTCTTTGAGCATGAAGAACATGCTTTGACCAACAAATAAAATAATAATAATGAATATAATAAAATGTCAATGATAAAAATTACATTTTATTACATTATGAAGATCGACAGTAGTTACATTTTTTAATGAGGAAACCCCTAGTCTGGGTCATAGGAAAGTCGTTGTATTGATGGATCCAATGAAGGAAGCAAATCAGTTTATGATTGAGCCAAGGCATGTTGCTCAACATGTGTTGGAGTACTAGCATGGTAGAGTTGGTCATGGTACAATTAGTTATGGATTGAGATATGCCTCAAACAGTGAAGTACAATCGCAAATTCAGATTGGGAAGAGAGTGTTGAAGACAAAAAGAGTTCATCATGATATTGCTTCAGCTTGGGCTTTGTTATGATTTCTTGGATGAGCAAGAAGCAATCATTTGTCACACTCAGTATTGTAGAGGCCGAGTATATTGCAGCTGGATTAACAAGTTGAGAAGCAGTATAACCTTAGAGGCTACTTGCAGGACTGTCTTGTTCAAGTGAAGGTGACAACCACGATGACAGATCGAAGCACAGTGAGATCCTGTACCGAGACATGGTACAAAAGGAAGCAGTGTGGCTTTAGCAGTATAGAAGATTGTTGGTGAAGCCTCCCAAGATGAATTCTACATATACTTCAAGGATAAGCTTGGATTCATTGAGAGTGTCTCTCTCAATGAGAGGGAGTGCTGATGAGATTGCATCATGGATTGACATTCTCCTTGTGTCAGGTATATTGACCCGAATTAGGGAGGATGGTCTGGTAGAGTACAATGATTCTTCCTGTGTCAAGTATGTTGACCCGTATTAGGAAGAATGGTCCTGGAGCATCATACCCGTTTAGCATCAAGCCTTGAATTACTCAAATAGAGTGTGGCCTTTGGAGATTCACCTTGTGTCAAAGATATTGACTCGAATGATAGTGAACCAAGACTAGTCTGTATACCATGTGTTAGATAGACCCAAATTATGGTGACTAGTTGATGTTAAATGATGTACAATGTGTTAGGAGTATCGACCTGGATTATGGTGAGGATATACCATAGGTTTGAGGTACCGACCGAAATTATTGTAATTTGTTGATGTTGTTGAATTACCATGTGTCAAAGATGTTTGACCAGATTATGGTAATCAGTTGATGTTATTGATTTACCTTGTGTCACAATTGTTGACCAGATTATGGTAACTTGTTTTACCAGGTGTCACAATTGTTGACCAAATTATGGTAATTGGATGATGTTGATGTTAATAACCTTTTCTCAAAGAAATTTGTTAACATGAGAACATTTGGATAGTTATTATGAATACCTCCCTAGCTCAGAGGGAGTGTTGAATTTTGTAGCTATGGTTGGTCTTCATAATTAATATTTTAACCCTTGAAATATATAATGTTAATATGTGACATGTTCTTCATGTCGGCCTCATAAAGAGGGAAATTTGATTTTTCAATTATATTGTATTTGCCTTCAAATTGTAAAGTTGACCCTCCAAAAGTTTTAGGTCGCCTTGCCCTCATAGATGCACTCATTCAACCTCATAGACAAGTATAAATAGAGGCTTCGACCTCCTCTAAAAGTGCAACTCGACTATCATTTGTTCAAAGGCAATTTAGATCATCTAAGGAAAGGAAGAATGACAAAATTTGATGCAAGATACAGAGATGAAATCCAAGGAACACTATAATCTGTATGACAGAAAATAGTCAATTGATGAGCAGACCGAATCTCTGAGGCAAACGAAGTTCTTGAGCAGAAGACCGAAATTGAGCAAACCTATATCTTGGGCAGAAGGCCAAACTATTGGGAGATCTATTTCTGGGCAGTTTGACCAAGTTTTATTAGTCAGTTTGACTTTATGACTTGATGCATCTCTATTGAACTTAATGATTTCTCTAAGAAAAGGGTTGTTGGGTTTTCCCCCTTGTGGGCTTTCCCAGGGTTTTCCTTGATGATCTTTTGTGTAATTTCTCAATGATAAATGTGATTTCAATTAAATTCAATGAGCATCAGTAGAAACAATTATTAGTTAAGAAGACCACGAAAACTCAACAGGAGCAAGAGGAGGAGGAGAAAGAGGTTCCACTTCTAGGAGGGATGTATTTGAAGCAAGGGGGGATGTTGAAAGTGTGCCACAGCCAATGCCACCACCTCCACATATATTGCCAACTAGGGGAAGAGACAAAAGACATCCCATTTCATCTTCCACCTTTTCCCCAAAAGTTTCACCTTCCACCTCAGGCTCAGACTCAACATGTCCATTTATTGCTTGTAGAGGAAGAATGACAATAGTGACCTATCCCGGAAAAGGGGTAGAGGGAATTATTGATATCTTGAGCATCATGATTAGCCTTGTAGTATCTAGATGCCTCATGATGATCATCTCATGAGATACACTTTTTTGTTTTGATGTGATTTTCTTTTATCTCATCAGGACTTGTGATTTAGGTATCATATTTTTAGTATCAATGTATGATGCACCACTTGACATTTTAGACATTTTATATAGCAGTTTTATTTTCATATTTATGTGACAATGTGTTTGTTTGATGTTGATGTAGCTTTAGAAGTTTAAAAAGTAAAAAAAAAAGATTTATTTTGTATTTATTCTAAGTTTTCCAATAACTTCCTTGATATTGCCAATAATTTAAAATTTAGAACCCTAACAATTGTTGAGAAATCAATAAGGGTAGCACTTAGGTTGATATCTCTTTCTTGATAATTGCTGGTGAATTTATGTTATTTTTCTTATTACTTTATTATGTTATGTTCATCAAACAATTACCAAAACCATAAGTAATGAAGATCACAAATAGACAATGAACACATGATGTAGGATCCAAGCCAGGGCAAAACCCTCCAAGGGGAAAACCCAAAAAATTCTTCTCTTCTTATACAATTAGATCAAATGAGGAATCCAAGACCCAAACAAAAAGACCAAGACCATCAACAAGACCCAAGTCAACCCTCATTCCAAGCTCTTCCAACAAGTCAAAGTCGACTTAAGTCAACACCTTCCAAAACTAATCTATCTACAAAATTTCGGCTTGCAACTTCAGAATTTCGTCCCCCAGCTTCAAAATTTCAGACCTACAATGATTGCAACTTCGACCTCTGCATCAACTTCAAATTTTTGCATGTGAGTAATCTAGGGCAGATTTTAAGGCAAAAACTTTGATTTTCTTCTTCTCTCTCTCTTGCTTTCTTGCTCCTTCTCTTGAATTTCACACTTATTTTTTTTTGGAGATCGAACTTGTTTGCATGGTTCTTCAAATGAGGTCGAAATATCTCTATTTATACACATCCAGGAAGTCGAATTACCCCTTCGAGGGGCGGCTTGAAGAGGCATGCCTGACCTAGTATTGGAGACATAAAAATTACATATTTGGCTCAATTAAATTTATTTTTCCATTTTCTCTTCAAAGTCCAAATGGGACTTGACTTAAGGACAATAATTTGACGTATGATAAATATTATTTTGATTCAATAAACCCTAGAAGCATGAAGAACACGCTTGACCTATATGACCAAATAATTTGAGCATGAAACCCACACTTGAAAAATAATATTTTTTTTTTCTTTTGATCTTTACATGAAATATACAATAATATAAGTACAATAGAAATTATGAAGACCGAACCTAGTTACATTTTCTAACACTCCCTCTTAACTAGGGAGGAATTCATAATTCCATAATAGGTACATGGATATACTCAAACTGAAATGTTCTCATAAGAAGAGTCGGATTGGTAAGCCATCTTTTAAGCATCAACATCATGACCAACATTGTCAAATACCAAACATAATTAGATATTTTAACTAACAAGCTCTAACTCTCCACAAGATTAGAGCACAATGCTGGGAGGCATACACATGACAAATATTCTTTTGACTCAATAAACCCTAGAACCATGAAGAACATGCTTGACCTAGATGACCAAATAATTTGAGCATGAAACCCATGCTTGAAAAATAATATATATTTTTCTTCTTTTGAACTTTACATGAAATATACAATAATATAAGTACAATAGCAATTATGAACATCAAACCTAGTTACATTTGATAACACTTCCTCTTAACTAGGTTGGTATTCATAATCCCATGATAGGTACATGGATATACTCAAATTGAAATGTTCTCATAAGAAAAGTCGGATTGGTAAGCCATCTTTTAAGCGTCAACATCATGACTGTCAGGCCAGGAGGTAACTCCGACAAAACTGAATTGATTTGCATTAAAGGATGCTCACAATTATATACATGGAGGGTGAGACTCTTGGGATTCATCTCCTAGCGTCTCTTCATCTTTCACCTCTCCTTATTTTTCTATTTACACTAATTTCAATTTCACCCAATCGCTAGGATTAGGTGTAAACATTCCCCCCCTTAATCTAAAGGGATGTTGGTGAGTCCAAGCATCATTTTGAATCTTTCGAACTTTTCTCTTCCAAGCGCTTTGGTGAAGATGTCTGCAATATGTCATGTTCATTCTTTTAGCTACACCGTTCTATTGGGGATTGTAAGGCACGATTGTTTGATGTTTGATCCCATGTTGGTGAAGATAGTTTTCAAAGTCATTTGAAGTGTATTCTTTTCCATTATCCGTGCAAATAGAGCTAATATGAGTTTGTGCATCATTTTCAATCTATGCATGAAAATTATTGAATGTTTGAAAGCATCAGATTTGTTCTTCAATACGCAAACCCAACACATTCTGGTGTAGTCATCAATAAATGTCATCATATATTTATTGCCATTTGCTGAAGGAACATGCATGGGGCCACATAAATCTGAATGAATAAGTTCAAGCTTTCTATGTGCTCTGGAATGTGAATCACGAAAAGACTATTTGCTATGCTTTCCTAGAATACAAGCATCACATTGCTTAAATTTCCTAGGAATTGTAGGCAAACCAGTAACACCATTTTTCTTCAACAATCGAAGGCTGTCACAGTTCAAGTGTCCAAATCTAGCATGCCATAAAAGACTTGATGGGAATGTACCTTCATCATAGTGAGAATTGAATGCAAAGTTTCGTGCACGAGCAGAGGTACCTTGCAGCTTTGGAGGTCTTTCTTCTTCTATCCCTGTCATGACAAATGAGTGATCTGATGCTTTTCTGACCTCAACCTTGCCATCAAACATATGAATGGAGTTTCCTTGCTGGCGGATGTGGACCAAAGACAACAAGTTTCTCCTCAACTATGGGAGGTATAGAACCTCATGTAGAAGAAAGACAGGAAGACCAGTTAGTTTAAGCTTGATTGTGCCAAGCCTTGATGGCTTGAGTTTTGGTTTGTCTGCAAAGTATATTGCTCCATCAACCTTGTCAGCAGATTCTTCAAAAAAATCTTTTCTGAATTTCATGTGGCATGTTGCTCCTAAAACAAGCAACCAATCATTTTCCCAAGAAGCAAGTGAAGCATTAAATGTATTCAGTTACTCCAATATTATAATGTGCCACAACATAATGAGCAGATTCAGGTGTTTTACCTTTCTCTTTGTCATGAGCTTTACCTTTTGCTTCATTTCTTTCTTGCTCAATTCTCTCCTTAGGCAGCTTACATGTGGATGCATCATTTCCATCTCTATTGCACCGTGTGCAATGAAGATTGGATTTTTCTTGTTGAAATTGTCTGCCCTCCCTGCCTTTGAAATTTCTTCTTCCTCTTCCTCTTTGACCAACTCTTCCTATAGTAGAATCTCGTGAATGCATTATAAAAGAAAAGAAAAGACTATGAGCTTTTGATTTCCAAAATTATTGAAACAATACTTTTGCCTTCTTACAAAACTTATTTAAAGTCCTTATTACCAACTTCACTCTTCACTATAAAAATTTAATGTGAACATATAAGCCACCACTCATCAACTATAATATATATATAATGTATGTCATGGATGTAGAAATTTTAGCCCAACCCCGGTTTTCAGTTTCTCCTTATTACTCCCATGTAGTTAAATGCCCATTCCCATAACCATTCATTCAACAAGCTGGAAATAATAAATATTTTCTGAAAACACAAATTCTGAAAATTTCACAGTGCTGAAAATGCAGAAATAAAAACTTAGAAAATATATCAGCGACATACACAGAAAATGACACGCTGATTTTTGGTCAACATGACCCTGGAAACCCCCCCTACAACTCTTGGGGAAAACCAGTTTGAAAACTCTTCTTTATTTTTGAATATTTCTTTTATAGAGAAATGAAAAGTATAGTAAAAATTCCAGCAACCAGTGTTTTTACTTATCTCGAAAACCATGCACAAACTCTGCCTCGATTTGCGTGCCAAATACAAATAAAAATTTACAGCAAAAAGTACAGCCTTAAATGTTGTACGGACAATACTGAAAACAGTGTTGAAACCGCTGTATGACCTCCCTCGAAAACTGTGCCACTTGCTGCCTTGAAAAACATGATGTGCGACTGATGTACGGACCTCGATTTGCGTGCTGCTGAACTGCTGTACGAATTCCAGACAACAGAATTTTTTTGTTGTTGTACGGACCTCGAAATCTGTGCTACATTAAATGTTGTTTTCACCTCCTCGAAATTCGTGCCACTTGCTTTTAACTTCGTGTTGCTGCTTGCTATACGAGTTCACTAAAATCTAGCTGCCTCAGTATGCGTGCCAAGGTATTGTTCTTCCTCCTTCTCTACTCAGAAATATCTTCTTGCTTTCTTCTCCTCCTCTCTCGATCTGCTCATGAAAGAAGTGAATGACCTTTTCCTTCTTTTCCTCCTTTAACCTAACCCTAAGTGACTTTTGGGGAATCTCTAAATCTAATGGCTGAAATATATTTAGATCTAGGGCTGAGAATAAATGTGCATTTAAATCTCACTTTCTATATTTTAATTCACCCCACTTTAATAAAGACCCTCTTAGTCATTTATTTCAAAAGTCTCTTTTCACTTTCTAATTTCACATTGACTTTATTAAAGTCACTTTAAAATTAGACTTAGTAACTTTATCACTTAAAGTCACTTTTAAATTAGATTTGACTTTACAACTTATAAAGTCACTTTAGAAGAAAAAGTTAAATTCTTTTGGACACTTTTCCTAGGCCAAAGATCAAAGCCTTAGGGAACCACTTGTACTCTGGTACCCAAATTTCAACGCTCCCTCTTACCGAGGAAAGTGTTCCTCACCACACCCATCTTGTGTCTGAAGTAGACATGCTTGCCCCGTGGTAAGGCTTTGGTGAATATATCTGCTACCTACTCATCTGTGGGAATATACTCAAGCTTCACAACTTCCTTCTGAACATAGTCTATGATGAAATGATATCTGATCCTGATATGCTTTGACTTGTCATGAAATACTGGATTCTCCGTTGGTTTAATGCAACTGTGATTATCATAGTAAATCTCTGAAGGTCTCAACGACTGACCAAATAAGCCAAACAACATCTTGCAAAGCCATATGGCCTCACAACTAGCTAGATTGGCTGTCATGTACTCTGCTTCCGCTGAACTCAATGCTACTGATTGTTGCTTTCGGCTAAACCATGACACAACTGCCAAACCCAACCCAAAACAACACCGTGAAGTGCTCTTCCTATCAGAAGCACAACTTGCCCAATCTGAATCAACGTACCTTGCGAATATCACTCCATCTCCCTGTCTATAATCCAGACCAAAATCCACTGTCCCCTGCAAGTACTGCAAAATGTGTTTTGCAGCAACCTAGTGCACTCTCCTGGGCTCACACATGAACTGGCTCGTCGTGTTCACGGCAAAACATATATCTGGTCTAGTGTTGACCAAATACATCAAGGAACCAATCAGCTGTATATTTAATGTGGGATCCACCAACTTGGAATTTGAAGCGTGAAGCTTCTTCCAATTAGTGATCATAGGTGTCGACATGGGTCTGCAATCCTCCATGTGGAATCTGCTAAGGATGTCCACAATATACTTCCCCTATCCCAGGAAGAAATGCCGCTCCTCCTGCCACACCTCCAAACCCAAAAAGTAATGCATCAAGCCAATGTCCTTCATCTCGAACTCCAAAGCAAGATCTCTCTTGCAGCTCTCTATGAGTCTCTCTGCACCCGTAATGACCAAGTCATCCACATACAACACTAGAATGAGAGGCTCCTCACCTATCACAATAAAGTATAGGTTCGGATCTGCATCACTTTTTGTGAAACCCATCTCCTGCAAGTACGTATCAATCTTGGAGCACCAAGCTCTAGGAGCTTGCTTCAGGCCATAAAGGGCCTTCTTCAGTCTGCACACATGGGACTCCTTCCCATGCACCTCGGAGCCCTGCAGCTACTCAATGTACACCTCCTCTTGTATGAAGCCATTGAGAAATGTGGTCTTCACATCCATCTAGTGGATCTTCCAACCTATCTCTCCTGTTATCGATATAATGGAGTGAATGGAAGTATATCGAGCCACGAGAGCGAAGGTCTCCTTATAGTCAACTCCCTGTACCTGGGAGAACCCTCTAGCCACAAACCTTGCCTTGAACTTTTCGATGCTACCATTTGCAGCATGCTTTATCTTGTAAAGCCATCTGGAAGTAACCACAGATTGGGCCTCAGGCCTCGGCACCACCTCCCAAACATCATTCTTCATGATAGAAGATTACTCCTCCTGCATGGCCTCTCTCCAGACCTGTTGGCTAGCTGCCTCCTCATAGCTAGAAGGCTCAGAGTCAACGATGTTGGCAACCATTGCCATATAGCTACAAAACCTCTCAGGTGGTCTGCTCTCTCTGACCGGTCTCTTCAGCCCAACAATAGATGTGGCCTCTCTCAAGGTGTCCTGAAGCCACTTGGGCTTCCTCTTCCTTGAGCACACTTCTCCCACCAGAGAGTGAAACTCCTCATCCTCATCAGAAGCCTGAACTCCTGAATTTGTGTCTGCTGTCCTCCTGGCTGAACCTGATGCTGAAGTACCATGTGAATTGTCCATCAATGGACTACCTAGTGAACTACTCTGCATGCTGCCCGAAGCACCACCCCTCTGACTCTGTGAGCCACTACTCACTGATGGACCTGACACCGTAATCGATGTACCTCCTGATCCCTGCCCACTGGATCCCTGTGACTGACTCAACTGCTCCTGAGGGTCTGGCCGATTCAGATACTCTAACTCCCGTGACCTCCTGAAAGACCTGTCCTCCTCGAAATTCACTTCTCGCCTGACAACAACTCTCCTCTGTGCACGAATATAAATCCGAAAGGCTTTTGAGGTCTCACTGTAGCCCACAAAGATACCTTTCTCTGCCGTGGGCTCTAGCTTGGTCCTCTTCTCCTTCGGTATATAGGAGTATGCAATGCACCCAAAGATATGGAAGTGACCAACATCAAGCTTCTTCCCAGAAAAAGCCTCCTCCGGAGTCACATGCCCCAAGGCACGGTGTTGACTCTTGTTCTGCAAATACACAACAGTGTTGCAGGCCTCTGCCCACAAAAACAATGGTAACCCCTGATCATGTAGCATGGCTTTGGCAGCCCCAACGATGGATCTGTTCTTCCTCTTCGCAACCCCGTTCTGCTGGGGGTTGTAAGGAACTGTGAACTCCCTCCTGATGCCTGCCTCCGCACAATAATCAACAAACTCACCAAGGGTATACTCCCCTCCATTGTCCGACCTGAGGGACTTGATCTTCTGACCTGTCTGAGTTTCCACAAGAGCTCTGAACTCCTGAAACCGCTTGAAGGCTCTTGGTCTTCAAGAAATAAATCCAGGTCTTTCTGGAGTGATCATTAATGAATAGTACATAGTACTCATATCCACTCAAGGAAACATGAGACATCCGACCGCTCACGTCGGTATGAATCAAATCAAGAATCCAGTCGATCTGCTGTCACTGCTGGGAAAAGGGGATTTGGCAAACTTACCCATAGCACATCCTCTGCATGTATCAATGTGTTCAGAACTGAAATCAGGCACACCTGTAGTGATCTCTTGCAATGCCCTCAAGGCCCCATGATACATGTGCCCCATTCTGCGGTGCCAAATCTCGCACAACTCTGAACTGCTAGCTCTGCTGCCAGTACTACTACTCAATGCCAAAAGCGGCTGAAACACAAACTTGTAGACCTTTGCATGGCGTACACCAATCACTCTAGCTCAATCAGCTGGAGCGCCCCTGGGATATATAAGCACTTGTCCTCTCTTGAATAATATCTCATACCTTCTGTCTTCCAATGCTGAGATGGATATAAGGTTCTTCTTCATCCCTGATGTTGTATAAAATTAGCCCCTGCATTCAAATTCCGGCCAGAGTCCCCTCTTTCCCCCTTTATCGTTGCCCTTTCCCAAGCCGGAAATACATTGAAAAAGGGGCTAAAATCCGCTCTTTGAAGTCATATAAGGCCTAGCTCCTTTCTCCCCTAGCTCCGCGCCTCCTTTCATCCATATAGCCAAGCGCTACCCCTTAGAGCGTTTATCGCAAATCGCATGATCGCGCCATCGCACTTTCTCCTCATTGCATATTCCGCCAGCGCGCTTTCTGCCTTTGCGATTTGCGCACCCATCGCATATCCGCCCCATCGCGAAAGCGCAGTTTCCCGTTCATGCTATTCTCTGTCATTGTACTTTTCGTTTTTGCAATCTGCGCTCGACCGGTCACGCACCTCGCATAGCGCAGAGCGCAGATTCTGGTTATTCCATCGCTCCCTCTATCGCGTTTTCTCCACTTGCGAATTTGCGATGTGCGCTATGGGTCCCACTTCCAAAGCCTTTGCTCCGTTGTTTTGTCACATTTTTCTTTGTAACTCCCACTAAAGTTAATTTCTGAGTTTTAGTGCCATTAGCATCGTTTCGCCATTCTTCGTCATCTGCCCACATGTCATTCGCTTTTCCCTCCATTGCTCACATATTTCGTTTATGTGTCGCATTTTAGTGTTTTGTTTGATGTCATTGCCCCGTGCGCTTATCATCGTCCCTTTGTATTACCTTCTTTTCACTTCCTATTTCTCCGCTGTTCCTCTGTGTTTTTCGCTACCCCGCGTCATCTCATCATCCTCTCAAATCCGTGTCACCACTTCCATTAACCTCACTATGTCCACTCCCTCTGTGATTAGTTTTATTCAACAGGCTTTTGTTCTTGCAGGAACTTGTTGTGGGAACGAAGTTGACGGAAAGGATCTGGGAATCACTATGATGTGACCACCATTAAAGAAAGATACTTCGGTCTACAGAACTCTCCAGAGAAAATCAAAAGGCACATTTGGGCGGATGAAAACATTAATGCAGCAACAGATTATTAATGAAGGAGCAATGAATTCATTGTCTGGCAGGAAAGGTTTCAAATTTGAAATTCAAAATTAGAAGGCCGAAAGTACTATGTACAGAAACAGGCGCCTCAAGGTTTAATTGCCGCAGATCTTCCTCCTCCAGCAAAGAGTCGAATATCTACATATTTTATTATTAATGTCTTGTTTGTAAGCAGATTTTCATTTCCAGCATTCATTTCCGGAAATAAGTTGTAAAGTACAGTCATTTATGTTCAGTCATTCATAGTGTGGGCGCGAATGTCTCCGCCATTTGATTCAAAATAAGTCATTAAATGTTTTCCATCTACCTCCTTCTCTAGAATTCTCTATCCCTTCTATAAAAGCTGAAAAGAAAGACATTGTAAGGGTTCCAGATTTCTATCAGCAAACTGTGCAGTGAAAAGGCTCTTGTATACATTCTGTAATACTTCTGTATGAAGGTTCAGAGCCCGTAGGGTCTCAGTGAGGAGGAGTTATAACTGTAATGAGGATTCTGGTCTTTGGTATCTCACAGTATGTAATTTTCTCTTATGTGTTAATACAATATCTCCTTTCATGCTATTTATCTTCTTGTATCATGTTCTAAAATGCGAGTGGCTCACTAGTTTGCAGTAAGGATTCATCCTTGTTGATGCCCTTTCTGGAATTAGTCAAGCGCTTTAAATAGGCCTAGTCATGATATACTGTTCCATGTTCATCTCTTCCATATTTTCTGCTATATTAGTTACTTGAGGAGGGTGATTTTAAAACGACATTGTCATATAAGGATTCATAAATTAATATGCCCTTATGTGGTTCTGTTGTGTATCTGGGTATCAGTCTCATGTTAACTAATATCTTCTCTATGTTTCCTCACTGCACTCACTTCCTGATATTTGATTTCTGTGATATATCATTTGAACTGGCCCTCTTTACAGTAAGTTGTCTCTTAACTGTCTGATGCCTTTGTGTTGGACTTTTACATAATGTCCCTACACTATTCTTATCTTTGTATCAGCTTCTGAGAGAGTTTGGTACCATTCGAAATTTATTTCCTTGTTTTACAAGAGATAGTAAGTGAGCTTTTGGATTGACAAGCCAAGCTATATGAAGAGCTCCTTACTATATTAAGATGTCCTAGGCACTGGTCTATGGCAACTCTAGACTGTCTCTAGGGGGTGACAAAATTGTCCACAACATCTTTCTGGCGCCGTTGCCGGGGACGAATTCAAGAATATCAGTTTCCCTGGGTCTCGACAAATTGTTTTCACTCTCTAATCAGGTGAGCACAGAGAGTTGAAGAGTTTCATATCTCTCACCTGGGCGACTCCACTGGTTTCATTTGATAGATTTATTGGTAGTCCTGGCTCCTCGTAAGCCACATTTAAGGTCAGATACATCTCAGCCGAAAACACCTTACGTGTCTGACCCAGAGAAGATCATTCATAAAAGAGTCTGGAAGGAGAGGAAGTCAGTTCGTGCTGAAAACCCTGAATATTCCGTTGAAGATTATCCGCCTTCTTCTTCTCAAGAAGTTAGAACAGAAAATCCCGAGTTTTATTCAGAAACTCCACGTAGAGGAAGTGCCTGGATTGAAGAGGATTCTCATCCTACTTTCGAGGCCGAGGAAATTAAAGAGGTCACAGAAGTAGCTGCTGTTAACCGTGAACTATTCCCATCCACCCCTCAGGCTTCTGTGCAATATATTCCCATTGTTATTCATACTCCACTTCCTCCTACTCCCCTCCCTTCATTTGTTTTTCAGACTGTTGCTCAACCCCCACCTCCCCCAATGGCTAATGTTCCCGCTTTTCTTTTGAACAAATACGCACCCCTGGCCTTACCCCAAGTGCTAAATGATATGCCACAGGATTATCTAAAGATCCTGCCGAGATTTAATGGTGAAAATGAAGTTGATGCTCAGAAACATCTTGAGACTTTCTGCTCTTTTGCAGAGAACTTAAATGTTGAACATTTGGATGTGGTCTTGAGATTATTTGTGCAGTCTTTGGAGGGTGAAGCCAGAAAATGGTTTAAGACATTGGGAAATAATTCTGTGACCACCTGGGACCAAATGGAGAATACTTTTCTCAGGAAGTGGGGAGAAAAGAAGGATCATGGTCAGTGTCTCACTGAGTTTAATACTATGAAGAAGAAACATAATGAAGGGGTATCAGAGTTTATTAAAAGATTCAACAAGTTATATCTGAGCCTGCCTCCTGAAATGAAGCCCCATGAAGCTGCTGCCAAGATAATTTTTATAGCAGCCTTTGATTTTGACTTTGGATTTTCTTTGAGAGAAAGAAAACCTGCCACTTTAGATGATGCATAGTCAGATGCTCTGGAATTGGAAGCAAACTTTGCCTCCACTGGGAAACTGAAGGGACAAATTGAACAAGATACTAGGAGGAGAGGCAAAGAAGAGGTTCCCACTTCTAGTCAAGAAAAGGATTCAGACAAGATGGACGAAATAAGCAAAATGATAAAGAAGATGGTCAAGCTTGAACTGGAAGCTAAAAATGCAGCTCCCAAGAACTATTACAATGCTCCAAACAGAGGATACAATCCTCAGTATAGAAGGCCACCACTGCAGATATTGCCAAGAGAAGCAAAGGAATCACAGGACCAGGTACCTCATCCCTTATATCTGGAAGGTCCAAAAGAAGATTCCACTGAAGCTGCGGCTTATGAATTAGAAGAATCAAACTTGGCTCTTTCAAATAATGATGATATGGAATGCCCATTGCAAGATGAAGAAGAAGAAGTAGAGATTGACCATTATTGTAAGCAATTTGCTGATTTCATGCAAGCACAATTCAATGTAAAGTATGATCTCAGATCTTCAAGAAAGAGGACCAGAACTCAAGATCAAGAGGAGGAGCCACCTCAGAGAGAAGCACCTGCTCAGAAGGAATCAGCAACAAAGAAAAGCATAGAAAAAGGTAAGAACCCTCTAAACGTTCCCCCACAGTCTAATAATCAGATTCCTTCTTCTTCGAAAATAGTCAGTCCCCTCAATGTTGAGTCAGGGTCGAAAGAAATTAAGTCTTCAGCTGAAAATAAAGAATTTAAAGAAGTTGTAATAGAAAAGCCCCCTTCTGCTTTTAATTTACAAAAAGAACTTGAGAAAATTAAGATTCTTGTCCCTCTGACTGAACTATTAAAGCAGCCTGTATATCAGTCTCAAGTTACTTCCTTTATTCTTCCCCCTGAAATACCAATCGTGCCTGATAGTTTAAACCTTCAAGAAGAAAGACCCATGGTAGTCTTTGGCCCACATGTTGAGGAGATAGACCCCTCTACTCCTCCCTTTTACGTGTCCCTAGTTATTCATGACCTGCTGTTACACAATTGTATGTTAGATTCTGGGGCTTCCCATAATCTTATGCCTTTGTCTGTCATGGAGCAACTAGGGTTGCAGATTACAAGACCATACAAAGACCTATATTCATTTGATTCCAAAAGGGTTAAATGCTTGGGAATGATTAAGGATTTAGTGGTCAATTTGGCCCAAATTCCAGCAAAAAGTGTGGTCATGGACATTGTGGTTGCCGATATCCCAGCCCGCTTTGGCATGCTGCTGTCAAGATCCTGGGGTACAAAAATTGGTGGGTCAATCAAATTGGATTTAACATATACTACTGTCCCAGTCTTTGGAGGACAGGAGAGGAGGTTATACAGGGAGACTAGATTTGTTAAAATGGTAACTAAGGCTGACTGCTCAGAGAACTCTCCAGTTTATAACAAAGAGGGAGACTTCTCATGTTTGATGTTAGAAGAAAATCAAAATTATGCTCATGAGCCCCTTTTTGGTCAAATTCAAGCTGAGCAGCCTAAAGAAGATCAGGAATCAGGAATTTGGACTTTACATTTTGATGGGGCAAATTCAAGAGAAGGCAATGGAGCTGGGGTGCTATTAATCTCTCCTACAGAGAAATGGGTGCCACTGTCCTTTAAATTGGAGTATGAGGCTACAAACAATGTAGCCGAGTATGAGGCACTATTGTTGGGACTGCAGACAGCCAGAAACATGGGCATCCAAAGTTTAAAAGTCTTGGGAGACTCTGAGCTGGTGGTAAGACAGATCAAAAATCAATGCCAAACTAAGCATCCACGTCTGAGAGCTTATAGAAACGAAGTGTGGGACATGATAGAAAATTTCTTCTCAGCATTTAACATACAGTTCATGCCCCAGGAGCAAAACAGAATAGCAGATTCTCTTGTTGTAGCTGCCAGTACATTTCGTCCTCCTCATAACCCACTTCTAAGATATGAAGTGGAGGTACGTTACAGACCATCCATTCCAGATAACATAAAGCATTGGCAGGTATTTGAAGACGATGAACAGATGAAGAGATTCATGGAGACAGTGGGAGAATTCTCCAATATGGAGATTGATGATAATGAGGAGGAAGAAGTTGAAAATATTGCAGAAAACAGATGGGAAGAAAGAATAGCAGGAAATAAGGTGCTGCAGCTGAAAGGAAATGTTATACCTAGAGGTCTGGTGCCTCTAGAAAGACTATTTAACAAAGATGATATTCCATTGCAGCCAAACAAGGTGACAGAAGAAGATCAAGTGGGAGATTTGAATCTGGGTACTTATGCTGATCCCAAAATTGTAAAATTATCTAAAAGAGTCCCAGAAGAATACAAAGAAAAATATTTGAAGTTGTTTCAATCTTACAAAGATGTATTTGCTTGGTCCTATCAAGACCTAAAAACTTTTGATGTTAATATAATGCAACATAAAATCCCTTTGAGGGAAGGTGCAAAGCCTTATAAGCAGAAGCTCAGACAGATAAACCCTCTGCTGCTTCCCTCCATTGAAAAAGAAGTCAAAAAGCTATTGAAAGCTAAAATAATTGTGCCATTGAGATACTCTGAGTGGGTAGCAAACCTTGTCCCGGTTCGAAAGAAAAATGGAGAAATAAGGCTGTGTGTGGATTTCAGGAATTTAAATAGAGCATCTCTCAAAGATAATTACCCACTGCCTAAGATGGACCACATCCTGCAGAAAGTAGTGGGAGCGTCCAGAATGTCAATTATGGATGGTTTTTCTGGTTATAATAAGATGGCTGTTTTCCCAGAGGATCAGAAGAAGATTGCATTCACTACACCATGGGGAACCTTTATGTATGCCAGGATGCCATTTGGATTAATTAATGCAGGAGCTACTTTTCAGAGGGAAATGGATATAGCCTTTGTTGGGGAGCGGGACAAGTTTTTGGTGGTATATCTCGATGACATTACAGTGTTTTTGAAGAATGATGATGAACATATTGAGCATCTAAGAAGAACTTTTGAAAAGTGTAGAAGGTATGGCCTATCCCTCAATCCTCAAAAGTTCTTATTTGCATTAGATGAGGGAAAACTCTTAGGGCATATTGTAACAAAAGATGGTGTGAAAATAGACCCTAAGAGAGTGGAAGTAATAAACATCCCTCTACCCAGGAATAAGAAGGAGGTGCAGGTGTTTTTAGGCCGAATTAATTTTTTGAGAAGGTTCATTCCTAACTATGCCGAGATAGTTAGACATATAACTAATATGTTGAAAAAGGAGAATGAAGTAAAATGGTCCCAGGAGTCTAGAGATGCATTCACAAGGATAAAACAGGCATTCATTGAAGCTCCTGTGCTAGCTGGACCCGATTACAAAAAGCCATTTATGATATTCTCATTTGCTTCGCCTCATACAATTGCCGGAGTATTATTGCAGAAAAATGAAGAGGGATATGAACAGCCTATAGCCTTCTTCAGTCAGGTGCTTTATGATGCTGAATTGAAGTATAATATATTGGAGAAGCAGGCATATGCCCTGGTAAAGTCTCTTAAAGCTTTTAGAACATATGTCTTGCAATCTCATATCACTGCCTATGTCCCCACAACAGCTGTCAAAGACATTCTCGTTCAGGGAGATAGCGAGGGTAAAAGAGGAAGATGGATTGCAAAAATACAAGAATATGATTTGGATGTAAGGCCCACTAAGCTGATTAAAGGACAGGGACTTGCTAAGATGTTATCTGAATCAAATCATCAAGCTTTGGGCATTAATCTATCTATGATAGCAAATGAAGGATCCGAAAAAGAAGAAGAGCAACAAGGGCTGGAGATGGCCACTCAAAAGATACATATGAAATATCTAACTAGTCCTTGGTATAAAGAAATAGTTGAATATCTGCTAACACTTAGCTGTCCTCCAGGATGTGATAAGGTAAAATACAGAGCTGTAAGAATGAAATCACAGAAATATGTAATTGCCAACGGACAACTCTATTGGAGAGACCCTTTAGGTATATTACTGTTATGCCTCACAGAGAATGAGGTGCAGAATGTAATGACAGAATTTCATGAAGGAATTTGTGGAGGACATTACAGTTGGAAGGCTACAACTCATAAAATCTTGAGGGCTGGTTTTTACTGGCCAAAACTGTACTCAGATACTTTTGCCTGGGTCAGAGCATGTGACAAGTGCCAAAGATTTGCAGGAAGACAGAAATTAGCAGCTTTACCCTTGATTCCTATTCATGTGAATGAACCATTTCAAAAATGGGGGTTAGACTTTATAGGAGAGATACATCCCCCATCAGGTGGCCAATATAAATGGTTATTAACGGCCACAGACTATTTCACGAAATGGGTGGAAGCCATACCTACCAGAAATGCTACAGATGCCGTAATAATGAGGTTTATGGAGGAAAATATCATATCTAGGTTTGGTTGCCCTGCTAGAATTGTAACTGACAATGCGCAGGCTTTCAAGTCTGCCAGATTTGTAAAGTTCTGTCAAAGGTATAGCATTACATTGACTCACTCCACAGCTTACTATCCACAGGGGAATGGCTTAGCAGAGTCTTCTAATAAAACCCTGGTGAGGGCCCTAAAGAAAACAATAAGTGAGAATCAGAAGAATTGGGATTCTCAATTAAAGTTTGCTCTATGGGCAAATAGAATAATGAGCAAGAGAGCAACAGGGAAGTCACCCTATGAGCTGGTGTATGGGCGAGCTGCTGTGTTTCCTCTGCAATTTGCATTACCAGTGGCACGCTTCATGCAGGAAAGTCAGGAAGAACCAGATGATATGATCAGAAGAATAAACCAATTGATGGAATTAGAGGAAACACGAGACCAGGTAAATAAGAGACTGGTAGAGTATCAGGAAAAAATGAAGGATATTTTTGATTGCCATGCAAAAGATAGAAAATTTCAGGTTGGAGACTTGGTTCTCAGGTGGGATGTTCGCAGAGCAGAAAAGGGCAAGCATGCTAAGTTTGATCCACTGTGGTTTGGCCCATTCAAAATCGTGAATCTAGGGAGAAATAATACTTTCATGTTAGAGAACCTACAGGGTGATCTGCTGGACGCCCCTGTGAATGGACAATTCCTTAAACACTACTTTCAGTACTGGCTCAAGCAGACCAGGCTTGATGTATTTTAATGTATATGATGTATGTAAGTGTGATTTCAATTTTGAATGCAAATAGTATAAATAAACTGATAAGTTTTGAGGAAAAGCAAAGGGATCGTAGAATAAAATTTACACACAAGAGGGTCTGAGGTCTGCGAGTTCTCGGCATGCCCGAGGACGAACATGCCATCCCCAGATGGAGCCAATGTTGTATAAAATCAGCCCCTCCATTCAAATTCCGGCCAGAGTCCCCTCTTTCCCCCTTTATCGTTGCCCTTTCCCAAGCCGGAAATACATTGAAAAAGGGGCTAAAATCCGCTCTTTGAAGTCATATAAGGCCTAGCTCCTTTCTCCCCTAGCTCCGCGCCTCCTTTCATCCATATAGCCAAGCGCTGCCCCTTAGAGCGTTTATCGCAAATCGCATGATCGTGCCATCGCACTTTCTCCTCATTGCATATTCCGCCAGCGCGCTTTCTGCCTTTGCGATTTGCGCACCCATCGCATATCCGCCCCGGAAACTTGTCACTTTCCGTAGCTGCTGCAACTTTCCGCAGCTATTTTTGTGGAAATCGATGTTACAGGTGTCTACGAAGGAAACGAGCCACATGGGCAGGCTAGGAATGACAAGGACATGGTTCGTGTCCTATTGGTTCAAGTAAATTCGTCAAAGAAATCCGCGGTCAAAGCCATCCACGTGGAAGTCAACTATGGAGTTCTATGTCGGCTGGACTCTGTTTCGTGGCATATAAACATCCATACGGCCGTTTCCAAGCTTGCGGAGGTTAATTGACATCTGTGCAAAGTTCTGGAGTTGAATTCAAGCGCCAACCTTCCATAGATCCGTTTTCCAACATGGCCATACTCCTATATCCGTGGCCTTAGTGGTCTACGTGCTGGCTGCTATCATAAACTTCAGGAGACAGTTACAGTTTATTGCTTTATATAGAGCGTTTGCATACGCACGTAGAGTTAGTTGATAGTTGTTAGTTGATCATAGCTGTTGAGTTGATGTGCGTACTTTGTTATGTAGTGATTACGCTGCCTTGAGCCGTAATACTACCAGTCTGTAATGAACTGCTTTTTAATGTGAAAAACTCTTTTTTCAACTTAATTTGTGTTGAGGATCGTTACCAAAGCTGCGTAGAGGGCCCCTGCTCAGCCGAGGTTCTGTGTATTAATGTATATATTTTTCATTTCATTTCTTTAAACAGTCATTGTATCATAACTCATTACATGTTCATATTTCATAGTTGCTTCATTTTTGTTCATTAATTTCCATTGCATTCTTGTCTTTCATGTTTTTATGATTGTTAAATCACTGATCAGTTTTCTTGTGCAGGTTTTAGGTAGACAGCCCGGGGCATTTTCATAGTATTTTGGCTAATGATATGAAACTAACATTATTCTGCTGCTAGTTTCCTTTTCATAGCATTTGTTTAACTTCAGTCTTGCTTTGTACATTTCAGTTTTGTTTATCTGATTCAGTAGTTAAATTTAAATATATTAAGCTACTCATAGTGTCTTCGGTTACCTCCGAAAGCCACAGCTGGACTGATGGTGAGGGGATGCATGATAAAATGTGTAGTTTAGTATTAGTTTCCTTTCTGAAAAATTAGATATATTAAGCTGCTCATAGCGTCTTCATTTACCTCCGAAAACCACAGCTGGACTGATGGTGAGGGGCTGCATGATGAAATGTGTAGTTTAGTATTAGTTCCTTTTCTGCAAATTTAGATATATTAAATCATGTATGACATCTTCAGTTGCCTCCGAAAGCCACAGCTGGACTGATGGCGAGGGATTGAATCATGTGTGTATGGTTTAGTATTAGTTTACTTTATGCAAATTAAATAATCAGTTACACAAGTTGTTTATGATTACTTCCGCAAGTCATAGCTGGTCTAATGATGAAGGGTCAGAAAATGAATTGATGTAATCTGATTTAGATTTATTTCATTGCAATTTTGAATTTCCATAAGCGTAGTTTCTTTTGTGTTCAGTTGGAAGCAAGAATAGTTTAGTTTTCATGTTCACTAGTTTCTTGTTTTGATTCATTAGATTAGCAGCACTTTTCATTTCAGCAGTTTACTTTCTTTTGTCATTGAATTTTCAATTTGCTTTTAAAAGTTTCAAGATTGGTAAATCATTATAGGGGATATCACTTCCTTGAATAAATATAACCAAGCTTGCTTTTCACTTTAGAATTTCCATTTTACCTTAGAAAGACCACAAACGACAAAAAGTTAAGAAAGAGGTTATCTTGCACATATAGTGCGCCGCACTTCATCAGCTTACGATTCCCGGATTGACAATTAAATGAAGCAATTTAGGACACACTAAATTGACCAAACATTTTGGCGCCGTTGCCGGGGAAGTGTAACTAGGTAGCCAATTTCTTAAAAAAAACATAAAATCATAAAAGAAGGGAAAACTTGATAACTTCTTGAAGTATGCTCTCCTCTTGCACCTAGTGTGATCTGGAGGATCAGAAAAGAGAGTTATTGGTTTAGTAATTTCTTAAGTATGCTCTCTTCTTGCACCTAGTGTGATCTGGAAGATCAGAAAAAGAATTATTAGCCCAACTTTTTAAAAAAAATAAAAATAAAAAATGACATGCATAGAGCGAGAGATTCTAGGGGAAGGTTTATAGCTAAAGCCAAGAGTTCGATTTTCACAACTCCATCTTCTTCAAGGCATAGACCAGATTCACCACCATCTACCCCTAGCCTTAAGATTTTTGGAAGTCAAAGAACAACTGAATTAGAGGATTCTCCTATACCACCTACTAAAACCCACTTAGAAAACAAAGAAACTTTCTCTCATCCTTCCTTGGTAGAAGAACTAGAGGACTATAAGGACTCTAAAGAAACTATCATGGCGGAGGAAGTAATAAATAGAGGTGGAGGTAGAGGAGGAGGAGATAATGAAGATAACAATGGTGAAGGAAATAACGGTAGAAATAGGGACAATTTTCTTGGATTCCCTATAGTTGATGAGGAAACTCATGCAACAATGAAAAATATCTCACCATATGTTCTCCCTAACTTTTATGGATTACGAAGTGAGGATCCTGAAACATTTCTGTTTGAGTTTGAAGTAGTGTGCCGAACTTATGACTATATGGAAGATTCTCAAAAACTCAAACTGTTTCCTTCAACATTGAAGGGATCTGCTTTGAAGTGGTTCATGGGATTAGCCACTCAATCTATCGGGACTTGGAATGAAATGAAACAAAAATTTTTGGATAGATACTTGGACTATTGTATGCCCACCAATCACAAGGATGAGGTATTCAAAATGATGCAAAAAGAAGATGAAAATTTGGAAGACTTAATTGAAAGATTTCAATACAACTTGAAAAGAGCAAAGATGAGCAACTTAGATAATTAAACCTTGAAAGCCCTCCTATTAAAAGCCATTAGAGATGAATGGATAGACATTTTAAACATGATGGGTAAAGGAGACATTTCTCAACTCCCATTTCATGATATAACAGAACTATGTATCCAATTCTCAAGGGGAAGATCTAAAACTGGAAAAGGGCCTAGGGATTCTTCTCTTATTAGGGCTAACAAATCTGCAACTGGATCAGTAAGTAGGACAAAGATTGGTAATATGCTTGATGAGTTTAAAACTGATATCTTAGGGGTCTTAGTGAACAACTAGACACCCTTAAAATCCAAAACAAGCAGAAAGCAGAAACAGATGCTTTAGCCATCTTTTGTCCGAAATGTAGAAAGAAACATGCTTTAAGGGAATGTCCCTTGGATGCAAAAGTTGTAGAAACATGTATGATTTGCTCAGAAAATCATGAGATCAGGGATTGTCCTTCAATCCCTGGACTCAAAGCTGTTTTTCAAGAAGATCCAAATTCAGTAGAATCTCTCTGTTTTGTCGCAAGGAGACCTTGGCAGGGACAACAATCTCAAGGTTTTAATAACCCTATGAATCTTCAAACCCCACCAAATTGGACTCCTTGGCAACAATCTTGGCCCCAACATCAAAATTCATATCAGCCATGGGTACAAGGGATGCAAAATCCTTATGGGAGATTTTCTCAATTTTATCAATATCCTCCATATTTTCAAAATCAACAAGCTCTACAATTTCCAAACCAAAATCCACAACAACTTTCATTGCCATTTCCACAACAACAACCTTCTCAACAAAATACAAATCCTCAACTCATGCTTCCATACCAACAGAAGACAAATCAACTTCCAGCTCAACCATTGCCAAATCCTAACAATAAGAATCCTCAAACTACTTATATGGTAGAAGGACAACAATTTCCTACCTATATGATTGTTCCTCTCAACGATGTACAACTCAGATCTGGTAGAGTTTTAGAAAAGCCTTCTATAGACATTCAAGAGCAAGATACCTCTGAAGAGGACTCTCTTCAAGTCAATAAGGGTTCTGAGGAAGAATCTCTTCAAAATTCAAGAATTCAAAAAGAAAAAGAAAAGCTAACATCCACAACTCCTATAGTTGAGCAACCTGTATCTTCATCTACACCTCCTTTCCCGGAAAGACTACAAATTGATAAGGGGGTGGAAAAACAAATCTTGTTGCCTAACTATGACTTTCTAGATGAATTGAAGAATGTTTGTATCAAGATTCCATTGCTACAAACCATTCGAGAAATTCCTATTCTAGCAAAAACCATAAAGGAGTTGAGTTTCAAAAGACCAGGAAGGAAGCTAAAGGACACAAGAAGAATCCACCTGGTAGGAAAGAGTGCAGACATTATGATGGGAAAAATTACCATGCAGAAGTATGTAGATCCAGGAAGTCCAATTGTCAAGACACATATAAATGGGATAGAAATTCCAAACACATTGATTGACTTAGGGGCTGCTATCAACATTATGAGTAGACAGACTATGGAGCAGTTAAAACTTCCTAACCTTCTTTTTACACCTACTTTTTTGCAACTTGCAGATCGATCGGTTATTAAACCAGATGGTGTATTAGAAGATATTTCAGTCTCCTTAGATTCTTGGGAATATCCAGTAGACTTTATGATTTTGACTCCCAAAAGTAATCTAGGAGGACATCCACTTATCTTAGGAAGACCTTGGTTGGCCACAGCTGATGCTTTTATTAGTTGTAGATCTGGAGACATGTACATTTCTAATGGTAATTCGACAAAGAAATTCAATTTGTATCCTCCTGCAAGAGAAATTACAGAAATAGGAGACAATGAATGGGTTGATGCTGAGAACACTATACAACCTGTCTTTACCATTTCTGAAATTAGTGAGGATAGTCAAATTCTGAACACATTAGAAAATTTTGAGATAACTTCAGAATATGACCCCACACAATTTCAGTTGGAATCTGACATAGAATATTTATCATCGAGACAAATGTCTCTTTATTCTATGGAAGAGTTTGGTAATTCTGCTATTGAGATTTTTCCAGAAAAGACATTGAATATCAACAAACATCTGGAGAAGTCACAACAAGAAGAACTAACCAGAATCTTGCAAAAACATTCTACCGCATTTGCATGGGAGTATACTGACATGAAGGGTATTGATCCTAAGACTTGCATCCATCATATATATATTGAGGAAAACAGTAGACCAATCAGACAACCTCAAAGAAGGATGAATCCAAATCTTAGGGAAATAGTGAAAGAAGAGCTCCAAAAACTTCTCAATGTAAACTTCATTTATCCAATTTCAGATAGCCGATGGGTTTCTCCTTTGGTTATAGTACCTAAAAAGAATGGTAAATGAAGAGTATGCATTGATTACAGGGAATTGAACAAAGCAACTTTGAAGGATCACTTTCCTTTGCCTTTTATTGATCAGGTATTAGATACATTAGCAGGTAAAAAGTACTTTTCATTTTTGGATGGTTTTAGTGGCTATAATCAAATTCAGGTAGCACCTGAAGATCAAGATAAGACCACATTTACTTGTCCATAGGGAACTTTTGCCTACCGAGTGCTTCCTTTTGGGTTATGTAATGCACCAGCAACATTCCAAAGAGCAGTACTAGGAATTTTTTCTGATCTAATCCATGATTGTGTAGAGGTTTATATGGATGATTTTACAGTTTATGGTTATTCATTTGAAGAGGCATTAGAAAATTTGGAAAAAGTTCTCATAAGATGTAAAGAAACAAACCTTTCATTAAGCCATGAAAAATGCTTTATGATGTTTATTGAAGGGATTGTTTTAGGACATCATATTTCAGGAGATGGAATTAAGGTTGATAGATCAAAAGTTGAAGTCATCTCCAAGTTGCCTATTCCAAATTTTCAAAGAGATGTTAGAAGTTTTCTAGGATTTACTGGTTACTATAGAAGATTTATAGAAAACTTCACTAAAATAACATCTCCACTCTTCAAGTTGCTTACAAAAGACTGTGAATTTAAATGGGATCCTGATTGTCAATCCGCTTTTGAAACTTTGAAAACAAGAATATCTGAAGCACTTATCTTGAGAGGAACAAATTGGAAACTTCCTTTCCATATTTCTACAGATGCTTCAGATACAGCTCTTGGAGCTGTGTTGGGTCAAAAAGATTTAATTCCTTATGCCATTTATTACACCAGTAAAAATTTGACTCCCACAGAGTTGAATTATACTGTGACTGAAAAAGAGTTCTTAGCTGTTGTTCATGCAATTAATAAGTTTAGACATTACATAACGGGCTATGAAACTTTTATTCATACTGACCATTCTGCAATTAGATATTTAATGAACAAACCTGTTACTAATGGCAGAGTGACAAGATGGCTTTTACTTTTGAAAGAATTCAATATTACTGTGTTGGATAGACCAGGAAAACAAAATACAGTAGCTGATTTCTTGTCTAGGATTCAGAATACTAAAGAAGATTCTCATGTAGAGGATAAGTTTCCTGATGAATACTTGTTTGCAGTAACTATTAAGACTCCTTGGTATGCAGATATTGCTAACTATTTGGTTACAGGGAAACTACCTTCACATTTATTTCCAAGTGAAAAACGAAAAATTATTCGGGAGAGTTCAAAATATTCATGGATTTCTAACGAATTGTTTAAAACAGGGCCAGATCTTGTGATCAGAAGATGTGTCAGGGAAGATGAAATGCCTGATATTCTTAAGGCATGTCATGATGAACCACGCGGCGGACACTTTGCGGACAAAAGGACGGCCTATAAAATCCTTTCCTTGGGATATTATTGGCCTTCTCTCTTCAAAGATGCAAAACAATATGTCAAAAGGTGTGATAGCTGCCAAAGAGTAGGGAAACCTACCCTTTCAAATGAAATGCCACTGCAAACACAGGTACTCATTGAACCCTTTGAAAAATGGGCATTAGATTTCATTGGACCAATTAATCCACCATCGAAGCAAAATAAGTATATATTGGTTTGCACTGATTATGTTACTAAATGGGTAGAAGCTAAAGCATTAGTATCTGCTACTGAAAATTCAGTTGTTCATTTTCTTTATGAGGATATTTTTACTCGCTTTGGTGTTACAAGAGAAATTGTAACAGATCAGGGGAGCCAATTCACATCCAATTTGGTGGAGAAGTTGATGGAAGAATACAAAATCAAGCACAGAAGATCTACTCCTTACCATCCACAAGCAAATCGTCAAGTGGAGTCCACAAACAAAGTTCTTGAAAGTATCATCACCAAAATTGTTCATCTACATAGAAGAGATTGGGCAGAAAGGCTTCCAGAAGCCTTGTGGGCCTACAGAACTACATGGAGGAATACAACAGGACATTCTCCCTATGAACTTGTTTATGGGAAAGAAGTCTTGTTTCCCATTGAGTTCCAAGTCAAGACCTTCAAGATAGCAGTTCAGTTGGGAATGGACTTATCAGAAGCTCAAAAGCATAGAATGGAGCAATTGAATGAGCTAGATGAGATCAGACAAGAAGCAATTCTAAGAAGCGATCTAGTTCAATATCAAAGAACTAAGTGGCATGACAAATATATCAAAGAGAAGAAGTTTCAAGAAGGAGATTGGGCATTGTTATTTGACTCCAAGTTTAAATATTTTCAAGGGAAATTTCAGACTCATTGGCTTGGGCCATATGAGATTGACAAGATCTTTAACAATGGAGTTGTAAGAATCAAGACCATTGATGAGTTTCAAACTCCTCTTTTAGTGAATGGCCATAGATTGAAAGTTTATCAAAAGCCACTCTCTAAAGAGGATTTTGTCAAGTTGTTTCAAGAAAGTTCTGCAATCAGGCTAGTAGAGAAGAATCCTTCTTCTCTACCAAGCTAGCTTTTGTTTTTCAAGTTAAAAAAAAAAAAAGAAAAAAAAAGAAAAAAAAAGAAAAAAAAATGGTATAAGCCTGAAAACCAATCATTGATTGGCAGTCTTATACAGAAAATATGGAGTGAAAATCAGGGACACCTGACACTCTATATTTTCCAAAAAAAAAATCTGTTTTTCATTTCATTTCATCTCACCACCCACTCCATTTCATTCCACTTCATTTCATTTCATTTCACTTCATTACACTTCATTCCACTTCATTTCATCCATTCCATCAATAAAAATCTTTTTATGACCATTTCCACTTGGTCATTTGTCATTTGTTCATTTCTATTTCAGCCAAGTGATAGTTGTGTCAGTTTCCGCAGCTGACATCTGTTTCCGCAGCTGACTCCAGTTTCCGCAGCCAGAAGCAGATTCCGCAGCTACTACTACTCTGTTTTCAAAAAGATTGTACAGTTAGTTGTTATTTTCATAAATCATGAAATAAAATGTAGGAGAGGATCAATGGGACATTCAAGACACTAATGAAGATCAATCAGTTGAAGACCAAGGGCAAAAGCAAGGATTCCAAAGGTATGAATAAAGTTTATTTCAAATAGTATAAAAAAAAACACATTTTTATGTAATTTTAAACTATGAGCTCTACCCATAATGCGCAATGATTATATTGACAGTCCGTAACCTTCCACGATCTCTATGTTATCCTCTTGCATTTATTCACAAGCGGTTTCATTATTGAAATTCCGACTCTTACTCATGTTCAAATAGCCCACCGTAGATAATGATACGTATTTGAGTTGACAAAGGACTCTTACAAGCCGCATAACTTCATAATCATTGATTGAAACGTGTTCATATTTATGACACGGCCACCAAAAATTCAAAATGCGGCCGAATGCATTATACTTTGTTAACCTCTTTGTCGTTTCTCTGTCGTGTTTACAAAACCCCACTCTACTCATTCTCACTCTCTGTTTCATTCCATTCCGTTCCTTTTGCTCACTCTCATTCCCGTATATCCACCCACAGTCTTATTCCATTCTGTTTATGGTGCTCATTTCCGTTTTGTGATAACAGCTCCACAGTATTGTGCCATACTCTGTGTATTCCATTGTTCCATTTCCGCTTAAATCCTCACAGAGGCAAGCCTGTGAAGCACAGAGAAGAAAATGGGAAAATTATTAAGGGCAGAGCCGGAAGGACAGAAATTTATAGAGGGATTTCCACAAGCAAAAGAGATGTTGAGGAAAGCTAAATGGCTGCGTTTTATTCAGAAATTCAGGGGTTACCACAGAGAAGTTACCAAAGCGTTTGCAAGATCATTTGATGGCTCGGAAGCAGAAGTGGGAGACCTCAAGATTTTAGTCAATGAAGCATCAATAGCAGCAGCCACAGAGCTTCTTCAGGAAGGAGAACGTTGGTTCAAAAACAAAAGTATCAGTGATGAGGCATGGAGAACAATCCTCCGAAATCAAGGTATGGATATCACTTTTTTCAAAAGAGGAATCCCTGTGCATGCAATAAAAGATGAATGGGCCACTTTACTACTCATTGTTCAGAAATTTATCACATGTGAAGGCCGTTTTGGCTCCATGTACATGTATCATACTAGGATATTGATGAATTTTCTTGAAAACCAAACTCTCAATCTTCCTTATTTCCTATTCAATAGCTTGAAGAAAATGGCTGTGACTTTGCAAAAACACCTAGGAGATGTAGAGCCTCATTTATATCATCATGGGCTTATAAAAATTTTGATTGAAAAGGAGCTAAAAGAAAGAAAAGATACATGGGAACAATTCCTAGTTAGAAAATTCTTTGAAGAACCTCAGGAAATTCCTGAAGGTAATCCAATTAGAAGGAGTAGAAGAAAGAAAATGAATGTTGAAACCCAAGTTGCTCCTACACAGGAAATTCCCGCAGCTAGCACAGCAAAAAGAAGTAGAAGGAAAAGAACAGTAGATGAAATCCAAGATACTTCTACTATTACTATGAAGAAAAATGATAGGAAAGAGAGATTGGTAAAAAGGAAGAAGAAGGAAATCAAAACTAAGAAGCCAATAATATCAAAAGGGAAAGAAATTATTGAGGCTGTCCATAAAACTTCTTCTTCTGAAGAAGAAGATCACCAAATTCTATCTGAAAGATTAATTTTTCTTCAAAAACAGTCATCTCTATCCAAGAAGGCAAAACCAGGAAAACAAGAACAAAAGGGTAGTGTACCACAGCATGTGAGGAGAAGCAGCAGGCTTAAGGGAAAACTGAGAAAAACACAAATTAAAGGTCCTCATTTCATTGATTTGGGTGAGGAGACATCTGAACAGTCTCCAACTGACAATAGTCCATTTCAGTCAGTTAGTGAACCTGACTCCTTTCACTCCCAATCAGACAGTGAGCGTACTCCATCTTATTCTCAGCAAAATATTGATGAAAGTTCTCCTCAGCCAAATTTTGAACATAATTCTCCCTTGCAGCATTTTGAGGACAGTCCAATGAAAAAGACACCGGAAGTAGACCCCAAACAGCAGGAGGTCTATGACTATATAGAATCCCTGGAGAAGGCAGCCACAAGTCCAAGTACCTCTTCTACTCAGCCTCATACATTGCAGGATGACTTGGTTCAGTCATTAAAACGGGAGATTTTTGAGCTTGAGCTTTTGAACCGGCATATCAAAAATGAAAATGAAACACTCAAAGAGCAAGGCAAACTGGACAAGATTATCCATGACAATACTATGTTACATTTGGGTATTTGGCAAAAGAAGAATAAGAAGCTAAAAATGAAATGCCAAAAATTGAGCAGAGCACTTGTGAATATCAAATTCAGGTGCCTCATGAAGAAACCCAGAATGATGGCAGTACCAAAGAAGAAGAGAAGGGGGTTAGATGTGCTGGCTGAAGTATCAAGGAACATGAATTGAACAAAGAGTGTCAAAATTTTGGTTGCATGAGGACATGCAACACCTTCACAGTGGGGGTATGTTGAGTCCCGAATTTGCCTCTTTTCCATACACTTTTCCATATCCTTTTCACTCACCTAAACCTCCAAAATTGTCAATATCATGTGCAAAAGGGTATCTAACATGGTTTTTAATTATGTTTGTGTGTTTTCTATTTGATTTAGATTTTGTTCATACAGCTGCGGAAACTTGTCACTTTCCGCAGCTGCTGCAACTTTCCGCAACTATTTTGTGGAAATCGATGTTACAGGTGTCTACGAAGGAAACGAGCCACATGGGCAGGCTAGGAATGAAAAGGACATGGTTCGTGTCCTATTGGTTCAAGTAAATTCGTCAAAGAAAGCCGCGGTCAAAGCCATCCACGTGGAAGTCAACTATGGAGTTCTATGTCGGCTGGACTCTGTTTCGTGGCATATAAACATCCATACGGCCGTTTCCAAGCTTGCGGAGGTTAATTGACATCTGTGCAAAGTTCTAGAGTTGAATTCAAGCGCCCACCTTTCATAGATCCGTTTTCCAACATGGCCATACTCCTATATCTGTGGCCTTAGTGGTCTACGTGCTGGCTGCTATCATAAACTTCAGGAGACAGTTACATTTTATTGTTTTATAAAGAGCGTTTGCATACGCACGTAGAGTTAGTTGATAGTTGTTAGTTGATCATAGCTGTTGAGTTGATGTGCGTACTCTGTTATGTAGTGATTACGCTGCCTTGAGCCGTAATACTACCAGTCTGTAATGAATTTCTTTTTAATGTGAAGAACTCTGTTTTCAACTTAATTTGTGTTGAGGATTGTTACCAAAGCTGCGTAGAGGGCCCCTGCTCAGCCGAGGTTCTGTGTATTAATGTATATATTTTTCATTTCATTTCTTTAAACAATCATTGTATCATAGCTCATTACATGTTCATATTTCATAGTTGCTTCATTTCTGTTCATTAATTTCCATTGCATTCTTGTCTTTCATGTTTTTATGATTGTTAAATCACTGATCAGTTTTCTTGTGCAGGTTTTAGGTAGACAGCCCGGGGCATTTTCATAATATTTTGGCTAATGATATGAAACTGACATTATTCTGCTGCTAGTTTTCTTTCCACAGCTTTTGTTTAACTTCAGTCTTGTTTTGTACATTTCAGTTTTTCTTATCTGATTCAGTAGTTAAATTTAAATATATTAAGCTACTCATAGTGTCTTCGATTACCTCCGAAATCCACAGCTGGACTGATGGTGAGGGGCTGCATGATGAAATGTGTAGTTTAGTATTAGTTTCCTTTCTGCAAAATTAGATATATTAAGCTGCTCATAGCGTCTTCAGTTACCTCCGAAAGCCACAGCTGGACTGATGGTGAGGGGCTGTATGATGAAATGTGTAGTTTAGTATTAGTTCCTTTTCTGCAAATTTAGATATATTAAATCATGTATGACATCTTCAGTTGCCTCCGAAAGCCACAGCTGGACTGATGGCGAGGGATTTAATTATGTGTGTATGGTTTAGTATTAGTTTACTTTCTGCAAATTAAATAATCAGTTACACAAGTTGTTTATGATTACTTCCGCAAGTCATAGCTGGTCTAATGATGAAGGGTCGGAAAATGAATTGATGTAATCTGATTTAGATTTATTTCCTTGCAATTTTGAATTTCCATAAGCGTAGTTTCTTTTGTGTTCAGTTGGCAGCAAGAATAGTTTAGTTTTCATGTTCACTAGTTTCTTGTTTTGATTCATTAGATTAGCGGCACTTTTCATTTCAGCAGTACACTTTTACTTTCTTTCAAGTCTTGTCATTGTAATTTCAATTTGCTTTTAAAGTTTCAAGATTGGTAAATCATTATAGGGGAAATCACTTCCTTGAACA